>JAGXJF010004806.1:0-92723 GCA_019208055.1 Stipa capillata | reverse complement strand
ATTAAAGGGGGCATTCGGACCGTGCCCGCTCCTCCCTCTCCCAAACCCTAGAGCTCCCACCTCCATCTCCTGCTACCAGAGCTCCCCGCCGCCGCATCTTCTCCGCCTCCGGTGGCGCCTCCGGCGAGCCCGTGCGGCCACTTGGGCCCTTCCCCGAGTTCCTTTCTTGCTCGCCGAGCTCCCCCATGTTTTTCCCTAACCCGCTCCTTTCCTCCTCCTTTTCAGCTCTGTGCCGAGAACTCTTCCCGGCACCGCTCCGGTCGCACCGCTCTTCCACTCGTCAACGGCCTCCCCCGACTCCTCCATCCTCCCCAAGGGTAAGATTCGGTTGCTCCGCCACCTTTTCCCTCGAGCTGTCGTGCCCCAAATCCCCCCCGAGGCTACTCCGGTGAGATCCCGGCGAGAGCTCCGCCACCGAGCCTATTTTTTTTTCCGGCCGAGCCAGCAAGGCAGAGAGGGGTGGGGGAAGGGAGTGACGTGGCGCCTCCGGATTGGCCACCGAAGCCCAGTCAGCCGAGGACTGGGTCTCCTGAGCCCAGTCAGCACCTGGCGATGGGTCCCGCCTGTCAGCTGGTCGTGGTGGAAGTGTAGGGTTGGGGTAGATTTTCTGGGTGTGCCTTGCGGTTTCAGGTCCGGCCGAAAAAGGAATATTAGGGTTAGGGTTATTTTCCTTTTCGGGTAATTTTTGAAACTAGCATAACTTCTAAACCGTTGCTCCAAATTTAGCAAATTTTAACTTTCTGGAATCCTTATGAAATTTCCTACAATATGATCTGGATGAAGATTCAAAATTCCAAATATAAGTCCTGGTCAATTTGAGTTAGAATCATTTCCTTCCATTTCGCACAATATTTTCCATAACTCATATCTTGATGCTCGTAACTCCAAAAATTGTGATTCAAATTGCGTTAGATTCATATCGCTGAACACTTCCACAATATAACCATTTCAGGTCATGACAATATTCTGGATAGTAACCTTCGAATCAAGAATGAGCCCAAACTTAAAATTGCATGCATGCACAGTTAGGGTTACGATTTCACTTCCACAAGTTACCTTGAGAAATACTCGTTATCGTAGCTCCTTAAAATCAGTAGGTCACCTTAGGAATGCATACCAAGCATTAATTGCCATGCCTACATGCTGGGTCTCATCGCTTCTTTTTCTCGTTTGTTTCCGGTATCGCTTGTTGCTCGAAATAGAGCTCGAAGAAGGAGACCACCAGGCTCACGAATCAACACAAGATCAGGAACCCTGCGACCAAGGCAAGAAGAGCTTGTTGCATACTCTTGTTATCATTTCCGTTGCTTACGTATATGTATATATGTATATGTATATGCTTATGGATGGAACTGCTGCTTGGACAATTCGTGCATTAGCATGCTAGGGAGTACGGTGTGTTATGTCCAGTGGTGATTGAGAGTTAACTTGGCTACCTGAATAACTTGAACCAGCTAAAGTGAGTTGTGAGAGCCGAGGGTGTGCACGAGGGATACGGTTGGTATATTTTGATGCAATGAATGCGACCCCCGGTGTTAGAAGTGTTTTGTCGCTATACCATCCTGAGGTAACTCCCACGTGCATATCCCTGTCACCGCGTGGACGTTAGCGGAATCGATGCTGGGATATGATTGAGGTAAGTCTCGATATCACTTGGAGCTTTGCAACCTCCAAGGGAAATGCACTCGTCATATCCAAGGTGATCGTATTGCCGGTAACGATCCGAGAGATTGAGTAAATATGTGGTTTAATGGATGAATGCTAACGTGGCATTGTGGGCTGTCCCAAATGGTTTGGGAACCTCAGGTGTGTGCTATTATGTTCAGATATTGGTGTGTGTGAAGTCTGAACTGCGAGTCATATGTCATGTTTCCTTTCATATTGTTATTGCCATGTTCGAATTTTAGTATCTTGAGGGCTTGAGCTGCACCATGGTTAATTGTTGTTATATTAGCATGTGTAGGGCATTTAACCAAGCATGATTAAGTCTTGCGAGTACTTTAGTACTGTAGTGACCCTATTCTCAAATACGAGGTCAGTGAAAATTTTCACGAACAAAAACGATTTCTTTCGTTCGCATGCATGCATTTAGGCCATTAAGACCTGACCTTGATTAAAAACTTTAGCGTTATGCTTCAGAATTAATTTTAAAATGGATCGGGGAAACCCATATCACCAAAAGTACGTCCAACAATCTTTAAATGTTTTAAACATCTTACAAATCTCTCCCAACCGTTTGAGGTACATTAGAATTCATTTGAGTATTCGAACCAAAGGCTTTACAAATTGTTTCCCCTCGGACCGATTTGAAATAACAGTCACTCATAAAGTTTTTCACCTTAATAAAATTCTGGGAAATGCGAGTTCCGCAAAGTTTTCAATTGATCATTGAATTTAACTTTATTTTAAAACCCAGCCTTAAAATAGCACAGAAATACAACAAAATAAAAAGTATATACCTCACCTCTCTTACCTGTCGTAGGGACCCACCTGCCAGATTTCCTTCTCTTCTTTTCCTTTTTCTCCACGCAGCAAGTCCTCTCCCCTATTCCCCATTGCTTCTTCTTCCTCAGGCTCTATTCTCCAAAGCCTCCTTCCCCAACTCATCCCCCACAGTCACCATTCTTCCTTCCAAATCCCACCCAAAAACTAGGATTTGAGCTATGCATTTTATTCCACCGAGTTCACCACCTCCAGTGCTCTCAATCCATCCAATCAAAGTTCACATGCACGAGCTCCTCGGTGCCCTCTGGAACTGGCTCAAAGGGTTCCTCTGGTTGTGCCACCGCCAGCCTCCTGCTGCTCTCCGCCGCGCCGCCGGCCTCCGCCACCCTGGAGCCCGTCGCCGGCTCCCCTTGCCGCGCCTCCTCTCCAGCTCCACCGGCCTCCTGAGCTCCGGCTCCCCCGCCGCTCCCCGTTCACCCCAAAGCCGCCGCCGCCAAGCCTCCAGGGCACGCCGCCGCCTCTCCAACCGCCGCCTCCGGCCTGTGCCGCCCCGGATCTGAGCTCCTGGCCGCCGGCCAGCCCCCCCCATTCTCCTCTGCTACTCACCCCACCCGAGCTCGCCTCCCCGCGCGACCCATTGCCGGGCGGAGCTCTCCTTCCACCGAGCTCTGCTCCGGGCCTGCCGCCGGGTTGCTCCCCTCCGGCCTCCCCGTTTCGCCTCGCTGCGGCAGACCGCGCCGCCGCTCTCCACCAATGGGCCGTCCGCCTTAGCTCGAGCTCGAGCCCGAACCGGTGCCCCGCCACGCTCAGGACGCCACCGATGGGCTCAAGCCCGAGCTGAAGCGCCGCCCCCGCTGGTTGCTCCTCCCCGCCACATGCGCCACGCTCGGCAACCACCCATGTGCGCAATGGCTCACTGCCAGCCCGACGACGCCGCCCAACCCACGTTCATCTCCAGTCCCAACGCCGGCAAGCCTCACCATCAAGACAGGGGTGAGCTTCTGCACAACCGGTCGAAGTCGTTAGTTCTAAGTTTAGGATTGATTAGAATGATGGGCAATCGTTAATAACCGTGATCTCTGTTATTCATTTTGGTTAATCATTGGCTAAAGCACACTTGATTCAACTAATCATGTCCATTGATTTTCCATTTTAATGTATGTCCGGTTAGAATCCGTCTGGTTGCTCCGGTATAGTGAGTTCTAGACTTTTACCCTGTAGGAAGCATTGAGGCTGTGAAGCTGTGAGTTTATCACCAATTAGACTTGAGAGAGTTATCGTCTGTTTGCACTGATAAACTACCCGACTAACTAAAATTGATTTGATCAGTTCCAGACGAACTTAATTGCCGGGCTCTAGAATTAACCAAATGTAGTACTATATGCTAGCATTAACGAGGAACAATGCTACTGAAATAACCAGCTAGACAAGAAAGCACTGTTGTTTTCATGCATTGTTAAAAGCAAGCAGTGGCGAGCTAAGACAGGAGTAATTAGAGCTAAACTTGGATAGTATAACTAATACACACGTCAGGAAAATAACTAATCAGTGTGGTAATATTAAAGATGCTCAGCTAATCCAAATTATTAAATGTAGGATCAACTAATCAGTGCGTCTTGCCGTAGGAACAAAACTAATAAGGTTAATCATTAGCCATTAGTAAGGTTTAGATAAATCAGTGTACCAATAACGCTAATAATCACCCGTTGGATCCGTAGCTGTTAATTATTTTGAAACTGCTATGGGTTTAGTAAGTGAACACACTAGCCCAGTGCAAAGCAAGCTGTTTTCAATACAGATCAATCAGGACAATATTCCTGACTGCGAGTATTAGCTATCAAGGAAGTATAGGACATAACTATCTCTCTAAACTATGTCTAACTGTTGTCTAGCTCAACTAACCACCTCAGTGAATAAATAATTTGAAAATACCTGTGTACTCTAACTGATGCCTTAGTTGCCTATAGTCTCGGTCGAACAAGGTGCTACTCCAAGGATACCTTAAATGCCCTAGGGATGATGTGGTAGACCCACTTGTCATTTCCAGATAATATGTTAACACTAGAAATGAGATATTTAATACATTCCTTACCGAGAAGAAGACATGAAATGCTAAAGTTGATTAAACTTGTATAGAGCTGTAGAAAATGTAAACAACCTCCAATTCAATATGAACCTAGAGAATCTAGCTTAGCAGTCACATTTAAAATAGTTAGTGTCACAATTCGCCTAACGGCCAGAAATAATCGCGACTTCATGTTCTCACCTACGACAACGAATCTGTAATACCCAAAGTCGTTAGATAGGTTTTTGATTTGCATTCCATGCATACATGTCATCATCATCACCCCCACCTCAATTAAACTTAGATGTAATATGAATATACTTTATAGAATATGTTAATATCTCATCCTCGGTGGATAATTGTTGCAAACACCAATCAATTTATTTGAAGTAACTTAATTAACAATATCG
Source organism: Stipa capillata (assembly GCA_019208055.1). Classification (NCBI taxonomy): domain Eukaryota; kingdom Viridiplantae; phylum Streptophyta; class Magnoliopsida; order Poales; family Poaceae; genus Stipa; species Stipa capillata. The sequence goes on along the minus strand of JAGXJF010004806.1, from coordinate 87,803 downwards.
TCGATAAGGGTGGTGGAAGTCATCGAACCTTCGGTGAATCCTCGTCCCTAACCCCAAACCCTATCGGTGCCAAACTTAGGGTTTCGACGACAGAGTAGTTTCCAGTGGATGCAATCCTCCCCAAATTGCACAAATAATTTCTAAAGTAGCAACCCTAGCCCCTTGCTAAGTTTCATGATTTTTGAAATAGTTGAAACCTACTTTCCGATCAAAACCCTAATTTGGACCCTAACTCAAATTTGAACTGGACACCCATTCAAATGAGCTCCAAATCGACCCAAACTTCTACAGCAGCTCAAGAATAATACTATGAAGCTCCTGTAAAAATTTTAGGTTAATTGGAGTTGATTTGATACATAAAATAACAAAGGGAAGGATGCTGGTATTAAGAATTAAAAAGAAAAGAAAAACCCTAACTACCTGGGCCGAAACGGGCGGCCCATCTTCCCGGCCCACTCCTTCCCGCGCGCAACGCGCTCCCCCTCCCTCTCGCTGGCAGCCCGGCCCCGCCTGTCGGCGCTTCCCCTCTCTCCTCCGCGCCTCGGGTCCCGCCTGTCAGGACCTCCCCCTCCACGTCGCCGCCGGCCAGAGGCCGAGCTGGGCGGCGCCCCGACCCCGACGCCACCGGTCCGAAGCCCCGCCGCCCTTTAAATACTCCCTTCCGGCAGCTTCTCCCCTCCCCTCTCGATTCCCCGAAGCCCTAACCCTAAATCTCCAGCGCCCGAGCTCCTCCCCTGACTCCGGCCGCCTCTGCCCTCAACTCCGGCGAGCGATTGCCACCCATCCGGTGAGCCCCAGCTACCAATCTTCTTCCCCGAGCTTCCTTGGCATTTTCTCTAACTCCCTCCCTCCTTCACCGCTCAGATCCGAGCTGGAATCACCCGCGAGCTGGTCTTCGTCTTCAACTCCGGTCATCTGCTCCGACGAGCTCTCCCCAGCGCTCTGGTTCTTCTCCCCTTCCATTTTCTAGCCACTGAGCATCGCCTTCTTCTCCTGAACCTCCCTCACCTCTTTTCTTTGCAGATCAGTGCCCCGAGCACCTCAACGCCGGTGACCCGAAGCTGCACCGCCACCTCGCCGTCGTCAGCAGCTTTCCCGACCTCCTCTGTCCTCTCCGAGGACCGAAACGAGCTCAGGGTAAGATCCCGAGCCTTTAGCCACTTGCCCCGAGTAGATCCAAGCACCGGAGCTCGCTCCGGTGAGCCCTCCGGCGAGGCGCCGCCGTCTGGATCGCCGCCGGCTTCGGAACAGAAGAAGGAGCGCGAGGGAGAGAGAGAGAGAGAGGGTGGGCCGCGTGGCGCCTTCCGACTGGCTCCCGAGTACTGGACCGGATGACAGATGGGGCCCACGCCTGCTGACGTGGTTTAGTGGGTAGGATTGCTGGGTTGCTTCTCGGGTGCACTTAGGGATTACCGATTTGACTGGGTAGCCTTCGGGTAGGTTTAGCATTAGGGTTTCGAAATTTTTTAGGGCAGATTTTGTTCAAAAATTCAAACCCCCATAACTTTTGAACCACAAGTCCAAAGTTAGAAATTTTTATATATTTGGAAAGCTTATGAAATTCTCTACAACATGGCTGAATCCAAAACTAATTTTGAATACATGCACTGGATGATATCTAGGGTAGAAGTTTAGCCTCCGTCGAACGTCGATAAACCCTAGAATCTTCACCTAGCTCCGATTTCGACGATCCTTACATTTCTGGAATCCTTGCGAGATATCCTATGACTTGGTACCATTAGAGTTCCAGTAGGGTTACATGCACGACAAGTTTCACATGTTAGCCCCATTTTACAGTCGTACCCCGTTAAACCCTAACCCGATAGTGCATAACTATTTATTCGTGACTCCGATTTGAATGATTCCAAGTGCGTTAGTCAACTAGTTCAAAACGCTTCCACACCCTGCATATTTATGCCCATAGTACTCCAACATGAATAAACAACCTTTAAACCCTAATTCGCAGTTGCACGAATCTTGCCATGCATGTAGTTTAGGACAATCACTTAAAACCTAACATCAGCATATTGCTTAGGAAACCATCCCTTGAATCAACACTCATGCATACATGCTGGATTCATTGATTGCATTGTTGCTTATCTTCGATATCCAATTTGCTTGCACTAGACTACGAAGAAGGAGACCTCCAGGCTCACGAGCAGACGCAAGAACAGGAACAAACCGAATCAGGCAAGCAGAGCTTGTTGCATCTTTACCTTCCGTACTCTTGTGTATGCCCTTGTTATATGTGCTATGTGTATGAATGTTTATTTGTGAATTGTCGCAAGTTGCGTACACTAGCATGTGTAGGATGTGTCTACGTCGAGAACATCTGATGGCTCTTCAACTAAATGGTTAAGTGAGTTGCGAGAGCCGAGGGCGTGCACAATGGGTACGGTTGGTGTTCATCGTAGTTTGACGGCGACGCGGGAGTAAGTAGAGATTTAGTCGCCACACCAACCCTATTTTCAGCGTGTCACCATCCCTTATCACACGTGAACGCTAGCGAGAACCAACACTGAGGATAGTTGGGGGTAGGCATGCACTTTGGAGGCTCGCTACCTCCAAACTGTTATGCACTCACTATGCCTGCAGGGGTTGAGTTGGCGGTAGCGGTTCGAGAGATTAAAATGAACTTGTTGAAGATTGGATCAATTTGGATTGGATTTAGGGGCTGCCCTAATCGAATTGGATGAGGTTTAATGGATTGGTTTGGGATTGGACTCAGGGTTGCCCCAATGGATTTGGATTTGATGACTTGATCTCGTGGTAGCTTGATTGTGGTATGTTTGTGCCCTGAGTTAGTCTGTCATTTGTATGTCGTTACTTCACCTTATTACTGTTATGTTCTTAAGTTGTATATTGTTACTCTGAGAAGCATTCATGTTTAATTGTGTTGTACTAGTATGAGTAGGACATTTAATCAAGCACGAATAAGTCTTGCGAGTACGTTTGTACTCACCTAGGTTAATCCTAGAGCTTGCAGGTGAGCCGGTGGTCGATGATTATTTTGACGAAGCTTGAACGTGTGTTTCCTCGGTTGTGTTCGATTGTGGGATAGTTGGTGTTTTGTTCAGTGACCACTATGTCGCTGTGGGTCTAATCATTTTGCTTCCGCTGTTGTTAATTTCTCCGTACTCGGATATGTTTCCGTGATAACCGATTGATGTAATATATCGTCCCATCGTGGACTGTTATTATTAATATCGTATTTGTAGAGCTTTGTTATGATATCCGAGTTGTTAATTCCAGGCTGCCCTTACGCAATGCGTGTATGATATGAAGCGTTTTGGGTATGCCGTGAAGAGTCGAAGCCGTACCTTGTTCTACTAAGTCGAGCAGGTGTTGGTTGAGTGACCCGCTGGCTGAGATGCTGTGCCGGCCAGGCAGGGTGTGGGCGTGTTCTACCGGGCTTTCGAGCGACCCACTAGCCTCCGGGCTAGGTTAGGGTGTGGGTAGAACTGCCGGCTCCTCCGACCTTGTTTGTCGTGGTAGGATTTGGGAACGACTCTGACTCTTCACCGGATTACGGAACCGTATGTGGTTTTGGGAAGAGTGGTCGCTTCCGGCCGGCTCGCACGTGGCGGGTGTCGGATCGCTCTACCTTGGTGCGTACGGCGCAGGTACCGTGTCACCGGGTTGGCGAGTCCTTCGGTCCTTGGCGACTTCGCGTTCCCCTAATCATATGCTTTTCCGGGTCCGTGACAGCTTGGTATCAGAGCCGAGCTGACCGTAGGAAGCCAATTGCAGGTGGTCGTTAGATAGGAGCTTCCGCTGCGCCTCGTCGACAGGCCAGCAAAACTATTTAAAAAGTAAACCCTATGTTGAAAATTAATAAGTAGATTGCTTTTATTCCTTACCCTCATCGCTCTTAGTTCTGAAATTCTCCTCTATTGCATTTGTTTTCTTTGTGTGGCTAACTTTATCCTCTCTAACTCTAAACTTGTATAGGATGGTGTATAACATTGTGACCGACCCACATCAACTAGGAGGATGGGCTACCCTGTTATGGAGAATGTTGGAATACCTTGGCGTGCCCCAGGAAGACCTCCCTGCCTTCCATGCCAAGACCTACAAAGTTCACGGGAAGACTCATTTTTGGATGGGATGGGTCACAGTGAGAGTTTTCGGATCTGGATCAGACCTTACAGCACCCAGACCAAGTGATGCGGATGCCCGACTGAAGCCTCAAGAAAAGCAGTTCTCCACCTACGACATCACTTCGATGAGATCTTCCTATTTCCCCCTTCCGTCTTATTCCCCAGGTTACCGATGGAGGCGCCAGCATTTCGGTACCAGCACCAAGTGACGACGAAGAAGAGGATGAGACTGAGATGGAGACGGCCAATCACATTGTCTCTGCGGAAGTAATGCACGATAGGTTGTATCGGGACTACGGAAATGCTACTCAAGAGGTGGAACGACTAACAAGAGTTAACCGCAAGCTTCGCTATGAGTTGCGTCGAAGGTATCATGTAGCAAATGAAGATGAGTCTTGCGGCGAGAGCCCCTTTGTTCCAGTACAAGAGCCGACCCCAACTCCACCTGGTGAGGCAACTCAACCTCAGAGTTCCGGAATCAAGCCACGTAAAAGGATGACCTCACGACAGTACCTTCGGCTCTTCACTCCAAGGCCTTCACAAGAAGATACCTCCACACCAGCCGCTTCAGTTCCCACCAATGAAGCTGCTGCAAGAGAAGAAGAGGAAGAGGACCCTGAGGAGCGTGTTTGGTACACCACCCAGCAACCCGCCAACTGACGAAGAGTAGGCTGAGTGGTCGAAGGATACGATTCGAAGTACCCAGTCGTAGAAGTTAGTCGTCGTAGTGCCGATTGGATTCGAGTGGCAAGTTGTTAAAGACCTTCTTATGGATTGTAAACTGAACCAAACCCTAGGTCTAAGTTATCTTTTGAGAGGCATGTAATTGGGTACTTGTGGCTGCAATTTTGGTATTTTGTATACGTTTATTTCACCATAAGGGTGATTTAAAACCGCAGCCCATGTATGAACTCCGGCGATTATATTAATGAATTCGAGTGTTAACCCTAACTTTCCTTGCCCTTGTTGGTGCCCTTGTCTTGAGGAAGTATGTCTGAAGTTATGTGCCATATTCTTGGATGCCTTGTTATACCCTTATGGATAGACCCTTGAGTTTCCAACTTTCTAGCTTCCTTCATCTCATCCGGTGTCTTCTGATTTCAGCAGCATGGCTACCGGAACCCGTGGAGCTGCACGTGGACGCCGTGACCGTGAGGAAGAAGAGGTGCCACCCCCTCCCCAGCAGCCAAGCATTGCAGATCTACTGATGACCCAGAACAGAATCCTCGAACAGCTGGCGCGTAATCAAGGCGCCGGTGGTGGACAGGCTCGAGGTGGCCTAGCGGAGTTCCAGCGAACGCAGGCCGCCCACCTTCAATCGATCCGACGACCCTATGGACGCGGATGACTGGATCTGCACGATTGAAAGAAAACTCCAACTGGCACAGTGCGCCGAAGCAGATAAGGTTAACTTCGCCACCCACTACCTGGAAGGCGCTGCAGCAAACTGGTGGCAGAACTTCTTGGCCATCCAAGCTCCTGGTCATGTAGTCACGTGGGCCGAGTTCCGAACCGGCTTTCGTGCTTCCCATATCCCCAAGGGCGTCATGAATTTAAAGAAGGAAGAGTTCTACAATCTCCGACAGGGCAGAAAGTCAGTGTTAGAGTTCCTCCACGAATTCAACCACCTATCCCGTTATGTGCCGCGAGAAGTCTCCACCGATGAGGACAGGGTGGAGAAATTCAAGCGCAAGCTGAACAGTGAATTGCAGGCCAAGCTAGCTATCGCCGATGTGCAGGATTTCCAGCATTGGTAGATAAGGCCATCGAGATTGAAGCGAAGGAGTCTGTCCTTCAGCAGGGACCGTAAGCGAGAGAGAGAGGCGCAGCGGTCTGTTGCTAGCAGCTCCCAAAGGCCGCGGGTATGGCAGCAGCCGCCACCCCGCCCTACAGCACAGTATCCCCACAGGCCTCAGGGATATCCGCCGCACCCTCAACAGCCAGCAACTCAACCTCACCCTCAAGGAGGACAGCAGCGACCCATGCCTGACCTAAGCAAGGTGCGATGCTACAACTGCGGAAACCTGGGACATTTTGCCAACCGCTGCAGTCTTCCACGCACAGGAAACACCTATGCCCCCAACCTGCAGCAAGGGCAGCCAAGAGGAGGTCAGCAAGCTAAAGGATCAGCTCCAACCAAATCTCAAGCCCCCGGCCGTGGCCGAGTCAACCACGTCACGGCGGAGGAAGCACAGGGCGCACCCGAAGTGGTGCTGGGTACGCTCTCGGTGAACTCAACTCCTGCTACAGTTCTTTTTGATTCTGGAGCATCCCATTCATTCATATCAAGCAAGTTTGCACAGGACAACCATATTCCTTCATCAATACTGCATTCTCCTCTTATTATTGCCACCCCGGCTCGGAGATGAAAACCGAGCTGGTTTGTGAGGGTGTTAAAGTAGAAATTGGCGGAGAAACGTTTTTGGCAACATGGTAGTTTTGGGGTCCGCAGGGCTAGATGTTATTCTGGGTATGAACTGGTTGGCCCAACACCAAGCCAAGATAGATTGTGCCGAAAGATCAGTATCCCTTACCGCGGACTCCGGCAAAGAAGTGAGATTTGTATCCTCGTCCCCATCCGGGTGCCTTTTCGCTCTGAATAGTGACCAGGACCAAGGCATCGAGCTTGTCCCAGTAGTGTGTGAATACCCAGATGTATTCCCCGAAGAGTTGCCGGGTATGCCCCCTGACCGTGCCGTGGAGTTCGTTATCGAACTTCCACCTGGAACTGCTCCGGTGTCAAGGCGACCTTACCGGATATCCCCGAAGGAATTATTGGAAATGAAGAAGCAGCTCCAGGAGCTTGAGGAAAAGGGTTTTATCCGACCTAGTTCATCGCCGTGGGGTTGTCCAGCCATGTTCGTGAAAAAGAAAGATTCAAGCTTAAGGATGGTCGTGGACTATCGTCCACTGAATGAACTTACAGTGAAGAACAAATGCCCTCTTCCTAGGATTGATGATCTATTCGATCAGTTGACCGGAGCCTGTGTCTTCTCCAAAATCGACCTCAGATTGGGTTACCACCAGATAAAGATCAGATCCGAAGACATTCCCAAGACAGCCTTCACTACCCGATACGGATTATATGAGTACACAGTCATGTCCTTCGGTCTAACCAATGCCCCTTCCACTTTCACACAACTCATGAACGCAGTCTTCATGGAGTATCTGGATCAGTTTGTTGTCGTCTTTATCGACGACATCCTCATCTATTCCAAGTCTGAATCAGAACATGAAGACCATCTGAGAAGGGTGCTCGACAAGCTTCGTGAGCATCGTCTGTATGCCAAGTTCTCCAAGTGCGAGTTTTGGAAACACCAAGTGGAGTTCTTGGGCCATGTGATCTCAGCTGCAGGTGTCGCGGTAGACCCAAGCAAAGTGCAAGCGGTACAAGAGTGGAAACAACCCAAATCGGTTACCCAAATCCGAAGCTTCCTTGGACTAGCGGGATACTACCGTCGGTTCATTGAGGGATTCTCTTCCATAGCCAAGCCGATGACAGAATTGCTGAAGAAAGAAACCAAGTTTATATGGTCTGACAAGTGTTAAAAGAGTTTTCAAGAACTCAAGGAAAGGTTGACCTCAGCCCCAGTGCTTGTTCTTCCAGACGTTAATAAGGATTTCGAGGTTTACTGCGATGCTTCCCGAATGGATTGGGCTGTGTTCTCATGCAAGAAGGCCGTGTGGTGGCTTATGCCTCGCGACAGTTGAGACCTCATGAAGCCAACTACCCCACCCATGATCTGGAATTAGCTGCCGTGGTGCATGCCCTGAAGATCTGGCGGCACTATCTCATCGGCACCCGTTGTGAGATCTTCTCGGACCATAAAAGCTTAAAGTATCTATTCACCCAACCAGATCTAAACCTTCGCCAGAGAAGATGGCTCGAGCTCATAAAGGATTATGATCTGGGTTTAAATTATACCCCTGGCAAAGCTAACGTTGTTGCCGATGCCCTTAGTCGGAAAGCTTACTGCAACAGCACCATGATCAAGGAACAACAACCACCTCTCCACGAAGAGTTCCAGCGGCTGAACCTGGAAATGGTTGAACATGGAACTCTCGCCACTCTTGAGGTGAAACCATCCTTAGAAGATCAGATTAAGGCGGCTCAAGCTCAGAATGCCGGAATGCAGAAGATCAGGGAAAAGATGAAGGCGGGTACCGCAACCTGTTTCACGGAAGATAAGGATGGAGTATTATGGTTTGGAAAACGATTGGTTGTGCCCAAAGACAAGAAATTAAAGGACCTAATTCTCCATGAAGTACACAACTCCCCGTTAGTCATCCATCCTGGCAGTACCAAGATGTATCAAGACCTCCGACGCCAATTTTGGTGGACCCGAATGAAGCGTGAAATTGCTCAATATGTTGCTGAGTGTGATGTCTGTCGCCGTGTGAAGGCCGAACACCAGAGACCAGCAGGCCTACTTCAGCCACTCCCTATTCCCGAGTGGAAGTGGGAAGAGATTGGTATGGATTTTGTAGTAGGTCTGCCGAGATCCCCGAAGGGCAACGATGCAATATGGGTAATTGTAGATCGTCTATCCAAAGTCGCTCACTTCATCCCTGTGAAGACAACCCACAAAGTAAGTCAGCTAGCAAGATTGTACATCTCCCGAATCGTATGTCTCCATGGTGTTCCCAAGAGAATCATTTCAGATCGAGGCACCCAATTCACCAGTCGATTCTGGAAATGCCTACATGAAGCCATGGGGACTTCTCTGTCGTTCAGCACTGCTTTTCATCCTCAGACCAGTGGTCAGGTTGAGCGGACAAATCAGATTCTGGAGGACATGTTAAGATCGTGTGCGCTCACACTAGGGTCCAATTGGGAAGATTGCTTGCCATATGCAGAGTTTGCCTACAACAATAGTTATCAGACCAGTCTCGGTATGGCACCTTTTGAAGTGCTATATGGGAGGAAATGTAGGACTCCATTGAACTGGTCCGAGACCGGCGAGAGGCAGTTCTTTGGGCCTAACCCGATTGAGGAAGCAGAAGACTTAGTCCAACTCATCAGAGAACGTCTTCGTGAAGCCCAATCCAGGCAGAAGAGCTATGCAGATCCTCAGCGCCGTGAGGTTACCTTCCAGGTTGGAGATAGCGTGTATCTCAAGGTCACCCCATTCAAAGGTGTTCGCCGTTTTGCAATGAAAGGAAAGCTAGCTCCTCGCTATATCGGCCCTTACCGAATCTTAGCCAAACGAGGAACCGTGGCCTATCAGTTGGAACTACCTCCAGGGCTTTCTCGGATGCACGATGTCTTCCATGTTTCCCAGTTAAAAGCCTGCCATCGAGTCCCCGAGACGAAGACCAACCCTGAAATGGAAGTGCTACATGAAGATCTCTCATATCGGGAGCACCCGGTGTGCATCCTTGATGAAGCTGAACGCAAGACTCGGCATCGTACCATCAAGTTCCTCAAGGTTCAGTGGAGCAACCACACCGAAGATGAAGCCACCTGGGAACGTGAAGAATGGCTCAAGACCGAGTTTCCAACCTTGTTTGCCGACCGTTAGCGATCTCGGGTCGAGATCTTTTTAAGGGGGGTAGGTTTTGTAATACCCAAAGTCGTTAGATAGGTTTTTGATTTGCATTCCATGCATACATGTCATCATCATCACCCCCACCTCAATTAAACTTAGATGTAATATGAATATACTTTATAGAATATGTTAATATCTCATTCTCGGTGGATAATTGTTGCAAACACCAATCAATTTATTTGAAGTAACTTAATTAACAATATCGTCGATAAGGGTGGTGGAAGTCATCGAACCTTCGGTGAATCCTCGTCCCTAACCCCAAACCCTATCGGTGCCAAAACTTAGGGTTTCGACGACAGAGTAGTTTCCAGTGGATGCAATCCTCCCCAAATTGCACAAATAATTTCTAAAGTAGCAACCCTAGCCCCTTGCTAAGTTTCATGATTTTTGAAATAGTTGAAACCTACTTTCCGATCAAAACCCTAATTTGGACCCTAACTCAAATTTGAACTGGACACCCATTCAAATGAGCTCCAAATCGACCCAAACTTCTACAGCAGCTCAAGAATAATACTATGAAGCTCCTGTAAAAATTTTAGGTTAATTGGAGTTGATTTGATACATAAAATAACAAAGGGAAGGATGCTGGTATTAAGAAATTAAAAAGAAAAGAAAAACCCTAACTACCTGGGCCGAAACCCCCCCCCTCGGGCGGCCCATCTTCCCGGCCCACTCCTTCCCGCGCGCACGCGCTCCCCCTCCCTCTCGCTGGCAGCCCGGCCCCGCCTGTCGGCGCTTCCCCTCTCTCCTCCGCGCCTCGGGTCCCGCCTGTCAGGACCTCCCCCTCCACGTCGCCGCCGGCCAGAGGCCGAGCTGGGCGGCGCCCCGACCCCGACGCCACCGGTCCGAAGCCCCGCCGCCCTTTAAATACTCCCTTCCGGCAGCTTCTCCCCTCCCCTCTCGATTCCCCGAAGCCCTAACCCTAAATCTCCAGCGCCCGAGCTCCTCCCCTGACTCCGGCCGCCTCTGCCCTCAACTCCGGCGAGCGATTGCCACCCATCCGGTGAGCCCCAGCTACCAATCTTCTTCCCCGAGCTTCCTTGGCATTTTCTCTAACTCCCTCCCTCCTTCACCGCTCAGATCCGAGCTGGAATCACCCGCGAGCTGGTCTTCGTCTTCAACTCCGGTCATCTGCTCCGACGAGCTCTCCCCAGCGCTCTGGTTCTTCTCCCCTTCCATTTTCTAGCCACTGAGCATCGCCTTCTTCTCCTGAACCTCCCTCACCTCTTTTCTTTGCAGATCAGTGCCCCGAGCACCTCAACGCCGGTGACCCGAAGCTGCACCGCCACCTCGCCGTCGTCAGCAGCTTTCCCGACCTCCTCTGTCCTCTCCGAGGACCGAAACGAGCTCAGGGTAAGATCCCGAGCCTTTAGCCACTTGCCCCGAGTAGATCCAAGCACCGGAGCTCGCTCCGGTGAGCCCTCCGGCGAGGCGCCGCCGTCTGGATCGCCGCCGGCTTCGGAACAGAAGAAGGAGCGCGAGGGAGAGAGAGAGAGAGAGGGTGGGCCGCGTGGCGCCTTCCGACTGGCTCCCGAGTACTGGACCGGATGACAGATGGGGCCCACGCCTGCTGACGTGGTTTAGTGGGTAGGATTGCTGGGTTGCTTCTCGGGTGCACTTAGGGATTACCGATTTGACTGGGTAGCCTTCGGGTAGGTTTAGCATTTAGGGTTTCGAAATTTTTAGGGCAGATTTTGTTCAAAAATTCAAACCCCCATAACTTTTGAACCACAAGTCCAAAGTTAGAAATTTTTATATATTTGGAAAGCTTATGAAATTCTCTACAACATGGCTGAATCCAAAACTAATTTTGAATACATGCACTGGATGATATCTAGGGTAGAAGTTTAGCCTCCGTCGAACGTCGATAAACCCTAGAATCTTCACCCTAGCTCCGATTTCGACGATCCTTACATTTCTGGAATCCTTGCGAGATATCCTATGACTGGTACCATTAGAGTTCCAGTAGGGTTACATGCACGACAAGTTTCACATGTTAGCCCCATTTTACAGTCGTACCCCGTTAAACCCTAACCCGATAGTGCATAACTATTTATTCGTGACTCCGATTTGAATGATTCCAAGTGCGTTAGTCAACTAGTTCAAAACGCTTCCACACCCTGCATATTTATGCCCATAGTACTCCAACATGAATAAACACCTTTAAAACCCTAATTCGCAGTTGCACGAATCTTGCCATGCATGTAGTTTAGGACAATCACTTAAAACCTAACATCAGCATATTGCTTAGGAAACCATCCCTTGAATCAACACTCATGCATACATGCTGGATTCATTGATTGCATTGTTGCTTATCTTCGATATCCAATTTGCTTGCACTAGACTACGAAGAAGGAGACCTCCAGGCTCACGAGCAGACGCAAGAACAGGAACAAACCGAATCAGGCAAGCAGAGCTTGTTGCATCTTTACCTTCCGTACTCTTGTGTATGCCCTTGTTATATGTGCTATGTGTATGAATGTTTATTTGTGAATTATCGCAAGTTGCGTACACTAGCATGTGTAGGATGTGTCTTACATCGAGAACATCTGATGGCTCTTCAACTAAATGGTTAAGTGAGTTGCGAGAGCCGAGGGCGTGCACAATGGGTACGGTTGGTGTTCATCGTAGTTTGACGGCGACGCGGGAGTAAGTAGAGATTTAGTCGCCACACCAACCCTATTTTCAGCGTGTCACCATCCCTTATCACACGTGAACGCTAGCGAGAACCAACACTGAGGATAGTTGGGGGTAGGCATGCACTTTGGAGGCTCGCTACCTCCAAACTGTTATGCACTCACTATGCCTGCAGGGGTTGAGTTGGCGGTAGCGGTTCGAGAGATTAAAATGAACTTGTTGAAGATTGGATCAATTTGGATTGGATTTAGGGGCTGCCCTAATCGAATTGGATGAGGTTTAATGGATTGGTTTGGGATTGGACTCAGGGGTTGCCCCAATGGATTTGGATTTGATGACTTGATCTCGTGGTAGCTTGATTGTGGTATGTTTGTGCCCTGAGTTAGTCTGTCATTTGGTATGTCGTTACTTCACCTTATTACTGTTATGTTCTTAAGTTGTATATTGTTACTCTGAGAAGCATTCATGTTTAATTGTGTTGTACTAGTATGAGTAGGACATTTAATCAAGCACGAATAAGTCTTGCGAGTATGTTTGTACTCACCTAGGTTAATCCTAGAGCTTGCAGGTGAGCCGGTGGTCGATGATTATTTTGACGAAGCTTGAACGTGTGTTTCCTCGGTTGTGTTCGATTGTGGGATAGTTGGTGTTTTGTTCAGTGACCACTATGTCGCTGTGGGTCTAATCATTTTGCTTCCGCTGTTGTTAAATTTCTCCGTACTCGGATATGTTTCCGGTGATAACCGACTGATGTAATATATCGTCCCATCGTGGACTGTTATTATTAATATCGTATTTGTAGAGCTTTGTTATGATATCCGAGTTGTTAATTCCAGGCTGCCCTTACGCAATGCGTGTATGATATGAAGCGTTTTGGGTATGCCGTGAAGAGTCGAAGCCGTACCTTGTTCTACTAAGTCGAGCAGGTGTTGGTTGAGTGACCCGCTGGCTGAGATGCTGTGCCGGCCAGGCAGGGTGTGGGCGTGTTCTACCGGGCTTTCGAGCGACCCACTAGCCTCCGGGCTAGGTTAGGGTGTGGGTAGAACTGCCGGGCTCCTCCGACCTTGTTTGTCGTGGTAGGATTTGGGAACGACTCTGACTCTTCACCGGATTACGGAACCGTATGTGGTTTTGGGAAGAGTGGTCGCTTCCGGCCGGCTCGCACGTGGCGGGTGTCGGATCGCTCTACCTTGGTGCGTACGGCGCAGGTACCGTGTCACCGGGTTGGCGAGTCCTTCGGTCCTTGGCGACTTCGCGTTCCCCTAATCATATGCTTTTCCGGGTCCGTGACAGAATCAATCCAATAAACCCTAACCCTAATTACAGATTTAAAACCTTTCTCCTTAGTTGCATATCGTATTTCATGCATGCATCCATTTTTAGGTTCATCCATGATTAAAGTTATAACACCACTAAAACTAACCCAAAAATCTGAAATGAATATTAACCTGCCTATGTAATTGTATATCTTCGTTTTAATCCACCGTAGTTGCATCGCATGCATTTGGTAATGTTTGCAATAGTTCCTTAGACTTGCCTCTTTTCCTTTCTAGAGGTTGTTTGCTTCTTATTGGAGTTTGGCTACTTTGGATTTCCTCACAAAAGCTAGTGGATACGTTATCCCTCGTCACCCGGCTCACGACTCCACGCAAGACCAGGAACAACGCAAATCAGGCAAGCAGAGCTTGTTGCATCTTTACCTTCCGTACTCTTGTGTATGCCCTTGTTATATGTGCTATGTGTATGAATGTTTATCTGTGAATTGTCGCAAGTTGCGTACACTAGCATGTGTAGGATGTGTCTTACGTCGAGAACATCTGATGGCTCTTCAACTAAATGGTTAAGTGAGTTGCGAGAGCCGAGGGCGTGCACAATGGGTACGGTTGGTGTTCATCGTAGTTTGATGGCGACGCGGGAGTAAGTAGAGATTTAGTCGTCACACCAACCCTATCTTCAGCGTGTCACCATCCCTTATCACACGTGGACGCTAGCGAGAACCAACACTGAGGATAGTTGGGGGTAGGCATGCACTTTGGAGGCTCGCTACCTCCAAACTGTTATGCACTCACTATGCCTGCAGGGGTTGAGTTGTCGGTAGTGGTTCGAGAGATTAAAATGAACCTTTGAGGATTGGATTAATTTGGATTGGAGTTAGGGGCTGCCCTAATCGAATTGGATGATGTTTGATGGTTTGATTTGGATTGAACTCATGGGTTGCCCCAAATGGATTTGGATTCGATAACTTGATCTCGTGGTAAATTTAGCTGTGATATGTTGTGTCCTGAGTTAATCTGTTATTTAATCTGTCTTTACTTCACCTTATTAATGTTATGTTCTTAACTTGTATATTGTTACTCTGAGAAGCATCCATGTTTAATTGTTGTTGCACTAGCATGAGTAGGACATTTAATCAAGCACGAATAAGTCTTGCGAGTACGTTCGTACTCACCTAGGTTATTCCTAGAGCTTGCAGGTGAGCCGGTGGTCGACGATTATTTTGATGATGCCTGAACGTGTGTTTCCTCGGTTGTGTTCGATTGTGGGATAGTTGGTGTTTTGTTCAGCGACCACTATGTCGCTGTGGGTCTAATCATTTTGCTTCCGCTGTTGTTAAATTTCTCCGTACTCGGATATGTTTCCGGTGATAACCGACTGATGTAATATATCGTCCCATCGTGGACTGTTATTATTAATATCGTATTTGTAGAGCTTTGTCATGATATCCGAGTTGTTAATTCCAGGCTGCCCTTACGCAATGCGTGTATGATATGAAGCGTTTTGGGTATGCCGTGAAGAGTCGAAGCCGTACCTTGTTCTACTAAGTCGAGCAGGTGTTGGTGGAGTGACCCGCTGGCTGAGATGCTGTGCCGGCCAGGCAGGGTGTGGGCGTGTTCTACCGGGCTTTCGAGCGACCCACTAGCCTCCGGGCTAGGTTAGGGTGTGGGTAGAACTGCCGGGCTCCTCCAACCTTGTTTGTCGTGGTAGGATTCGGGAATGACTCTGACTCTTCACCGGATTACGGAATCGTATGTGGTTTTGGGAAGCTTGGTCGCTTCCGGCCGGCTCGCACGTGGCGGGTGTCGGATCGCTCTACCTTGGTGCGTACGGCGTAGGTACCGTGCCACCGGGCTGACGAGTCCTTCGGTCCTTGGCGACTTCGCGTTCCCTTAGTCATATGCAATTCCGGGTCCGTGACAAGTACTCACCTAGGACATTCCTAGATCTTGCAGGTGAGCCAGTGGTCGAGGATTACTTCGATGACGCTTAATTGCTTGGTTTCTTTGGTTGGCTATCGACTCGTGGGATTATTTTGTTGGCTTTTGGTCAGCGGTCGATGCGCCGCTGTGGGACTCACTTAACTTTCTTCCGCTGCTGTTTAAATACTTCATATTTGGATACGTTTCCGGTTATCACCGAATGATGTAAACTGAATAGTTCACAACGTGGACAGCTAGTAGTGTTATCGTATCGTAGTGGTCCGTGTGATGATATGCTTGCTGTCCAACATATGCCCGCACCTCCTGTCTGTCATGCGTGTATGTGGAAATGGGGAGTGTGGTTGGATGCATATGGAGGAACTTGTTGTTTTATTTCGAATCAAGTGAAGTGCAAAGTGAATGTACGGTCCATTGCCAAAGTGAGTCATACGCATGGTGGCGTATGTTTTTTGAATCGTGATCCCTCAATCAGGCCGTGGTGAGTCATACGCATCGTGTCATATGCATGTCGCACGGGGCGAGGGTGGGCCATAGTTCGTCGCAGGTAGCGGCTATGGTCACCGTCTTCACTTGTTGTGAATTCCTTGACTCGGATTAAAATACCAGGTCCCTCACATGGACAATGCCGACTGGCCCAACAGGATGCGGTGCCCAGGGACTGAAACCCCATGAAGGAAACTGTGGATAGAAAGGAGGCACGCATCCCCAATATGACGGACCCGTTGCGAAGTATGGTGGCTGAACATATGAATTTCCTTGCCAGCACTCGGAACCACCAAAACCTGGTCGGGGAGGCGACCTAGGACGCTTAGTGCTTCTAAGCCGGGTGAACACGTTGTTGGACGTGCGCGAGGTATATTTTTCCAGCAGTTGTTTCACCGTCGGCTTTGGCTTTGCGACTTGTCCCTTTCCTCGGTTGACCTTCCAAACTCCGACTTCTGGATTTTTTGGTTGATCATCCTTGGAGTAGCATTATCGTCAATGACGACGTTCTTCCCTTTTGTCGACTCGGCTTGATTTGACCGAATTAACACCTTCTTCTTCTCCAAGTCAATCACATTGATTGGAAAAGGATCACTGTCGAGCTTCATCTTAGTGCTTTGAGCAAATGTTAATCGTCCGTCATTAATGGCCGATTGTACCTGTCGATGAAACACGTTGCAGTTGTTAGTAGCATGAGAAAAAGAGTTATGCCACTTGCAATAAGCTCTTTTGCCCAAGTCGTCTGCAGACGGAAATACATGCCCTTCCCTTACGCGGATCAGATTTCCTTGCAGGAGCATACCAAAAATCTTATCGCATTTGCTAACATCAAAAGTATACTTAATCTCCTCTCTCCGAGTAGGCGTAGGCTTCAACGTAGAGCATGCAAAAGGTTTTGACTTGGGCGCCTGAACCCACTCGGCTATGCAAATATCGACATCGTCGTCACTAGCCGAGTCATCATCATATGATATAATGTTAACCACAGGTTTTTCCTTGTTTTTGCTCTTATTATCCCCAAACCGGCTATACTGTTTAACTTCCTTAGCACGGTTTTCCTGCGCCACAACTTTTTGCAAGACTTGATTAATATTTGAAAACTCTTGACCTTCTAGCCTATCCCTTATATGAGCAAGCAAGCCCAAAAAAGCGAGGTCGGCCAGATCCTTTTCGGCTATGGTCAAACTGAAGCACCGGTTTTTTACTTCTCTAAATCTCCTGATGTAATCATACACTTGTTCATTATATTTCTATTTGACCATTGTCAGATCTGAGAGTCTGAGTTCGGTTTTGCCGCTAAAAAAGTACTTGTGAAACTTCTGCTCCAATTGTGCCCATGTCGTAATAGATTTGGGAGCAAGTGACGTAAACCACGTGAAAGCTGTACCGGATAATGACAGAGGAAATAGCTTGACTCTGTAGAGGTCTGACGTGCCGACTTCACTGCATTGTGCCAAAAATTGCCCTACGTGCTCAAAAGTGGACCTACCCTCCTCCGCTGTGAACTTAATGAAATCTAGAACTCTAAACCCACGGGGATATGGCGTTGTGTCGAAACATTCAGGGTACGGCTTTTGATAAGCACGCGTTCTACCCTTAGGTTCTAAGCTGAATTCTCTGAGTGCTCCGGCGAGTTGATCCTTAAAACTGGTACTGGCTGGTGGTACTGGTGTAACATGAGCATACGAGGTTGGCTCCGGCAACACAGGTTGGACTTGTTGTGGATTAAAATACGAATCTGGAACCGGCCCATGGGGGACTCCGGTACTGAGAGGTGGTAAAGGTGGTGTGCTGTATGCTACTGTTTGATAATATGGTTGTGGGACGTTTGCATTAAGGCTGAGACTTCGGTTGTCATTGGTGAAACCCTGGGAAACCGAAGTGGGAACAACAGATGTAGTAATCGCGGGAGTGACTTCTACCCGATGGTTAGATCCATTAGCGTCAGGATACATCGGCTGCTTATCCCGATGTTCGTCGTTGACCCGTAACGCCATTGACCTAACTTGGCGCTGCAGACTACTCTGTATGTCTTTAGCGAGTTGCTCTTTAAAATCGTCAAATCGGCTAGTCATCACTTGGGCGAGTGTTTGTGCCGTATTATCTACATCAGAACCATATTTACTAGCTACCGACACGTCAATTAGATGAGCAATATCTTCAGAACAAGTCGGTTTACTTACCTCGGTATTGAGCGCAGAAGAAAGACTCGGCACGACTACCTTTTTGATGACACCGTTCCTTGTCTTCTGGTAGCCGGCCAACTTTTGCCAGAGCCTCTCCGCCTGCTCTTCTTCGAGTTGGCGTTCAATCTCTCGCTGCTCATCTTCAGATAGATCGTCGAGCGTGACGGCGATGATGTTGTCGGGGACGATGATGCTTCCGTCTTTGGAGTTGGTGTTCATCGTGTAGCTCTTTTCTTCTTCCCCAGCGGAGTCGCCAATTGTGTTCGCACGAAAATCGATCCGCGGAATACCTAGATAAGTGGAGTCGCCAATTGTGATAATTATCGTACTTTCGTGTACGATGAACGATTGCTTTCCAAGCAAAGCAACAAAGGATAATTATCGCACTTTCGTGTATGACGAACGATTGCTTTCCGAGCAAAGCAACAAAGATCTTCTTGCTTTCGTGAAGAAGAAACGACCGCTTTCCGGTGCAAAATGGCAAAGGTCTACTGCTAAGAACGAAAAGGTAAAAGGTAAAAGTAATAGATTGATTTGTGTCAATTGTTGGATGATTTCAATCGGCCGTCACCCTTTACATATTTATAGGGCGGCTGGTCTTCCCATAGGAAATCGGGACTCCTAATCCTAACTGAATACAGATATGTAACTTTCCTTCTTTAAAGGATCCTGATCCTAACATACATATGACTTTCCTTTCTCTCTAAGTAGCTTGACCACCGTGACCAGGACTCCTCCTTATGTACGAGATATCTTTCCATATAAACCGAGTACCTTTTTGAATCCAAGATTAACCTTCCTTTCGTGACCACTCGCGGTTTCTTGTCCTCCAAGTCGAAGTCTCTCACATCTCTAAGTCAGAATCTCTAGTGTCAGATAAGTCTTGGCAGTGGATGACTCGTCGTGTCAACCCATCCGTAGATCAACTCGGTAGCGCCATGACTTGGTTCTGCTAAGAAGGACTCGGCTCCAGCCACTCGGCATGGGCAACTCGGGTACTCGGGAATACCAGTACTCGGGAACACCAGTACTCAGGAACACCAGTACTCGGGAACACCAGTACTCGGGGATGCTAGTGTTCGGTACTCGGGCGCGCTGGTGCTCGGAGGTACTGCTCGGGGTGCTACAATAGTCAAGCCTGCATTAAAAGTTTAACACTAAATCCATAGCTTGTTAGTCCATTATCTTAACCCCCAACAATAATACTAATTCAGCCAACTGAATAAATCTCAAAGCCAAATTACGCTATAAACACAACGCGTCAGTCTATTTGTGTAATACCCAACCTAATAAATAAATAGATTGTTGCCTTGTCCCATGCATACATGGCATCCACCATGCATCAACCTTGCTTAAACTTGAATGTTAAATAGTTAGATTTTATAGAATACGTGCATATCTCATTTGAAAACCTAAACTTTGCAAAATTTCTCCTCTCTGTGTTGGTCCGGATGTTTGGTCTGGAGTCTCCGGGTGCAGCCTCCGGGTGACCCGGAATTTTCCGAGTGGATTCCGAACCAATTTCCGTATGAGTCCAGAGAAGGATTTCGGGTGAGTCGGTCAGTCGGAGGCTTGACTCGGACCCTCCGGGTTCAACCTCCGGGTTGTCCGGATTCCGGGTGGATTCCGAGTCAACTTCCGGGGGAGTCCAGAGAGCCATTCGGGATCCCGGTGCCACCGGAGGTCCAATCCGGAGCCTCCGGGATGAACATCCGGGTGGAACCCGAAAACATCCGGGTGAATTCCGGGTTAAATTCCGAGTGAGTCCAGTAAGGTTTTGGCCAGGTTTTGTGAGGGCCGGAGGTTCCATCCGGACCCTCCGAGTGCTACGTCCGGGCAACCCGGATTCCGGGTCATATTCCGGATGGTTTCCGGGAGGCGCCCGAGTGTCAGATCTGAGCTGCCACGTGCCGTCGCCGGTTGGGGGGCGGTGGGCGGTGGCGCCTGCGTGGAGGCTCCGCCGGGGCCCCTATAAAAGGATGCCACAGGCCCCCTTTCTCCTCTTTTTCTCCCCCTCACACGATTTCCTCCATTTTCCTCTCTTTTTCTCTCCAAGAACAGCACGGCAGCAGCCTTCTCCTCCTTCTTCATCAGCACCGGCGCCAGCTCCGGCGAGCCAGCGCCGCCACTCCGGTGACCCAGCTTCTCTCCTCTCCTTCCCCTCTTCCTTCATCCTGCATTCCCCATCTCTTTTCCTTATTCCCTCTCTTCCTTTTTCTCAGCTCAAGAGGAGTTCTTCAGCAGCTTCTTCGAGTCATCCGGAGTCCATTCCGGACCATCCGGAGTTCCTTCCGGGCTGCAGGTTTCCAGTGAGAAGAAGGGCAGGATAAGGGTAGTTTGTGCGTGAAGCTTGCTTTAGGAGTTGGAAGCAAGTAGCTGTGGTGTTCTTTCTAACTCTTGGGTAATTTTTTCCCCCAAGGGATATATAGTTTATTTTTGCACAAGTTCACATTTTCCAAATCTTATAAACATGTTTTATTGCTTAGTTCAATCCTAATATTCCTAGTGGTTAGCACAATTAACTCGTATGCTAGGATATAAAGGTATTTCCTTTCCGAACTAATATTCACACCAACATTGTAAACCCTAATATAAAGTTCAATTCAATGGATCATGCATATAATTACTAGGGTAACCACTCGAGCTTCTTAAAGAGTAAAATGAAGCATGATTCCTATTGCAACACCTTAGCATCTAAGAAACCCTAGTATCCCATGCATTTCAATCATGCATACATGCTGAATTCTCGTCTCTTTTATCGTTTCCTTGCCGATGCGTTGTATTGCTTGCGACAGAGCTCGAAGAAGAAGAACCGCAACCCGTTGAGCTCCCTCAAGTCTCCGAATCCTACGACGAAGGCAAGCAGAGCTTGTTGCATCCTTTTATTTCCCGTATTAATGTATTGTGTGAATGTTTGTTTGATCTATGTATTGAAGTGGAGTTCACTAGCATGCGTAAGGTGTATCCTTGTGTCGAGAACGTCCTTAATGCCCTTTCAACTAAAACTGGTTAAGTGAGTTGGGAGAGCCGAGGGCGTACGCAATGGATACGGTTGGTGTTAATTGAAGTGTTGAAGTGACCCAGGGGTTTGGTGAATTGATTTTGAGATTGGTCACACACCAACCGCATGCCGGAGTGTTACTTCCCTGTCACGCGTAGACATTACCGAGAATTGATACCGGGAATGGTTGAGGTAGAAATGTACTCGCCATGTCCAGGGTGATCAATTGTCGGTGATGATCCGAGAGTTGATTGAATGTGACATGAATTGGACTGATAGCCCTCGTGGACGTTAGCGGAATCTGTAGTGACCCTATTCTCAGATACAAGGTTAGTGTAAATTATCATGAACAAAAACAATTTTCTTCGTTCGCATGCATGCATAAAGATATTTCAAAACAATTTTGATTAAAAACCCTAAGGGAACATGAAATCGAACAGCAAAAATTAATGCCACTACAACTCACGATTCAAAAATTTGATATATGCTCCAAAATGTCTAGGTTATCAAACTGTTACCAGTCCATCGAAGTTTATTTGTACATTAAGACCAAACTTATTTTAATAGTTTCTCTCCGCACATAAAGTTTGGAAATAGCTGATCGAGTAAACCCCCTCTCCTCAAAATATAAATGAAATAATACATTAAAAATCTAAATAACATATTGACCACAAGTCTAATACGAAATAAATTCAAGCCCTCATGATTCAAATTTTATTTTATTCGATTATGGAATTCTTGTTAGCTCAGCCCTGTTTTAAATAGGCAAATAAAATAAAATGGAAATCTCTCCTGCCCGTGGGCCCCGCTGGCAGCCTCCCATTCCCACGCCACATAGCTTTTCTCTTTCCCCTGTTCATTTTCTCCACCTGGCCTCTGCTGCAGTCCATTTTCTGCACGTAGCAAACCAACTCCCCTATAGCTCCTTTTTATTCCCCATCCCTTCTTCAATCTCCTGCCATTTCTCTATTCCTCTCAACACTAAGAGCAAAACTTCATATCTTCTCTTCTCCAAACCCCATCCAAATCCAAGGATTGGAGCCATGCATGTTACCCTACTGAGTTCACCACCTCCTGTGCAACCCATCCATCCAAGAAAAATCGACATGCGTGGGCTCTTGGGCATTCTGCCATTCCCTCTTCCCCATTTTTCTTGCCCTGCTCAAGCTCTGGCCGGCGCTCCGCTTTTGCTTCCCTGTGCCGCCGGCCTCCCAAGGCCCGAGCTCTGCTCCCCACCACCGGTTCCGCCCCTTCAGTCCACGCTCCGGTCGTCGCCTGCCGCCGCCCGAGCTCGGGGCTGTGCCGTGCCGCCGCCCCTTTTGCTACCTCCGGCCGCCCTCCTCCACGCTCGAACCCAGGCCGCCGCCACCCGAGCCCTCCCCTGCCGCGCCTCCCATCCGCCGCATCTCCCCACCAGATCCACGCCGCCGCTCCCTCCTGCCCTGGCCGCACCTCCGCCGCTTGAGCTCGCCGGCCGGCCTCCCCTAGCTCCCAGCCCCGAGCTCCTCCAGCGGCCGCTCTCGAGCCCACCGTCGCTCTGCCCCAAGCAGCGGCTGCGCCGCCGGCCAGCTCCCTTCAGGCCGCCCCGCCGCCGGCTGCCCTCCTCTCCCCTGTTCCTCGCCGCCGTCCACCATGGCGCCCAGACCCGACCTCAGCTCCACCGGCACAACCATTAGAGCTAAGCTCAAAGTCTCGATGACAGGTGAATGGTTAGCCTTAGCAGTGGTGTCTTCGGTTAATTAGGAGTAATAGCTGCTTAGATTAATTTATGTATTATCTCCGTTGGCCATGGTGTACTGATATAAGCATGCTGCGTTCTTCAATTAACTGGATTTGAGCATTCTGGAATATGTTAATTATTCACTAACCAGTGCTTAGCTGCCTTCAACTGGAATTCCTAATACTACTTACTCTTGACATATCGCTGACATCCGTGGTTGAGGGATTAAAACGTTAACACTCCAGTATATACGGAATCTGATCCAGACACCTTCAACCCTGCTTACTAACCTCATTAGTATCACTCAGCTACTTTAATACCCTAGCGTTCCAGCTGATATTCGTACCATATAAAATCTGCTAAGTATTCTGGAGGGCGAACTAAAATACATTACTCCGTGAACACTAGTCCATTCTTCGAAATTCAGCTGCGACAAAATGGTTGATTACAATTGCTTCCCAGCCGATCCCTACTAACATTTGATTAACAACCAATATGTGTGCATATCAACTTGTTGCACTAATGCCTGACAGTTAGCTCAATTAGCCAACACTGAGTATTTTGAAATGCTTCAGTCATCCATTAACCAGGGGGTAGTTCATTTGACAAATGCACAAATCAAATCGTGACCTGCCATGTAGCTGAGCAGTGAACTCAAAACACGAAGCATACTGGTGACCCGTTAGCAAGTGAGAAGTTACTTAGTAGCTAATGTTTTTAAGCATTTTAGGACACTGTTCTAATAATCTGCAATAAAGATTAATCCTTTTTCCTTATTAAGAGTGAGTCACATTGACTACGGTTTTAGTTAACAAGGTATGCCATGAACAGTTAAGACATTCCAAGTTAACGTAAAATTATTTCCTCTACCGAGAAGAAGACAGGAAATGCTAATGCTGTTTTAACCGGTAGAAACTCATACGAATGTTAACAACCTCCTAACATATGTATACTAGAGAATCTAGCTTAACAGCCAATTTAAAATAGTTAGTGTCATAATTGCCTAACGGTCGAGAAAGAATCGCGGCCCATGTTTTCACCTACGACAACGAATCAATCAAATGAGCCCTAACCCTAATTATAGAGTTGAAACCTTTCCCCCTAGTTGCATGTCCTATTCCATGCATGCATCCATATTTTAGATCCATCCATGATTAAAGCTATATCATAACTAAAACAAAACCCAAAATCTAGAATGAACACCCACCCATTTATGTACTTGTGTACTTTATCTTAATCCACCGTAGTTGCATCCATATCACTGGCATTCATGCATCTTCGTCCTTTTCGAATTAGTTCTTAGGGTTGCTTTTTCCCTTTTTAGAGGTCGCTTGCTTCTTACTGGTGTTTCAAGTATTCTGGAGTTCTCCCGCATGCTCCCCGCAAGATCAGGAACAACCCGAACAAGGCAAGCAGAGCTTGTTGCATTCCCTTTTTGCGTTCAGTACTTGCTTATTTCGTTCATGTGTTGATGATTGTATTATCGTTCGTAGCTTGTCATTAATTTCGATTAAACTAGCATGTTAGGATGTGTTGTATTGTGTGCCTAGTGCTGGTTGAAATTAATTGATGAGCTAAATATTTGAACTTAAGGTGAGATGTGAGAGCCGAAGGAAAAAGGGTCAGCTGGATAAAGTTGGTATCACTGGAGGAGCCTGGTGCGACTAGGTGAATGGGTGTATTGTCGCGATACCAACCTTGAGGTAACTCCAGCGTGGCTACTTCCCTTGTCACCACGTGGACGTTGCCGAGATCAACGCTAGGGTATGTCGAATGGTAAAGGCCGCTTGGAGCTTTGCAACCTCCAAGGGATAATGCTCTCGAATATCGCTAGTGGTTGTATCGTCGGAACGGTCCGAGAGATTGAATGAACTAGGTGTTGATGATTGAGATTGGGATTAATCTAGGGGCTGTACCCTAAGTGATTGAAAATGATGCAAGTAAATGTGTTAGTAATGGAAGTTGATTGGTTGGTTGCCTGAGTAGTATATTGATTAGTTGTCCTCCCTCCATGTTAATTATGCTTTGTTTTCATAATTAAGTATATTGTTACTCTGAGAAGCATTCATGTTTAATTATTGTTGCACTAGTATGAGTAGGACATTTAATCAAGCACGGATAAGTCTTGCGAGTACATTCGTACTCACCCAGGTTATCCCTGGAGCTTGCAGGTGAGCCGGTGGTCGAAGAGTTTCTCGACGATGTTTGACGTGTCTGGTTTCCTCGGTTGTGTTCGACGTATGGGATAGTTAGTGTTTTGTTCAGCGATCACTATGTCGCTGTGGGACTATTATTTTGCTTCCGCTGTTGTTAATTTTCTCCGTACTCGGATATGTTCCCGGTGTTAACCGACTGATGTAATATGTAGTCCCTTCGTGGACTGTTATTATTAATATCGTAATGTAGAGCTTTGTGACGATATCCGAGTTGTTAATCCAGGCTGCCCCTGCACAATGCGTGAATGGTATGAAGTGTATGGGTATGCCGTGAAAGATCGAGGCCGTACCATTTTCTACTAAGTCGGGCAGGAGTTGGTTGAGTGACCCGCTGGCTGAGATGCTGTGCCGGCCAGGCAGGGTGTGGGTGTTCTACCGGGCTTTCGAGCGACCCACTAGCTTCCGAGCTAGGTTAGGGTGTGGGTAGAATTGCCGGGCTCCTCCGACCTTGCTTGTCGTGGTAGGATTCGGGAACGACTCAGACTTTTCACCGGATTATGGAATCGTATGTGATTTTGGGAAGATTGGTCGCTTCCGGCCGGCTCGCACCTGGCGGGTGTCGGATCGTCCTACCTTGGTGCGTACGGCGTAGGTACCGTTCCACCGGGCGGACGAGTCCTTCGGTCCTTAGCGACTTCGCGTTCCCCTAATCATATGCAATTCCGGGTCCGTGACAGAATCGATACCGGGAATGTTTGAGGTAAGCCTCGATATCACTTGGAGCCTTGCAACCTCCAAGGGAAATGCACTCAACATGTCCAGGGTAGTCGTATTGCCGGCAACGGTCCAAGAGGTGGATTAAATTGAAAGGGATGTGGGCTACCCCAATGTGATATTCCAATGGTCTTGATTGCTTTGTATTCGTTGTAAATCCTGTAGTTCACCCTGATTCTGTTATTTATAATTATGCTATGAACTTGATTACTTTCTCGATTAGGTATTATTTCGATGGAATTGCATTCATGTTTAATTGTCGCTGAACTAGCATGGGTAGGACATTTAATCAAGCACGGATAAGTCTTGCGAGTACTTTTGTACTCACCTAGGATATTCCTAGATTTTTGCAGGTGAGCCAACTGTTGCGGAGTTTTGTGATGAGGTGTAATCCCCATGGTTTCCTTGGTCCGCGTTCGACTCGTGGGCATGGTTTGGATGTTATGCAGTGGTTGATGCACCACTGCGGGGTTTTTGTTATTTTCCGCTACATTGTACATGTTTCAGTTTCCCCCTAAACTTACGGTTATCACCGACTGATACATGTGTAAAGTTCACCTAGTGGACAACTAGTTTTAATATATTATGTTGTAGTGCTTGTTTATGGTATACGAGTTGTTATTCAGGCTGCCCATATGCAATGTGTGTGTGATATGAAGTGTGTGGGCATGCCGTGGAGAGTTACCGTTGTTCCCCTCTTACCATGTCGAGCAGAAATCGGTTGAGTGACCCGCTGGCTGTGATGCTGTGCCGGCCAGGCAGGGTGAGGGTGGGTTCTACCGGGCCTTCGGGCGACCCACTAGCCCTCGGGCTAGGTTAGGGTGTGGGTGGAATCGCCGGGCTCCTCCGACCTTGTTCTGCGTGGTAGGATCAGGGAACGGCTCTAAACCTCCACCGGAATCTGGAATCTATATGTGGTTCTGGGAAGATTGGTCGCTTCCGGCCGGCTCGCACGTGGCGGGTGTCGGATCGTTCCGTCTCGGTGCGTACGGCGCAGGTACCATGCCACCGTAGAGGACGAGTCCTTCGGTCCTTGGCGACTTCACGTTCCCTTAATCATATGTGGATTTCGGGTCCGTGACAATTTGTATGTTTTTCTTTCCTGTTGATCTTTTTCACTACCGGCTAAGTCTACACCATCCCTACCAACCGAATGGCCAGCACTGTTCTTCCATTGCCACAGCTGCGCCCCATCACCCACCCCTGCAGTAGTCGGCGCCTACCACATATGTCTGTTCTGCTGCCATCAACGCCCCATCCATCCCCTGCCAAGAACCTGGCCTAACTCTCCTATACTTCCACAGCACCCACACAGCGCCATCATCCCGAACTGCCCCGTTCATCTCTTAGCCCAACTACTTCTCCCCAGCACTCGAGCTCCCCATTCCTCATTCCCCTTCTTCATTTCTTCCCCAAAGCCTCTCCCCTCTGTGGCTTGTAAATGCGCTCCTACTCTTCTCTGCTTCTTTCCCAACCACGAGCTCCACTGCCATTTCCATTCACCCGAGCTGCCTCCCTAATCCCCAAACCATTCCTCCTCTCATCTCCTCCCTTTTCAGAGCAGTCATCCAATCTCAAGCTCCATCTCTTCTCATCTCCTTGCCATGCTTCTCGGCGGTTGAGACCTACCAAGCTGCTATGGCTTGCTCGGAGCTCCTCCTACCGCTGATGGCCGCCACCGTGAGCAGCTGAGCCGAGCGGCTCCTTCTTCAAAACCAACCACTGCAATAGTGCACCTCAAGCTTCTACCCTCTTCAATCTTCCCAAGTGCCACCGGCGAGGTCGGGCACATCCGAAGCAACCGCTCGGTCGATGACAGCGGCCACCAGAGCACCACTCTCCATCAACTCTGGCGCCCCTCTCCTCTGTCCTCATCGCCCTCACTCCAGTGCCTCGCCGCCGCCGGCGGGAGCTACCACGGAGGGGTACGCCGCTCCAGTCGCCTCTCCGCTACTACAGCCGTTCCCTTCCGAGGAGAGCAACGCAGCCAACCACCGAACACCAGTCCTCGCCACCGACAGAGAGTCCGCTGTCGCTATCGCCGGTGAGGCCATGCCGCCGCCAAGTGCCTACTTCTCCTCTTAGCCCTCGGCGGGTGAGAAGAGGTGAGTTCCAATAAATACGTTTTCACCGGCTAAACACGTATTTGTTTTTCTGTTTTAGCCAAGTACGCCTCCCTTTCTGGGAGACACATTTCTCTCTGAAGCCCTCTAGTTTACGCCTCCTATTCCTGAACACGCTTTTCCCTAGCCCTCTCTCTAGTTGCCTATCCGAACGCCGAAGGCCTATTCTCCGTTTACGTTTTCTCTTCGGGGAAGCGTACCTTCTTCCCAGCCCCTGCTGTTCTCCACTTTCCAATGCCAAAGGTGCCATCTCAGTTTACGTTTTCGACATCACCCTTTTCTCGGCAGAGATTTCTACCTCTCTTTTTCCCTCCAGATAAAACTTCGATCGGCCGTAACTTCTTCATCCGAACTCCGATTCACTCGATTGTTCCTCCTATATTAATATAAAATCAAATCCTATCAAATGACACTGGTTTCATAACTTTTGGAATTAGTTCAAATTTTAGAACTGAAAGTAATTCAAATTGAATATAGTTGGAATATAGATGTGGTATATAGCTAAAGTTGTATTGTAATTTGTTCCAAGCATGATATTAAATCATATGAAACCTGTAGGTTCCAGTGGACCATTAATTTGTAAATCATGTATATTCAAAAAGCATTAAGATCAATAAGTATGCGTAAAAAAAACCTTAGCAACATATATACTTAAACATATAGCTATCTCTTTGAAATGCTTTTCTTCCAATCATCATTTTAAACCATATATACATGTTGGGTCCAGTAACCCTTTAATGAGCTAATTATTAAGTTTTAAAAGCAATAACCCCATATGAAACCCTAAATTAATCCATGTATACCTGTATGTTTTTGTAAATATATAACTCTAGATATAAATACCCAAAACCGTAAACAAAGTTTATAACAATTCTAAAATGTTTCACAACTCTCTGGACCAGAGTGTATTCAGACATTTAGATCCTTTTCATATTAAAAACAGTAAGGAAGTTGAAGGAATATTAGTAACTATGTGACCTTGTATATGCGTGTATGTATATACCTGCACAAGTACCATCTTAACCCTACCCCAAAAGCTTTTATCTAGCTTTGTAAAAATCTTTTAAAAGCTAATATAAAGAAACTAAAAACAATTAAATGATAATAAGTTTGTAAATCATATGAACCCTAATTTCCCGATATGCATCAAACCCTAAATTCATGCAATGTTAACCTCTTCTCACCTTCACAGGTACCCTAAAGATAACCTAAAGTCCAGAACCCACATTTTAGGTTTTCATGTGTGTGTGTTGGATCTTATTTTTACCTTGCGCCGTTGTTATTCGGTGTTTTCCGACGTGTAGTTACGATGTTAGGACAGAGCGTGTGGGGGACACTGGGCAGTTATCGTATCAAGCTCAAGCTCGAGACTCGGCCAATTTGCCAGGCAATCATTCCCACCTTGATCATGTTGAATCTCATATGTGTGAAATCTAATTATTTTGTTTGCGAAACATGCATGCTATGTGGATATCAACAGTATTTTATGTAGACATAGTTATGCCCTATAGTTGCATATAACGTAGGTCCGAAAACCCGACCCTTGTAAACCTAGACATTTTAGTCGGTTCATATTGGACCGACAAGAATAGTAAGGATATAGGCATTAGCCATGCTTAGACTTGCTATAGATAAAAACCCAATTTTTGTTCGATTTATACGAACTCCCTTGGGACATGGGAAATAAAACCCTCGGATAGCATGTGCTTTCTGAGGTGTCTGTTTCAAAAGAAATGTTTGCCAAAACCCCAAATAAAATGAAGGATGATTTTGATTCGGGTGAGAATGGTAAGGGCAGCCCGGGGCTGTAGAGTACCTGATGGTAGCATGATCGTCGAGGACAAAATGGAGTCTTGCTCGAATCGATCAAGGACCGAGCCTAAGTGCCGCTAAACCAGTTCCTCACCATACGTCCACATGTCCTTTATGGGAAGGACTTGGCTTGGTACCCCGGCAAGTACTAGAGTATGGACCTGTGGGAAGTACGAAGTATGTGACTAGGTGGTTAATGTCCTAGAGATCCACCACCACTGGGCAGTTGGGTGTTGATGCGACACAAAGATGGGGAGTCCCATTTTTGGTCCGGGATGCAAAAATTGGGTTACCCACCTAGCGGGTCCAGCTCTAGTATGGAAGCGGGCGAAGGTCTCATTGTAATAACCCTGCCGGCACTCCTCGTGAAGAGTGCTCATTTGGCCATGGCAACAAGGGGGACTTACATCTTGTGGGTAAAGCCATACAACCTCTACAGAGTGTTAAAAACTATTCGAATAGCCGCGTCCTCGATTATGGACATGAACTGGCAAGGCCACACACTGGTTAGACTGAGTTTTGTTTGCGAAAGTTGGGGAAAGGGATTAAGGACGTGGGCATGATGTGTCCACAAGGTGTAATTTATGCTACACGGCTGGTAGCAAGGAATTGCAGGAGAAGGAGGCTAGCCGTACTACCCGGGGTAGTACAGGCTGAGCATCGAGTTAAGCGGTGATAGACGGAGCTATCACTTGAGATGAGGAAAGGAGGTAGCTGGGTCTACCTCGAGAGAAGTTTTGTTGTTTTGAAATGCTCTGATTTACAAAACTGTTTTGGAATCTACTATTCTCGTATTTAAATTTAAAACTTACATTTCCGCACAACTGACAATTTAGGGTAGAGCTGTATCCCTTGAATCACACCCTGCATGAAATAATGCCGTATAATTCTCATGTGGGAACTGCTTGCGAGTACATTCAACATACTCACCTGGGTTGTTGATTTGGCCAGACGAAGGAGACAACAATTTCGAAGATACGATTACAAACGCGAAAGCTAGGGCGTAACCCCAGTTAGTTGCCTGTCGGGTATGGCATATTGATGGGCCACTTCATCGCTTGTTTTTTTCCGCTGCAAGTTTATAGCCGTTGGGCTACAGGTATCAGATAATTGACCTTGACGGTCTATTTACATAGAATGTATTGATATACATATGTATGACAATGACATACAGGTTAACTTGTGTGTACCGGCTACTAATCCAGGGACCGGTACAGTAATCACAGGGGAGTATCCAGCCTTAAAACCGGGTATGCCACAGTTTCCACCAAGAGAGCAGCGGAGGAGCAGACGTGACACGATAGCGACGGTGCCCGTCGCAGTGACCGCGTCGCATCGACCGTGGTCCCATTCGCTCAAGATAGTGAGGCTGTCAATGCCACGACGGAGCGCCAAGATCGACGCTGCGATAGGGCGCCTAGCTGGACGGCGCGACGGAGACGCCATGTTGGAGTGTTGTGGTCGACGGAGATGTCGCGATGGGGCACCGAGGTCGATGCTACGACGGAGCGGCGAGGTCGATGCCACGATGGAGTGCTGAGTCAATGCCATGACAGAGACACTGCGATGCAGTGGTGAGCTTGACGCCACGACGAGGACACCACGATGAAGCACCTAGGTTGACACCGTGACGGGGCGCCGCGGTCGATGCTGTGACGGAGCGCCACGCTGGACGCCGCGTTGGACGCCACGATAGAGGTGCCACGACGGAGCGCCGCCGTCGACGCTGCGATGGAGCGTCAGGCTGGATGCCGCGATGGAGGCGCCACGACGGAGCGCCATGGTCAACACTGCTACGGAGCGCCATGCTAAATGCCATGACAGAGGTGCCACGATGGAGCGCCGAGGTCGATGCCGCGACAGACCGCCTGGGTCGACGCTGTGCCACGTTGGATGCTGTGTTGGATGCCGCGACGGAGCGCCAAGATCGATGCTGCGATAGGGCGCCTAGCTGGACGGCACGACAGAGACACCATGATGGAGCGTTGCGGTCGACGGAGATGCCGTGATGGGGCACCGAGGTCGACGCTACGACGGAGCGGCGAGGTCGATGCCACGACGGAGTGCTGAGTCAATGCCATGACAGAGACACTGCGATGTAGTGGTGAGCCTGACGCCATGACGAGGACACCACGATGAAACACCGAGGTTGACACCGCGACGTGGCGCCGCAGTCGATGCTGTGACGGAGCGCCATGCTGGACGCCGCGTTGGACGCCACGATGGAGGCGCTACGACGGAGCGCCGCTATCGACGCTGCGACAGAGGTGCCACGACGGAGCGCCACGGTCGACACTGCGACGGAGCGCCACGCTGGATGCCGCGATGGAGGCACCACGACGGAGCACCGAGGTCAACGCCCCGACGGACCGCCTGGGTCGACGCTGTGCCACACTGGATGCCGCGTTGGATGCTGTGACGGAGGCGCCACGACGGAGCGCCGAGGTTGACGCCATGACAGAGCACTGTGTTGGAGCACCGAGGTCGACGCTACGACGGAGGCACCACGATGGAGTGCTGAGGTCGACGCCGTGACGGAGCGCCGCGTTGGAGCGCCGAGGTTGACGCCACAACGGAGCGTTGGAGAGCCGAGGTCGATGCCCGACAGAGTGCCACGCTGGACGCCGCATTGGACGCTGCGACAGAGCGCCGAGGTTAACGCCGTGATGGAGCACCGCGTTGGACACCGCAACGGAGGTGCCACGACGGAACGCCGCGGTCAACGCTGTGGCGGAGTGCCATGCTGGACGCCGCGTTGGACGCCATGACGGAGGTGCCACGATGGAGCACCGAGGTCAACACCGCGACGGACCGCCTGGGTCGACGCTGCACCACGATGGATGCCGCGTTGGACGCCGCGACAGAGGTGCCACGACGGAACGCCGCGGTCGATGGTGCGACGGAGTGCCACACTGGACGCCGCGTTGGATGCCACGATGAAGGCGCCACGACGGAGCGCCGAGGTCGACGCCGTGACGAAGCGCCGTGTTGGTGCGCCGAGGTCGACGCCGCGATGGAGCGCCGCGGTCGATGCTGCAAAGGAGTGCCGAGCTGGACGCCGTGTTGGACGCGCCACGATGGAGCACCGAGGTCGACGTCACGACGGACCGCCTGGATCGACGCTGCGCCACGCTGGACGCCGCGTTGGATGCCGCGACAGAGGCACCACGAAGGAGCGTCGAGGTCGACGCCGTGACGGAGCGCCGTGTTGGAGTGCCAAGGTCGACGCCGCGACGGATGCACCACGACGGAGCGCCGAGGTCGATGCCATGACAGAGCGCCGCGTTGGAGCGTCGAGGTTGATGCCGCGATGAAGCGCCACGGTTGATGCCATGACGGAGTGCCACGCTGGACGCCACGTTGGACGCTATGACGGAGGCACCATGACAGAGCACCGAGGTCGACGCCGTGACGGAGCACCACGTTGGATGCCGTGACGGAGGTGCCACGACGGAACGCCGCGGTCGACGCTGCGGTGGAGCACCACGCTAGACGCCGTGTTGGACGCTGTGACAGAGGTACCACGATGGAGCGCTGAGGTCAACGCCGCAACGGACCGCCTGGGTCGACACTGCACCACGCTGGACGCCGCATTGGACACCGTGACGGGGGTGCCATGATGGAATGCCACGGTCGATGGTGCGATGGAGCGCCACGCTGGACGTCGTGTTGGACGCCACGATGGAGGCGCCACGACAGAGCGCCGAGGTCGATGCCGTGACGGAGCACCGTGTTGGAGCACTGCTGTCGACGCCGTGACGGAGCGGCGCGGTCGAGGCTGCAACGGAGCGCCGAGTTGGATGCTGCATTGGACGCCGCGACGGAGACTTGGGCGGTGTAGTCCCTTGCGATGTTGAGCATGGCACTCGGTACCTTGCTATGTTGAGCATGGCACTCGGTACCTTGCTAGTCCCTTGCGATGTTGAGCATGGTACTTTGTACCTTGCCCCCCAATCAAAAAAAACTTCGCGTCCCCTGGCGTGGCGGGGGGGACGCGAGTAATCGTCTTCTAGCCTTGCGTTTTTCTCCCTGTAGCAAATAGTTAGGTGTTGATTCCAGGTCCTTGCCCTAATAAATACAAGGAAGCCCTCGGCGCCCTGCGCATGACAATGTGCGCCCTGGGCCTATGTACAAATGTATATTTTGCTTGCTTGCACGGCGGCTCGTGCCGGGGAGCGACAATGCTCGATTCACAAGGGGGGATGTTTCTCCTAGCCGTCATGAGGCTTTACACTAGACTCGTGTGGGGCATGGGTCGCATCCCGACGCTTACGTGGACGTTCAAGTGCTCGACTTATGCAGGGGAGGTGGTTCCT
The DNA here is from genome assembly GCA_019208055.1 of Stipa capillata. Taxonomy (NCBI): domain Eukaryota; kingdom Viridiplantae; phylum Streptophyta; class Magnoliopsida; order Poales; family Poaceae; genus Stipa; species Stipa capillata. The sequence continues at coordinate 53,728 of JAGXJF010004806.1, read as the reverse complement.
CCCGGCAAACGCAAGGAGGCTTTTGACTCAACTCATGCGGGGGAGATGGGGCTTCCCAGTGCACACGAAGAGGCTTTGGTGCTCGACTTGCACGGGGGAGGTGGTTCCTCCTGGCCAACGCGAGGAGGCTTTTGACTCGACTCGTGCGGGGGAGATGGGGCTTCCTAGCGCACACGAGGAGGTTTAGGTGCTTGACTCGCGTAGGGGAGGTGGTTCCTCCCGGCCAACGCGAGGAGGCTTTTGACTCGACTCGTGCGGGAGAGATGTGGCTTCCCAGCGCACACGAGGAGGTTTAGGTGCTTGACTCACGCGGGGGAGCGGGTTCCTCCCGGCCAACGTGAGGAGGCTTTTGACTCGACTCATGTGGGGGAGACGGGGCTTCCCAGCGCACACGAGGAGGCGTAGGTGCTTGACTCACGCGGGGGAGGGAGTCCCTCCCGGCCAACGCAAGGAGGCTTTTTTCGAACGGGCATGCGATGTAGGCAAGTGGACTCCAGCGTTCACACCTGTCATGGCGATCACGTACATATATATATGTCACGAATGACTTTGGCATTTGTTACAAGGATAGGAAGAGGTCGCGACGAGGCGACGCTCCTCGAGTGACGACCGGCGCAGTGGCACTTTGGAAGAAAATTAAAGAGCGTAAGTAAATACTAGGACTGACGCAGTGGTTTTGGCCACAGTTGGCCTACAAAATGGATGAGGTCTTCTCAAGCTCTCGACGGCCTCACACGTAATATTTCTTCAAGTTGATGGTGTTCCAGCTGTGCTTCAGCTCTTCACCGTCGAGGGTCTTTAACTGGAATGAAGTTGGACATGACTGGGTGACAATCTCGTACGGCCCTTCCCACTTGGAGCTCAGTTTTCTGTCGGCCTCGGGGTTTGCCTTCTTCTTCAGGACAAGGTCACCCACCTGAAGGGGACGTGGGCGAACGGCTTTGTTGTATGCTCTTGCCATGGATGCTTGATAGCGTTCGATGTTGAGCGTGGCATCCTGTCTCAGTGCATCAAGGCCGTCGAGGGAGGCTTTGCGGGTCTTGTCTTCGGGTGGCATTTCAGTGCAAGAGGAGCCTAGTTTGATTTCTTCGGGAGTGATGGCCTTGTCGCTGAAGAGCAGCTTGAACGGGGTGAAGCCAGTGGCTCTGCTGGCCGCTGTGCGAGTCGACCACAGCATGTTGGGGAGCTCATCCGCCCAGCGCCCTTTGGGAAGGTCAAAGAGGCGCGTGCGCAAACCGCGGAGGAGGATGCCGTTAGTGCGTTCCACCGCACCATTCGCCCGAGGGTTGGCCACAGAGGCGAAGCAGAGGTTGATGCCAAGTGAAATACAGAACTTGCGGAATGGCTCAGTGTCGAATTGGGTGCCGTTGTTGATGGTGATCTCACGCGGGATGCCGAAGCGACATATCAAATTCTTCCACATAAACTTTTGCACGGAGGCGGAGGTGGTCTTGATGAGCGGTTCCGCCTCTACCCACTTGGAGAAATAGTTGACCGCCACGACCACAAACTTGGCGCCATGGCTCATGGTCTTAAATGGGCCGACCAGGTCGACCCCCCAGCGTGCGAGTTGCCACGAGGGTGGGATGGGCTGCAAATCGTGCGCCGGAGATTCGTGCCTCGTCCCATCCATTGGCATGCTGGGCATAGCTTCAGCAAGTCTCATGCATCGTGTAACACGGTTGGCCAATAGAAGCCTTGATGGAAGGCCTTGTAGACTAGGGTGCGTGGAGCGAGGTGGGATCCGCACAGTCCCTCGTGTATGTCACGCACCAGCTCGGCTCCTTCTTCCTTCGAGATACATTTGAGATATGGCATGCATACATCGCGCTTGTACAGAGAGTCTTGGTGGATGACAAAGCCCCTCGCGCGCGCCTTGAGCCGGCGAACCTCGACTTGGTCTTCAGGGTCGATCTCATCGACGAGGTACCGCATGATGGGCGTCCTCCAGTTTTGCGGGGTTATGATGTTCACCTCTGGCAGCCCTTTCGTCGCAGGGGCTGCGAGTACCTCGTAGAAGGCACCAGGTGGCATGCCTACGGAAGTACTTGCCGCTCGGGCCAGCACGTCGCCTCCACATTTTCGCCTCATGGGATGGGGCGAACAGTGAAGCCCGTGAAGTGCTTCTCCATCGCTCGCGTCAAAGCCAAGTACTTGACCATTTCTGGCTCTTTTGCTTGATAGCTCTTGTCCACGTGTCCTGCAAAGAGTTGGGAGTCGCTTTTGACCAACACTCACCGGGCCCCCGCGGCGCGCGCCTTCCGCAAGCTGAGCAGTAAGGCCTCATACTCGGCTACGTTGTTGGTAGCCTTGAACTCCAATCGGGTGGCGAATGACGTGTGTGCTCCGTTCGGTGACTCAAGGACTGCCCCTGTGCCCATGCCATTGGCGTACCACGAGTCATCCACGTAGATGGTCCACGCTGGCTCGGCGTGCCCTGGAGGCACTGGGTGCTTGGAAGTGACCTATTCTGCCACGAAGTTCGCAAGAGCCTATGACTTGATCGCCGTGCGGGGGAGGAACTCGATGGTGAACTATGCGAGCTCTGTTGCCCACTTCCCAATGCGCCCTGAGGCTTCCCTGTTGCCAAGCATCTCGCCGATGGGGTATGAAGACGGCACTTGGATAGAGTGTGCTTGGAAGTAATAGCGGAGCTTCCTTGACGCCTTGAGGAGCGCATAAGCGAGCTTCTCTAGCTCGGTGTAGCGCACCTTCACGCCTTGAAGTGACTCGAATACGTAATAGACCGGGTGCTGCACGTGGTCTTTTTCCTTAACGAGCACCGCACTCACTACCCCTGGCGTCACAGCCAGGTATAGGAGCAAGCCCTCTCCCGGGGTCAGGCTTTGTAGCAGGGGAGGTGAAGTCAAGTACGCCTTGAGTTCGTCAAATGCGCACTGGCTGTCAGTACCCCACTCGAAGCTGGACGAGCCCCTAAGGGCTTTGAAGAATGGCAGTCCCTTCTCGGCGGACCGGGACACAAACCTTCCTAGCACAGCTAGGCGTCCTGTGAGCTTTTGCACTTCCTTCATGTTCTGGGGAGGAGGCATGTCTAACACGGCTCTAATCTTGGCCGGGTTGGCTTCGATTCCCCTCTTGGACACCAGGAAGCCTAGCAGTTTGCCGGCTTGCACTCCGAACACGCACTTCTCAGGGTTGAGCTTCATCCCTGCCGTGTGGAGGTTGCTGAATGTTTCTTCCAAGTCTTGTGCGTGAGAGCATGCAAGGGTGCTCTTGACAACCACGTCATCCACGTAGGCCTCGACGTTGCGTCCTACCTGGGCAAGAAGCGCCTTCTGCACCAGGTGGGCAAAGGATGCTCCGGCATTCTTTAAGCCGAGCGCCATGCAAACATAGCAGAAAGTCCTGGATGGCGTGATGAAGCTTGTTCTTTCCTCATCATCCTTGGCCATCTAGACTTGGTGGTACCCGGAGAATGCATCCAGGAAGCTCATGAGCTCACAGCCAGACGTGGTGTCGATAAGTTGGTCGATGTGCAGGAGTGGGAACTCATCCTTTGGGCATGCCTTGTTGAGGCTGGTGTAGTCGACGCACATGCGCCACTTGCCGTTGGCTTTCTTCACAAGCACAGCGTTAGCGAGCCACTCGGGGTGCAAGACTTCTCGAATGACTCCAGCTTTCAGAAGCTCATTGACCTGTTCGCAGGCTGCCTGCTGGCGTTCGGTGCACATCTTCCTCATCCTTTGCTTCACGGGGCGGGCGTCCGGGCGGACGTACAACTTGTGCTCGATGATCTCCCACGGAACGCCTGGGAGATCCTCGTGTTCCCAAGCAAAGATGTCGGCGTTGTCCTGAAGGACCTTGAGGACCTCCTTAGATACCTCCGGAGCAAGATCCGCCCTAAGGAGCACGGTCTTACCCGGTGCATCATCCCGTAGGGGAACGACACGCCTCTCTCCGTCCGGCTTTGGCTTCGGGGTCCATCGCCCTGCGCCCGGCAAGGGGTGAGTCCCTAGCCCTGTCGAGCCTTCTTTTGACTGCACGTTGTGGACGTAGCAGTTGACGGCTTGTGCTCGTTCGTCGATCCTTCGGGATAGGTTTTGATCTCCGTGCACCATGACGATGCCTCGCGACGCTGGAACCTTCATGCACAGGTATGCGTGGTGGGGTATAGCACCGAACTTGTTGAGGGACACCCGCCCCATGATGATGTTGTATGGGTACGACAGGTCAACAACGTCGAAAGCGATGTTTTCGGTGCGGGAAAAATCACCCGAGCCAAACGTGACGGGGAGCTCGATGCGTCCCATGGCGGCGATTGGCTCGCCTCCAAAGCCCAACAAAGGGATGCCTGGGGCTCGGAGGAATGATGACGGTATGCCCATCTCTTTGAAGGTTGACGAGAATATGATGTCCGTGGAGCTCCCCCCGTCGACGAACACGCGATGCACCTCCAGGTCCGAGATCATTGCGGTTATGACGAGGGCGTCATGATGAGGGAGGGTGATCCCTACGGCATCTTCAGGTCCGAAGGTCACGGGCGTGGACGCCCAACCGGGGAGCTCGGTGGACGGAAAAGAGGCGATGTGGCTTATTTGGCGGGCGTACGCGCATCTTTGGCACTTGGATGGGAAGGTGTGCGCGTTGTCTCCTATGATGGCGTGGATGACACGGTGTGGGTTGATCACTTGTACCAGAGCCACGCCCTGGGGAAGGGGCGGTGGCGGTGGCAGCTGAAGGCGTGGCTCCCTTGGAGCGAGAGCCCGTGCTGGGGGTCGAGCATTGTCCGTCAGTCTTGGGCGAAGCTGCTCGCGCGTCCTCCGGATCACGTCACACTCGGCGGTGGAGTGGTTGTATGATTGGTGTAGCTCGCAGAGCCTCCTCGCCTGGTTGCTGTTCCCGGTTGCATATTGATGGCTCCGTCGGCCATAGTTGCCACGTCCTCCCCCATGATCGTGGTGTCGCTCGCCTCCGTGGAGGCCCCGACGCATGGGGTCGCGGTCCTCGGGGCGTTCACGGCCCCGCGCTTGCTCACGGTCATCGTCATGCCTAGGATGGGTAGGGGACCGCTCGTCGTACCCGTCCACTTGGTGCACGCCGCGATGGCGTGGCTGAGGATCACCATGAGTTGCCTTGGGCTGCCTGGCAGCCGCCAGCGCTTTGTTTTGCAGCTGGAGTTCTCCTTCTTCTTGAAGCGCATACCTCTCCATGGTGTCGTACAACTTTTGGATGGTGGTTGGCGGGCTCCGGTCCAGCTTGGCGCATAGGGCTGGTTTCCAGATGGACCTTCGTGCGGCGGAGCACACGCTTTCGTCGGTGATGCTGCGTATCTGACATTGCACGTTGGCGAAGCGCTTGTGAAATGCTTGGACGGTTTTCTGCGGTCCTTGGACCAGCGCGTAGAGATACGCAGCTATCATGGCCTTGGTCTTGTTTCCCTGGAAGCGTGATTGCAGCAGCTGGCGGAGTTGCTCCCAGGAGTATACTGAGCCGACAGAGAGCGTGGCGTACCACGACCATGCTATCCCGGAGAGCTGGAGGAGGAGGCTCTTCGCCATGCTGGCTTCATTCCCTCTCGCCGCAGATACGGCGGCCTCATACACGCGGGTGAACTCGGCCGGGTCGATGTCACCTGCGTAGCTCGGGAGGTCCGCGAGACGGAACTTGTGGGGCCATGGCTTTGCTTCGAGCCCAAGGCTGAGGGGACTTCAGTCGTCAGCGATGTTGATGTGGAGGGCCTGGACTTTGGAGAAACCTTTGCTCCAGTGGCAAGACTTGAAGCCATCAGGATCCTCCTTGCTTATGCTGTTCATCACAATATCAAGCTTTACCAAATGGACGTGAAGTCAGCTTTCTTAAATGGTAAACTTTCTGAACTTGTATATGTTGAACAGCCACCAGGTTTTGAAGATGCTAAGAAACCACATCATGTCTATAAACTGCACAAAGCACTTTATGGCTTAAAGCAAGCACCTAGAGCATGGTATGACACATTGAAAGATTTTCTGATCAAGAATGGATTTAAAATGGGCTTAGTAGATACAACTCTATTCACTAAGAAAAATGGAAAGGATTTATTTGTGTGCCAAATTTATGTCGATGACATAATATTTGGCAGTACTAACCGCTCCATGAGTGATGAGTTTAGCCAGATGATGACCAAAAGGTTTGAGATGTCTTTGGATGGAGAACTCAAGTACTTCCTAGGACTTCAGATCAAACAACTCAAGGAAGGAACTTTCATCTCTCAAGAAAAGTTCACCAAGGACATCATCACCAAGTTTGGCATGAAGGATGCAAAGTCTATTCATACTCCCATGCAAACAAATGGTCATCTGGACTTAAACATTGAAGGTAAGTCTGCTGATCAGAAAGAATTTAGATCCATGATAGGTTCTCTGCTATACTTGTGTGCATCTAGGCCAGATATCATGTTGAGTGTATGCATGTGTGCTAGATTCCAAGCTAACCCTAAGGACTGTCACAGAGTGGCAGTACACAGGATACTGAGATATTTAATTCAAACTTCAGGGTTTGGTTTGTGGTACCCTAAAGGTGCAAACTTTGAGCTAGTTGGCTATTCTGATAGTGACTATGCAGGGTGTAAGGTTGACCGAAAAAGCACCTCTGGTACATGCCAATTTCTAGGACATTCCTTAGTGTCCTGGTCATCCAAGAAACAAAACTCAGTAGCCCTTTCCACTGCAGAAGCTGAGTACATAGCTGCTGGTAGTTGTTGTGCTCAATTGTTATGGATGAGGCAGACCTTGAAAGATTTCAGCATATCTTTTAATCAAGTACCCCTCTTCTGTGATAATGAAAGTGCAATTAAGTTAGCCAACAACCCAGTACACCACCAAAGATCCAAACATATAGAAGTGAGACACCACTTCCTTAGAGACCATGTTGAGAAAGGAGATATACAACTGTGTCATGTAAGGACAGAAAAACAATTAGCAGATATATTCACCAAGCCTTTAGATGAGACTAGGTTCTGTGCTCTGAGGAGTGAATTGAATATCATTGATGTCTCTAACTTGCAATAAAAGGTTTGGCTTGGTGTCTAGATCATATGTCTTTGCTGCTTTTTGCTGCATATGTCTTTCATCTGTGTTACTCACCGGTGTCACAGGTATGTTCTATGTTTAGACTTTGAAATATTCCTTGAGATGTATATGCACTCTCTGGTGTACATGTTTTCTAATCAACTCATGTCAGTTTTAGCTTTGTTTGATTGATTTTCTGGCAAACTGACATTGAGAAGATTCCATAAGGACATTCTGATAGTGTTTCAATGCTTGCTCCCTTATCAAATTCTCTCTATCTTGGTGTTCTATAGATGAAATACTTGTCACCTGAGTCATCCACCTGTGTCTCAGGTGAATGCTTTTTGGACTCCATAGGTCATAGGGTATCTTTTTACTCACCTATGTCACAGGTCTTTATCTCAGCTGTGACACAGCCACCTCATACCCCTTCGGCCTATATAAGGCGTCGATATGTTTCCACAGAATCCACGTACAACTCAAAACCCCAACTTCCGCCTTGCGCCAAAACTCTGAGTTTTCGACGAAATCGCGGTTTCCGCCCCTCGAAAACTTTTCAACGCATCGGAGAAAGCTTTCCGTGGAGCTCCAGCACCGATTCCTTCGCGCATTATCAATTCCTTGATCAAAGTAAGCTTCCGCTAGCCCTACTTTGCGCTTGTTCTATCATCGGGCTCATGAATCTGCACTAAAACCTAATCCAGTAGTGCATTGTTGGTGTTTAGGGTTGGTTTAACTCTTGATCATCTTCCAGAATATATCTCGCTCGAAATTGAACGGCAATAACCAGTATAACCCTAGTTTTCTAAAATCTGTCGTCCGCCTCTGCACGTAGCTGTGTCACCGCTAGGGTCTCACCTGTCACACAGGCAAGCCTATTCAACAGGCAGAGATCTCGGTTTGTTGCTATGTCCTCACCTGTGTCACCTTATCCTCACACAGGTGTCTCACACAGCTACTATCTTCTGCACCTTAAGAACACCCCTTACCTACATTCTTCTTATCTATCTTGTTTCTTCAGATGTCTTTAGATTCTGAGAGAGCAGATAGTGGTCTTAAGTGGTCAGATCCTGAGGAGTCCAGCAGGGAAATAATTATTTCAGACTCTGATCAGGAAAGAGAAAGGTTAAGGCAGAAAGAAGAGGCAGCTGAAAGAAGAAGAGCAACTCAGAAAGTTTATAAGCAAAGAAAAGCTGTTGCAAAGAAAGCTGTTTCTAAAGCTGGTCAGTCCAGCTCTGCTCAGCGTGCTCCATCCAAGAGGACAAGGTCCTCAGCTGCTGTTGAGCACACATCCTTAGGAAAGGAAGCAGCTAAGAAGCAGAAGCAACCAGCAAGGAGAGTCTCAAAGCCTTCAATTGCAGATGTGGTGTTGCCAAGAGGCACACTCACAATCAGAGAGCCTGCCCAAGAGCCTCAAGTGTCTCAAGAAGATCTTGAAAATGACAAGCTTATTCTAGATGAAATGGACAAGCTGGCAGAACAGATCAAAGAAGCAACTGATGAGACTGTGAAGAAACAGCTGACAACTATATACACTGCTAAAAGTTTTGAACTTTTAGAGCTGTCTAGACCAGTATCTATGACTATTCCAGAGCCATCAGAAGCAGACAAAGCTTTATTGAGAGAAATTGCAGATCTGCACAAGCAGTTGCAATCAGCCAAATCCTATTCAGATGAAGTTGAGCTGAGAAGGCAAATTCTTGAGAAGCAGGATAAACTTTCAACCAAGTGTTTGTCAGCAGGATCTCATAAACCAACAGAATTAACTCATACAGATGCCAGAGATCGTCACCTGATTTATCAGATCTCTGAGCTGGTCCAGCGAGTAAACAATATGCCTTCAGGCCTTGAGAAGAAAGCTTTGCAAGCTGAGATCAGACTCAAACGAGGCCTGCTCTCTCCAGATTTCAGATCAAAGAGACCAGCTGCTCCTTCACCTGCTCCAGGATCAAGGGTCAAAGCTCAAACTTCAGAAGACGTTCTAATTCTGCAGCTACATGAGCTGCTAGGCAAGATCAAGAACATGCCAAGGGGTGCTGAGAAAACAGCTATGCAAGCTGAGATTAAAGTCAAGCAGGCTCTGCTCCAGGCTGCATCCAAACCCAAACCAGATCCTGCAGCCTCATCTACACCAAGTGTCAAGAGAAAGAGGTCTGACACAGTTGTGGTCACCGAAGAGCCTCCAGCTAAGAAGCAGCCAGAGGCAGATGTTGAGATCATATCAGAAACCTCTCAGAGCTCCAAGCCATCAGTCAAAGATCAGCTTGAGCAACAGCAGGCAGCCATAAAAGAGTTGAAGAAAGGAGATGCCACCAGCTGTGTCACAGGTGGCCAGCCCAGCTAAGTCTGACTGCAGACATATCAGAGGAGGAGTAGAAGAACTCACAGCTCTACAAGTATCGAATCACTTTCCTCTCTGGATGTGCAGAAACAAATGTCTCCTTCCCAATTTCTAGTATCTGAGGTCGAAGAACAAGCTGTCAAAGAGGCCCATGTGCCTTCTACATCCCCAAAGGCTGGATTTGTGAAGCCTTCAGAAACTGCCAAATCACCAAGTCCACAGCTGCCTCAGCCAGCTGTGTCTTAGGCAGAAGATATGCAAGCCCAAGCCACTACTGCAGTATGGGCCTCTACTAACGGGCAGTAGACCCCCTCTACTGATGGCTCGGGGGCTCGTCAGCCTGGGAATGTCAGTGGAGAGGTGCCCTCCACAAACGGACGCGCTGCCCATCAGTAGTATTCATAACCACTGACGGGCCCGTCAGTGGAAACCCCTCCAAGGTTGGCCGGTGAAGTATCACCACTGACGAGCACCTGTTGTGTGCCCGTCAATGATGTGGCCACTTCACTGATGGGCCTCTTATAAAGGCCCGTCAGTAGTGTGGCCATTGTGCAGTTTTATTCAGCACCAACTTCACAAATATATTCACAAATTTCACAAATATATTCACAAATTTCACAAATATTCACAAATTTCACAAATATTTTCAGCACATAGTCAAAGCTCATAATCACATAACACATTCGTACGTAATCACATAAAAGTTGACATAACACATTCATAATGTCAGAACACTTCACATAACCATTAATCACAGGTATGAAAGAACACAAGTATGTTTGACGAGCGACATAATAAAGTTGTTAAGTGTAGAAGGAACATAGTGGCAACTGTTCGTCAATTTTAGAAACAATGAATCTATCGATGCCCGCTTAAGTTTGGCTTTGAAAATTGGGGGCCGGTGTAGAATTCACCCATTGGATTGATGACTTCAAGGTTGATGACTTTGGCGAAGATTCTTTGGATGCAGGCAAAGTCTTGACGCCAGTCATACAAGTGACTTCCCAGCTCACACCAAGCCTTCAGTTCTTTCATATCTTTCCAATGCTTGTTTTTTGACCGGATCCAGTAGTCCATATAGGCACAGGTGTAGTACCCACATGTCACGCTATTTTTGGCTGAATTTTGGAAGGGAATTTGTTATGGTATACCATTTTTGTCGCTTTTGAAGGTATTTTACTATGTCCCGTGAACTTGGCTTTGAAAAAAGCTGTATCCAAAATATTAGTGATATTGCTAAAGTCCGATCTCTTGTTCTCGTCGGAGTCAAGGTAAAATGCCTTGGCCCAACATGGAATGATCACAATGAGGACCCAGTGGTCGCTGCGTAAATGTGAACAAATGGACATAAGCAGGCGGAGATACGTGCGTAAAAAACAAAAAAATTCCCACGGTGCTAAGTTAAAGGACTTACGGAGGGTTGTAGGGGCTGTAGTCCTTGTCCTTATGAATGATGAATGTATGCGAAAGGTATTCTTCCAGAAAGACTCGACCGTCCGGGGTCGCAGCATAGCCTTCGTTCATGCATATCGGATCGATTATTCCAATATTGGAGTCGCGTAGACGTCTGCACTCTTGGGCTTGGTAGAGAGCCCATAGCCTGACCATCGTGGTGTCGAGCCTATAGAGGTTGTACATGTTGAAGAGGTCTTCAAAGTTGATGTCGAAGGTGTCCTGGTCGTTCTCCATAAAGAAATTGTAATCTCTTGGCACCTTGACCTTCCAATATTGGCAAAATGTTTGCGGATCTCTGGACATTTTTAGGTAATCTTCATGCAGTGCCTTCATGTCCTCCGAAAGATTGTCCAACTCATCCTGCGGGAGCAAGTCTTGACCTAGATAGAAAACCTCTCGCCAGAGACCCATGCTCCGTGTAGATAATTTGGATGACGATGCCGAGAAGGATAAGGATTTCTTCATTTGCTTTTGCTCCTTTCTTTCCTTCTCGCCGGTGCCGGCCCGTCTCTTTTTGCTTTTCTTCCTCCTGTGTAGTGGCTCAGGACTCCTGCTTGCCGCTATCGCTGCTTCAAGTGTTCCGGCTAGTGTGGTGGGAGAGATAATCTTCCCTCTGGGTTGATCCAGCGGGTCACCTTGAGCCTCGGAGCGCCTTTCTGGTGGATCGTTGTAGGGTTCCTCCGGTGCCTCCGGGGACTGCAAAACTGGCTCCATGTACTGGTCCCCGACAAGATGGTCCTCCAGGTCTTTAAACGACGGAGTTGTTTGGCTGAGGCCTAACGGAGATCGTCCGACTGATGGAGAGGGGTTGTTGGACGAGGGGCCCGTGCGAGGAGAGGGGGCCGTGCGAGGAGAGGCCGCCGCAGATAAAATAATTTGGCTCTTCGGCCACTGGATGAAGTAGTTCTTGCACTGCCCTAGCTTGGTCAGTTCCGCTTCAGGGGGGACAGGGACTAACACATCACTGTAGTCATTGAGGACGATGTCCACCTGCACCTTCGCATGGTGCTCCTGCATAGGAACATAGTGCAGGATTGCCCCCTCCGGTGTTGGAAAAACCTGGCCGTGCGTAACCTTGACCTTCATGCCAGGAATTTGCACCGTGAGTGTGCATCTAGTGGCTTCCTACAAAACAGAGGATAGATGTGCTGTCCTCATTGGAGTCAGGACAATGAAATCATGATTTACTATAATTACTCGTTTAGCGGACGAAACTTACGGTGATGCTGTCGACGGGATTCAGCGAGTCGGGGCGGCCGTCCGAGGCGGATGCACAGCTACTCCATCCAGACGGCTGGTTATCGGGAAGCATGGTCGGACCGCCTTGTGCTGCGAGCACTTACATACGTACCCACGTCTGCTCGGCAATCTCCTGCATTTGATCCCGCAAATTTTCCATATACTCCTGACTGTCTCTCCTTGGGCGGCGGCGACCCTCGGGGTTTCGGGGAAATACTTTGTCCCATTTAACGCCATCCCCGACGCCTACTACACGGCCCCGATGCTCTGGTTTCTGTCGAGTCTTCGCCAGATCATCGTTCCACAAGTTTACATTAGTCAATACATCCAGTAGTTTTGCACATGATCAGTTAAAAAATTGCACAAGTGTGCAACTTGATTTTAAGAAGTCAAAATTCAAAATTGCACATAATGGACCGGTCTGTAGGACGGTGGCGAAGAGGGAGATGGAGATGGGGGAAAACTTTCCGGGTGCGTCGGGGCTGGAGGGGACGGCGGAGGGGGCGGCGGGGGGTCGGGGCCGGAGGGGGCGGCGGGGGCGTCGGAGCCAGAGGGGGCGTGTAATACCCAAATTCGATAATTAGATCTTTGCCTTGCATTCATGCATACATGCCATCATCCCCACCCACACCTTATTTAAACTTAAATGTATGAAAACTTTATTTTATAGAATATGTACATATCTCATCCTCGGTGGGATATTGTTGCAAAAGCCAATCAACTTATTTGAAGTATCAAAATCGACTATAGCAAAGATAGGTGGGGAAAGATTGGGATCCTAGTGGGATTACCCCTCTAGGGTTCCCCTTCCGAAAGGTTCAAACCTCCCCAGCTCGACGAAGACGTTCGGATTCGAAACCCTATCGAAGCAGGAGTAGGGTTAGGGGTTCAGACAATGCTCCTATTGTTGAAAAGCTCCCCCAATGTTCAAACAGCCATGAGATTGAATACTCTAGCCACATGTGAAATTTCAAAATTTTTGGAGGGACATAAAACCTAGTTGAAGTTTAAACTCCGAATTAGGTCAAACCTGAGAATTGAACTAGAGACCAGTTCAAACCAGCTCCAAATCATTTCAAATTTTTACAGTAGGTCCTATAAATCATTTTGAACCTCCTGTCAAAATTTCAGAATTTTTGGAGCAAAAATTGCACATAAAATGACGCAAATACTAGCTCTGTTGCCATATAAAAAGAAAAAGGAAATTTTTAAGAAGAAAAGAAAGGGCCGAGGCCCTTTGGGCCGCCTCGGCCGGCCCACTCCATCCCGCCGTCGCCTTCTCCATCTCCCACTGCCGCGTGGGCCCCTCCTGTCGGCGTCTCCCTCTCTCTCTTCCTCCGGCCGGGGCCCACCTGCCAGCTCCTTCTCCCCCACGTCGCCACCGCTGGTAGGGGAAGAAGGGCGGCGCGACCACCTTGGCTCTGACTGGCCGCCCTATTTAAGGCTCGGTTCCGACCGGCCGCTCCTCCCTGCCCGAAAACCTTAATCCCCCCCCCCATTTTTCCTCCGGTGCCAAGCGCTCCACCCACGCCGCCTTCTTCTTCGGTTTCGGCCGCTGCTCCGACGACGAATCAACGCTGCTTCGGTGCACTGAGGGCCCCGATTTCTTGCTCCTCGGCTCCTCCTCTCCCTCCCTAACCACCTTCTTCTTCCTTTCCTCAGGTCCGCATCCGGAGAGCTCCCCGCGCCACTGCCCGAAGCCCCCTGCCGTTCATCTCGCCGTCGACCTCGCCCCCGACCTCCTCCGTTCCCCGGCGCCACCGAAGCCAGCCTGGGGTGAGCTCCGTTAGCCTTGGCCGCCTTCCCCGAACCTGGAGCCCCCTCCTTGTCGCCTGGAGCATCTCCGGTGATGCTCCGGTGAGGGCACGGCCATCCCACCCGAGAGAGAGAGGAGTGAGAGTGAGGAGGCCACGTGGCCTCTTTTAGTTGGCCACGGGTGCACCTGCGGGTCCCGCATGTCAGTGGGGTTTAGTTAGGGTTAGGGCTAGGTAGTTGGGTGGATTCTCGGGTGTGCTCAGCATTTTTGTTTCCGACTGGTCAGAGAGGCTTTGGATGAGTTGGGTACACGTAGCATTTAAGTTTTCGAGAGTTAGGGTTAGGTTTTCCGATGAATTTAAAACAGGCGTAACTTTTGATCCGTAACTCCGATTGAGATAAATTTTATAGTTCTGAAAACCTTGTGAAATTATCTACAATATGGCTGAAACATAAATTCAAAATTTGGAATGTAGATCTGAGCCAAATAGAGTTTAAATTAGTTCCTCGCGTTTCGGACGATGATTTTCCATAACGCGTAACTTGATGAATATAGCTCTGATTTCGACAAGTTTTATATTTTCAGAAACCTTGCAAGATTTCCTACAACTTGGTACAATTAGGTTTCCAGTAATGGCATATGCACGATAGGTCATTGTAGGATGTGAGTTGTTAGTTCCTTTTATTCGTCATACGTCGATAAACCCTAACTCGACGATTTTAGCCCCGAATCGAGCAATTCCAATTGTGTTAGTCTCGTATTCCAGAGCACTTTCATACGATAAATATTGCAGGTCATGACCATCCCTTGTGAGTAGTAATGTTCAAACCCTAGCTTGTCATCTGATAAAACTTGACATGCATGTATGTTAGGGTAACAACTTAACTTTCATGAGTTCGATTTGAGGAACCCTCGCTGCCATGGATTCGTAACATCAGTAGGATTGTTTTAGAGATCCATCCCTTACATCATTCATCATGCATTCATGCTGGGTCTCATTACTTCTTTTCTCGTTTGTTTCCGGTGTCGTGTGTTGCTCGAAACAGAGCCCGAAGAAGGAGACCACCAGGCTCTCGACTCCACACAAGACCAGGAACTCTACGAGCGAGGCAAGCAGAGCTTGTTGCATCTTTACTTTTCGTACTCTTGTGTATGCCCTATTCATATGTGCTATGTGTGTGGATGTTTACCTGTTTATCGTTCGCAAGGTTGCGTACACTAGCATGTGTAGGATGTATCTTACGTTGAGAACATCTTATGGCTCTTCAACCAAATTGTTAAGTGAGTTGGGAGAGCCGAGGGCATGCACAATGGGTACGGTTGGTGTTAATTGAAGTTTGAAGGCGACCCAGGAGTAAGTAGAGTTTTGTCGTCACACCAACCTTATTTCAGCGTGTCACAATCCCTTTTCACCGCGGGAACGTTAGCGGGAACCATCACTGAGCATAGTTGAGGTAAGTCTCCACGCCCCTTGGAGGCTCGCTACCTCCAAACGGTTATGCACTCACTATACCTGCAGTGGTTGAGTTGTCGGTATCGGTCTGAGAGATTAAATGAAAATGTGTATATGATGGATCAATTTGGATTTGGCATATGGGCTGCCCCAATTGATTGGAATTGGTTAAATGGATCAATTTGGATTTGACATATGGGCTGCCCCAGTTGATTTGGAACTGGTTAAATGGATGTTGTGGTGATTGGACATTGATATGTATGTACCCTAAATTAGCATGTTACCTACCTTGTCTTTACTTCACACTGTTAATGCTATGTTCTTAATTTGTATATTGTTACTCTGAGAAGCATCATGTTTACTCCTATTGTAGTAAATCCATGTGTAGGACATTTAATCAAGCACGAATAAGTCTTGCGAGTACTCTTGTACTCACCTAGGTTATCCCTAGAGCTTGCAGGTGAGCCGGTGGTCGAGGACTTTTTCGACGACGCTTGAAATTGTGTTTCCTCGGTAGTGTTCGACTTATGGGATTCTTGTGGGAATGTTTTGGACAGCGGTTAATGCGCCGCTGTGGGTCTCGTTTATTTCATCCGCTGCTACTCGTTTCACTTTATGGACTCGACTAAAACTTTCGGTTATAGCCGAGTGATGTAATATTTGTTCACAATGTGGACAGCTAGTATTATTTATCGTATCGTAGTGCTTTGTTGTGATATACAAGTTGTTATTCGGGCTGCCCATATGCAATGTGTGTATGATATGAAGTATATGGGTATGCCGTGAAGGATTAAAGTTGTTCCCCTTTTTACTATGTCGACTAGGTATTGGTTGAGTGACCCGTTGGCTGAGATGCTGTGCCGGCCAGGCAGGGTGTGGGTGTATTCTACCGGGCTTTCGAGTGACCCACTAGCTTCCGAGCTAGGTTAGGGTGTGGGTAGAATCGCTGGGCTCCTCCGATCTTGCTTTGCGTGGTAGAATTCGGGAACGACTCTAAACCTCCACCGGATCAGGGAATTGTATGTGGTTCTGGAAAGTTTAGTCGCTTCCGGCCGGCTTGCGTTGGTCAGATGTCGGATCACTCCGCCTCGGTGAGTACGGCACAGGTACAGTGCCACCAGGTCGACTGGTCCCTCGGCCCTTGGCGACCATTCGTTCCCCTAATCATATGTAATTCCCGGGTCCGTGACAGGGCGGCGGGGGCGTCGGGGCCGGAGGGGGCGGCGGGGGCGTCGGGGAGGGCGGTAGCGCGACACCGAACAGCGGCGGGGGCGTCGGGGCCGGAGAGGGCGGCTGGAGAGGGAGGACGGTGGCACGACATCGGACGGCGGAGTAGCCTGGCGGCGTCGGGGAACCGTAGGTCTCACTGCTGGTTCGAATGAACGCGCGGGACTTGGCGAAAATTTTACCAAGTCCCGCGCGTGGCTTATATACGACGTGTCTTACCACTAACAGGCACCCAACTTCGGCCCGTTAGTGGATATGCACCTCAGTGGAGGTGCATATCCACTGACGGGCACCTAAAGGAGACCGTCATTGGAGGTGAGGTTCGTTAGGGTTAGGGTGGGTTACCACTGACGGGCACCTAACCTGGCCCGTCAGTGGAGGTGTTCGTTAGGGTTAGGGTAGGTTTTGATTTGTTTTAGGTTTTAGGTTTAAAGTTATGTTAGGGTTAGTGTTTTGGCGTGTTTTGGTTTTTCGGGTTAGGGTTTTTGGGTTAGGATTTTAAGGTTTTTTGGATTTCAGGGTTATGTCGTTTAGCACGAGTCCGCAATATTGCACATACACACATCAGCACCTGTACGGTACACACAATATGAAATCATTCAAACCAAGACATTATTATACATACACATAGCTCGCTAGGTTTCGTCGTCTTCAACAATCTTCTCATGAATAGTGATTTTCTTGGTGGTATACGTTAGTCCTTCGGCATGACTGCGTCTTATGTAGGGCTCAGCATCCTTAGTAGCTTTGCTCCTTTTAGTAGGGCGTTTATCAACAGCTTCTGGCTCAGAGTCCAGGTCATCGAATTGGTCATAGTCCTCTTCGTCAACTACACCATCGACTCCGACAATACTCCTTTTCCCTTTTCTAACAACATGGCGCTTCTTTGCCTTTGGGTCTTTTATGTAGAAGACTTGCGAGATCTGTTTAGCTAATACCCATGGCTCATCTTTGGCACTGATTGCTTTGACTTGTGTTAAGTCAATAGATGTCGGGGGAGGTAAAGTCACGGTAGTGAATTTGTCATCGTCGATATGGACATTTTTCGCCCATCTGTCACGAAACATGGGGATCTTTGTGACAGTGTAGTCCAGTTCCCAAATCTCTTCGATAACGATGTAGTATATGTCCTTACGGTTATCGGTTTTAGCCTCTATCGTCACCCCACTGTTTTGATACGTACTTTTCCTATCTTGAGCCTCCGTATAGAATGTGTATTCGTTGATATCATATGCTTGAAATGTCAGGACCTTGCTCGCAGGCTCTTGCGATAACATTTTGACCGTCTCTTCTTCATCATTTGTCATAGGCCTTTCATACCAGTAGTTCTTTAGCCAGTTTGCGAATTTTGCATTGTGCTCTTTCGAGAGCCACGCTTCTCCCTTTTTGGGGTTTTCTTTTTTTACCTTTACCATGTGCATCCAAAGATAGGGATGCACCATAGTCAGGTGTTGCAACACCACGAGATGTGCTCTGTCGTAATCATCTGATCTATTCGGTACTGAATTATAGACATGTAAAGGCTTTTGTCCCCGTGCATGGCCTTCACCATCGAGCCTACCCCTGTGGCGCGAAACAGGAACACCGATAGACTTTTGATCAGCCAAGTAATCCGTGCAGAACTCGACACACTCTTTGGCAACATAGCCTTGGATTATGCTACCTTCCGGTTGTGACCTGTTACGAACGTAGCGCTTCACAACCCCATTGTACCTTTCCAAGGGGTACATGTTGTGTAGGAACACGGGACCTAGGTCCAGTATCTCCGGGACGATATGGATCATGAGATGTACCATGATATCGAAGAATGCTAGAGGGAAGTACATCTCAAGTTCACACAGTATGACAATGATCTCCTCCTATAGTTTATGACAACGCGTAACCGAGATCGACTTCTGAGATATCGTGCTGAAAAAGTTACAGAGATTCAAGATTGTCTTGCGGACCTCTGGCTCCATGAGACCTCTAATTGCAACAGGAAGTATCTGCGTGATCATCACATGACAATCATGAGACTTCATACCAATTACTCGACGAGTCTTCATGTCAACTATTCTCCCGATGTTTGCCGAGTAACCGGAAGAAACTCTGACACCTTGGAGGCACTCCAAAAAGCTAACGATCTCTTTTTTGCTCAGAGTGTAACAAGCAGCGGGACAGTCTGTCTTGATTCTGACTGCACCCGTGCCCAATTTGGTCGTTTGCTTGGTTGCCCACAGCTTCTTTCTTATACCGAAGAATTCCATGTCAGCTCGTGCATTCGGTCCATCTTTTGTCTTGTCTAACATGTTGAGCAGGATACCAAACAAGCTGTCGCACACATTTTTTTCAACATGCATGACATCTATGCTGTGACGTGTGCTTAGGAATCTCCAGTAAGGAAAATCCCAAAATATGGATTTCCTTTTCCAGACGCCGTCCTGCATGGGAACAGGCGGTTGTGTCTTACCCGGCGTTACAGGGGGCATTGTGTTCACGATGTCATAGATTTCTACCCCGGTGTTCTCCCGGGGCGCCGAACGGATCTCAACAGTATTATCAAACAATTCCTTCTCTTACTTCCATGGTTCATTCTGTTTCAGCCACCTTCGGTGGCCCATGAACACGATTTTTTTAGAGCCCTTTAAGTGTAAACTTGTTGTAGATTCTAAACACTTAACACATCCTTTGTATCCATGAACACACTGGCAGGATTGATATCCGTACGCAGGATAGTCTTGGACCGTCGTGAACAACAGCGCTTTCAGATTGAAATATTCTTCTTGGTAAGCGTCCTAGACCTGTGCCCCTGATTCCCATAGTGTAGCTAGTTCTTTGAACAATAATTGTTGATACACGTTCAGATCGTTCCCAGGTTGCTTCGGCCCTTGAATGAGAATAGAGAGGTGTATATACTTTCGCTTCATGCACAACCATGGAGGAAGGTTATACATCCATAGAACCACGGGCCAAGTGCTATGTCTGCTGCTCATGTTGTCGAACGGATTGATTCCGTCCGTACACATACCGAACCTGATATTCCTCGAATCTTTTCCGAAATCATCGTATTAGGCGTCGATTGACCGCCACTACGACGCATCAGCAGGGTGTCTCATCACGCCATCATCGGTTTTTCGCCCCTCGGCGTGCCAACGTATCAGCTTTGCCTCCTTCTTGTTAGTGAATAAACGCTTCAAACGGGGAAGGATTGGAAGATACCATACAACCTTTGCCGGAGCGCCACTTGTCACTGGGTCCTCATCATCGGCTTGGTTTCTACCCCGTTTGAATCTGGATGTGTTGCACGTAGGACACTTGTACAACTTCTCGTGCTCCTTGCAGTAAATAAAGCAGTCATTCGGACACGCATGGAACCTCTGCACGTCCAATCCAAGAGGGCAGACAACCTTCTTGGCTTCATCGGTGCTCGTAGGCAACAAGTTGTTTATCAGAAAAACTTTTGCAAGATAAGCCAATGTCTCATCAAAGCCTTCGTCCGGACAATTATGGGCTGCCTTGATTCTTAGAAGTTCCAGTGTGACCGACAGACGCGTGTGCTCTGGATTGGAACCAGTATACAATGGGGTTTGTGAGTCTTCAACTAGTCTCGTGAACTTAGCAGCCTCTCTTTCATCCTCAGGATCTATCACCACCTGCTCCACCATGTGAATGTCCTGCACCATATCAGCCAAATTGTTCCCCGTTTCTTCTTCGGCGTCAGGTTCGAAACTCTCCTCGTCTTCTTCTTCCTCTCCGTGTTTGGCATCTTGCTGTAACACTTGATCTTCCTCCTCCTCACCGTGGCATATCCAACGTGTATAACCTGACATGAAACCCTTGAGCACCAGGTGTACTGTCACCCTCCCTCTCATATCGAACATTACCAAAATTTTGCAATCGCGACACGGACAACAAATCTTCGTGCCACCTTTTCTCCTCATATCTCGCTCGGCGACATCAAGAAACTCATTCAAAGCCATAGCCCAACTCTCTGTCGCCCGGTTGTCGTACATCCAACTGCGATCCATCGATCGATCCCTACGACACGAAACTAATCAGTTCGATGAAAAAGAACAAAACACTAGGCCTCGGCTCAATGACCGGAAATCACATCAAATACATATACAAAATGAAAAGAACACTTCAGAGCATTATTACCGAGCGCTAGCGATCTTTTCGGCGAGGAAAGAGAGATCTATGGAGAGAGTGAGAGGAGGAGGGAGAGATGAGAGATCTTGTTCGGTTGGAGAGAGAGAGATCTAGAAATGGGTGAAGAAAGGGGAAGGTTTGGGAAGGAAAAGAGTTCTAGATCTAGAGAGATCTTGAGATTGGGGAGGAAGAAAGGAGGGATAGGAGGAGGGTTGGGGAGAGGGGAGGAGTGTTTGTGGGTGGGGGCGGGGGCGGCGGCGACAGCATATGGGGCGGCGACGGTGCTCGCTGCTGGCCAGTGGGCGCACGAGCACTGGCCAGCAGTGAGCGCCGCCTCAGGTTTTATACAATGACATTACCACTGACAGACCTATAAAAAGGGCCCGTCAGTGCTTCTGTAGTCAGCCCTCGACCTATGGTCACTAACGGACACGCAAGGAGCCCGTCAGTGAAGACTACCTCTCTGCTGATGGGCGCTTACCTACCGCCCGTCAGTGAAAAGAAACGTCATCTGTGGCACCCTTTGTTCATCTCCGCTGATGGGCGACTTAGCTGCCCGTCAGTGGAGATGTCATCTCCTCTAACGGGCCCGTAACTACCGCCCATCAGCGAAAAGGACGCGTCATCTATGGCACCCTTGGTGCATCTGCACTGACGGGTGGTTTAGTTGACCGTCAGTGCTGGTCCTCACGTCCAGCCTAGCTGTCTTCTCCGCTGATGGGCGCATAGGAGACCGTCAGCAGGGATCCCCTCCAACGACGGTCCGTTGTGTGCCCGTCAGTGGAGGTGGTTCAGCAGAGGGTCAATCCGCAATAGTGAGCGCCTCACCTGTCTCCATCACCGGTGTCACCGCCAGCTGACCCAGCCCCTATTTCTCATGCTCTTGTGTCCTCACATGTGGCACAGGCAAGTGGCTCAGCTGAAGCAAAAGCTAGCTCAGAAAGTCAATCCGATGATGGCAGAGGAGTATCAGTAACTCCACCCAGGCCAAGAGCACAAAGAGCAGATTCTGATGAAGATTACCAGGCTGAAAGCTCATCCCCCAGCGCAGAATCTGCTAGTGAACCACAAAAGGAAGCTGAACAAGAGGGCAGCTCGCCCAGTCCCTCAATAGCAGAAGAGGATCTAGAATCCAAATATTACTATATCTTCTCCTATGCTCTGAGGACTGAGGCAAATCAGATGGAATTTATTTCAAGAGCTGTAGCAAAGAAGCTTCCCAAGAGTGACCCCAAGAGGTCAAAGAGCAAGCTTGCCTCCATGAGCACAAGTGCTTTCATCAAAATGAGGTCAACTTGCCCTTACTTCAATGCAGATAAGGAATTATTGGAACCAGACTGTACAGACCCCAGATTTCACAATGATCATCAAAGGGGTGTCTACCATGAAATCCTATCTTCCAAGGGATTTGTGGATTGCAAGGCCATTGATTGGTCTGCTCTAACAGATACAAGACTGAGGTCTCTTCCATCTCTGATCCAAGCCTCAGGTTTTGAGTTTATCTACAATCTGCAACAAGGATATGACCCTGAAGTCATTAAAGAATTATATGCCATAGTGTGGGTAGAACAAGAAAACCAGGATGTCATGCTCTGGAGAACAAGAGGTCAGCTGTTATCTATAACAGCTCCAGAGTTCAATAGCTTATTTCATGCACCAGTGAAGCCTGGCATGCCAAATCTGTTTAAACTAGAACCCGTCTCCAACTCTGACAGAAGGAAGTTCTATCCTAGAAACTTCTCATTCCCTGCAAATGCCCCAGGAGACCATGTCTATTTCAGGGGGATTACAATCACAGCAAAGCATCTTGTAAAGATCCTAAATGTCACCATTCAGCCTAAGGGTGGCAACACAGATGCTGTTTATAATCCAGTTTGGCAGGTGTTGGTGCACATAGCCAAAAATCAGCACTTTGATATAGCAAGATATATCTTTCATGAAATTGATACCGCTCAGAAGGATAAGAAGGCCAAGCTCAGATATGGGTCTTATATAATGTATATGATTCTTCAACGCACAGGTCTCCCAGAATCAACCTTTGACATATCAGTGAAGACCTCCAGAACCCAGCTCAGGCCGCAGAATGATGATAACCCTGATGAGGTTGCTGTTCTAGCTTTGTTTGGTGATTCACCTGATCCAGCTGTGTCAGTTCCCGGTGGCACAGCTGCTCCAACAGCTCCTCAGATGCCATCACCTCAAGTCCAAGTGCCTACCGATGTCATAGCTGATCTACCTGCAGCTGACCCAGCTGATCTGGTATCTGTGTCACAGGTGGCTGACGATGGCACCCTCACCTCCTCGCTAATGTCTCCAGCAGCAACCAGAGCTTACCAAAATAAGATCATGCCAACTCAATTTGCAGCTCTGAGCAGAGAGAATCTTCAGCTCAAACAAGAAGTCAGCAGTCTGCACTCAAAAGTTGATCAAATGCAGGCTCAGCTCTCAGAGGTTCTCCAGCTGCTAAAGACCAAGCTCTCCTGAAGCATCTGTTTTCTTATCCCTTTCTGGTGTTTTAGTGGCAAAGGGGGAGAGATAGAGTTTCAGGGGGAGAGAGATATAAAAGAATCATATAAGAGGGAGAGTATTTTGGATATAGGGAGAGTGTTATATATTTTGGTGTATCAAGACTTGTTTTTACTCTGATTCTTATGTCTTGATAACATTAATGCTCAGTATTCTATATTCTGATTCATGCCTCTACCTTATGCTCTGATGCAGTTATGATTGTTGATCTGACTTATGCTCTGATGCAGTAATATTCCTAAGATGTGTATGATTTATGTTCTGATGCAGTAGTGATCTTGATATATGTAGATTGTGCTTACTCTGATATAATTCTCCTCACATATCTTGTCTGTATACACACATCTTTGCTCTGATACACATATGGTTGATCTGATCATAGTAATTATGAGTAGATGCTCTGATCATGAAGTCTTTTGCTCTGATCATAAAAACTGCATCAACATCAATATCAGTTCAGTCTATTATGCTCTGATTCATTTATTGCTCTGAACTGATAAGAGTGTAAGTTGTAAGAAAATGCCCCTCACACCTAAAATTAAAATCTGTGCATTTGAATACAAGAAGCAAATCTCTTGTGCACACCTTCAGGGGGAGTGTATTCTAACAACCTGCACATGTATCACCCATTCAAATTTTCTGTTTGAAATTGTTGTTTGGGTTGCCACTAACCACCAAAAAGGGGGAGATTGAAAGAGCATCTAGGCCCCTAATTGGTTTTGATGGTTAATGGCAACTCAAACTAGAATCTAATGTTTACAATGAGTGTAAGCAGGTTTAATAGGTTCTAGGAAGAGATGTCATCAAGGAAAGGATGACCACCCAAAAGTACAAAGGTGGTTTCCAGGACAAGGGAATGGCTGTGACTAGGCAGCTGTGCCACAGCTGTGAAAGAAGCCGGTGCTGTGCAAGGAGTTGCAAGCAAGGTGATGGTGACTTGATGCGTCAAGGGCCGTGATTTCAGTTGGTGGTAGGTAAAGCCTAGATTTGTTAGTTTCTTTGAGTCCATAGGAAACACCCTACTATCAAGAGAGATGAAGCAGTAATGATCTTTGGAAGTTCTCTTGCTCAATGCTCGGAGTGTTGGACAGTGGCACTGATGCTTTGAGGTCAGTGGCCCTGTGTCAACAGTTTTGCACAAGTGTGAAACTGGCTTGTGCTAGCACTCTGTAGTGCTAGCGGTAGAAAAACCCTAGAGGATAGAGCCACCGTGTGACACAGCTGTGTCACAGGTGGTCTTTCGCTCTGTGACTCAAGTACACCTCTGTACCAGGGGAGAGCTTGTAAATGCTAAGGGATCTGCACTGCGATGTTCTGTCTGCCGAGTCAAAAGACTGTCGGAGGTTCTATCCTTATTAGGGATCAGAGTTAGTTGTGCGCTGAGGGCATGTAGTGTGCCAAGATCGAGCTGAGTAGTTAGGCTACGTCAGCTAAGGGTTCACCTGTGTGTGCCATCGGTGACACAGGTGTCGGTCTGCTCGAGCCGGTTATAGTTGGGCAGTGTGATTGGCTGTGTCACCGGTGTCTGTCACCGGTGACTCACTTAATCCTACGTGGCAACAGTGTAACGGTCGGGTGCCTGTGAACCCTATATATAGGGGACCAGGAGAGGTCTTCAACCTCAACCTTGCTCAATCTAGTGAATCATATTCGACCGTTGCAAAGCCTCCTACTCTCAGAACAGAAGCCAAACTTCCTAAGTGTTAGTTCACGAGAGTTAAAATCTCTGAGCAAAGAGCATTGGTTCCTCCAAGAGTTGTTGCTGCTGAATCTGTTACTCTTGGAGTGTCTACTCCTAGACGGGCATAGGAGTCGGTGGTATCACCCAAGCTTGTGTGGGTTGAACTAGACGTTTGTGAAGGTGATCTGAAGTCTACCTGCTGCAAGGCTAAAGGACTTTCACAAGCAAAGAAAGAGGCCTGATCACTTAGGTACTCAGAGAACAAGCACGATTCAGTGCTGGCGATCTCTTCGGAGTAGTCTCTCCAACGGAGACGTACCTCTCTGTAAAAAGTAGGGAACTTCGGTGAAAAACACCTTGTCTCTATGAGTACTTTCTACATTGCTTTTAGATATTCATTAGACTTGCCTGCTTGTGTTGATCATTCATATCTTGTTCATCTGTTATTGATTACATTTACACCTGTGTTAGCATAGCTGTGTCTCAGTTGCTGAATATCATATCCCTTGCCTGTGCCAGCTACCTGTTACACAGCTGCTTAACTTGCTTATCTGTTCTAGGTTTTAGCTTACCTGTGTTAGACATTTATGTGATAGCTGAGTGTTAATTTGCATATCACATATTGCCTATGTCATTCACCTGTCACACAGCTAGCTTATCCTAGCAATCTGTTAAGGCTTAAATTGATAACCAAAGTTAAAACAAGTGAAAAATAGTTAGCCTCTCCTATTCGCGCCCCTCTAGTCGGCATCCTCGGTCCTTTCAGGTGTTTTGCATAGGTCCGCGTGCTTGGCATCGTTTCTTCCTGGGGTCATCAAAATGCTCTCACTCCTCCTTAATTGCTTTGCCATGTCAGTTTTTTGCTTATGTGACATTCTTAGCACCTGTACACTGTGGAGCACTAAGAAGGATATTATGGGATAAATATGAGGACCATAGGAAATATAAATTAGCTAAATGGGAGTTGGTTAGTCATAAAAGACAGCGCGGGGGTTTGAGTATTCCAAACCTTGTCTCCTGGCCTTGTGGATGAACACAAGTTACGGAAGCGGATTGTGTGCATTTAAAATATAATAGCAAGAGTCCTAATATATTTGCGTGCCAAGATAATCAGGACTCACCCTTTTCGAAAGGCGTGAAGTTGGCCAACTTGGTTATCAGGATGGTTGGTAGCGGCACTTCCGTAAAATTTGGGAGGATAACTGGTTTCGGGGCTCTAGCCCGGCAATTCAATACTGGGACATAGATATCTTGTGCAATGAACACAGTTTTACAATTAGTTAAGTTTGGGATGGGGAACCCTCAAATTAACTTTTAGAAGATGTTTCAACGACATATGATGCTGAGAATATGATGTTTGGAAACTCACTTCTGGGGTTTACTCTCTCCAATCCTTATGTGTTGCTACCTATTGCGGAGGGGTGATGCCCGCCTACATACCCGCTTTTGTTGAAACTTTCTATTACACCAAGAATACATGTTTGCTTTGCCTCTTTTCTCAGAATAAGCTGCTCACTAGGGTTAATTTGGCTAAGAGACAAGATGTTTCTGATGCATCCTGCTTATTATGTTCTAGAAAAGAAGCGGTAATTAGTCACAGATTCTTTGAATGCGTTGGGCCAGAATTATCTAGACAGGAATATCTTCCATGGTTTATCTTATTAGCTTCGTCATTCTAAACATAAGGTCTTGAAGATGCTTACTTCAGCAGTTCTACGGAGTATATGGAAACTAAGAAACGATAAACATTTTCGAAGAGCTAACTAGTCTACAGTGCCGGCGATATGGATCTTCAGGATGCTCACACGCTCGAAAATGATGTGCCCGGCCTCCAAGTTGCAGCTGATGGATCACTCTCTTTCAGTGTTGGAGGTCAAGAAGTTGGGACGTGCCGAGACTCGCCTAGCGCTCAAGAAGAGAAGAACACCAAACCGCTCCTTCACTATATGCTGGAGGAGTTTACATTCCGTCACTTGATCTCGTGGCTTTGTTTAGGGGCTTAGCTGTAGGCTAGCATTAGCAAGGTGCGTATGCATCTTCTAATAATTTTGGAGGAAGTTTGGTGGTTTTGCTTACAAGTTGTAGCATGTACTTGGCCTTTTTTATCTTAAAAACTTCAGTAATGAAAACATCAACTATATAACAAGCTATATAACCGTTCATCATACTTAACCACAAAGATACAACCGGATGTATTATACTTCGTAAATTCATATTATGAATGAGTCAGTACAAGAAATCATAGGAAACATTAAATGATATTAGTGTTCTATATTCATTTTAATGTTTGATCACATATCCATTTTGTTAATTTATCTAGTATCTTCCGGATATCCTATTGGATACAAATATAGAGCGGATGTTGCTCATGTGCTCTTGCCATATCCTAGCCCATATCCACGACATTTGTAATACGAACCGGATCTAAAAGTGACAACAAGTGCAGATGTTTTTCCAGATATGGCCTCGTATCATCCGGGTATTATTCGTGCCGTCTCCGTCCCTAAGGACAATCTTATTTCCCAACTCCCTTTCACTATGTTTATAATTATCTAGAGCCCTATACTAAATGTCACGCCCCCAAATTTCGGGACCGCAATGTATTGCCCGCAACTGCCCAGGAGTTTCTCAGTTGTGGGGGTAGAGCAGTTACATCTAGGGGTGGACATATAACTCGAAACTCGCGAGTTTAACGAGTACTCGAAAATCGGCTTGACTCAGCTCGAACTTGGTCCTTAACGAGTTGGAGTTTTAACTTGTTAAGATAACGAGTTAAACGAGCCGAGTTAACGAGTACTCGAGTAGCTCGTTTAACTCGTTTAACCATTGCCGGAGCCTCCGGGTGAGCCACCGAGTCGGTCCAGAAGCCGTTCTCGGAGTCTCCGACTTCATCCTGGAGACTTTGAGATTCTCGGAGCCTCGCACCCAAGCACAAGTCGGAGGGTCTGGGAATCCTCCGGATGTCCACTGAGGCCGAGTCCAGACACCAAAGTCAGAGTCTCCAACTTCCAACTCGGAGTCTCCGAGAGTCCGCCTGCGAGCGGGTTAATCCGGCCAATGGGCCTTGTAAGCGGGTTTCGGCCCAACTAAACCTAGGGTTAGAGGCAGGATTGCGGGAGCTTGGCACGCACCGCTCGAGGCCATCTTCGCTGCGGGCTCGAGGTCGTCTTCATCTTCGCTGCCGGTCACGATGGAGAAGCAGCCGAGTTTGGAGTCCAAGAACTGGAGGAAAAGACGTCCTCAAGCCTTCCTGTCTCCTTCGGCAGTGTCACCGGAGTCCATTTGCCGCTCGGCATCGCAGCCTCCATGAACCGGCGACAACCTTAGGGTCGTGCCGACTGGGCCGACCCCTTTGCCCTCTACTGCATCTGCATCACCACCGGCATCGGTAAAAATTGTTCACATTTTGCTTGTGATTGTTGCTGCACTGCCTGTTGAATTGAGTAAAATTTGTATGTGTAGGAAAATGATGAATACGAGGTTTATGAGGAGGATGAGTACGATATGAATGATATCATGTCGGAGAGTGAACCTTCAAATGATTTCTCAATTGATCAACATGGCGGGAAGCTAACTAGTAGAGGTAAAAGAAAGAAGGGTATTCTAGTTTCTCCTAAGGCTAAGGCTAGGAAGAAAGGAAGAGCAAAGCGTGCAGACTGTTGGAAGCATTTCAAGGTGGTCAATGCTGTGTCCAAGACAGAGCCAGGGAAGACAGTTCAGAAGGCCAAGTGCAACTATTGCAAATCTTTGTTTGCTTACAGTCAAGGGGGACAGACTTCTACTCTCAATAGACATTTACAGAAGTGTAGTCCCTTCCTTAACTTGGCAGAAAGGCAACTAGCTCAAGGTACACTTGGCTATGATCTCGATAAATCTGATTCATCTCTTTCAGTTGTTCCTAGTCAATATGATCATGATGAAACCCGTAGGCTCATTGCTAAGATGATAATTGTGCATGAGTATCCTTTTAAAATGGTAGAGCACATATGGTTTAATGTGTTGATGAGGTATATGAATCCATTATACAAGTTCATTGGTAGGAAGACCATACGGCGTGAATGCATAAAGGTTTATGAATCAGAAAAAGAGCTCCTTAGAAAGAGTCTTAGATCTGTTGAGAGTATTAGTCTGACATGTGATTTGTGAACATCAAACCAAAACATTTGCTACATGGCTTTGGTTGCACACTACATAGATCCTTCTTGGGTTATGCAATGCCGTATTCTAAACTTCATTGAGCTAGATCCACCACACATAGGAAATGTCATAGCTTAGGGAGTGTTTGAATGCATATCTGAATGGAAAATTGAGGATAAGATCATATCCATTAATCTTGATAATGCTTCTTCAAATAATGTTGTAGTGAGAAATTTGATGGCCAAGTTTATTGCTAGGGGAACCGAAAAGTTTATTCCTAAATATTTTCATGTCCGTTGTTGTGCTCACATAGTCAACTTGGTAGTAAATGATGGCATTGAACCACTTCAGCCATTGGTAAGCAAGCTTAGGGAAACTGTGAAATATTTAAAAAATTCTCCATCCCGCATGTACAAATTCCTTAAAATTTGCAAATCCATGAATTTGATAGTTGGACCAGGGTTGTGTCTAGATGTGTCAACAAGGTGGAGTTCAACATACAGGATGTTTGATGTTTGCATTCCCTATAGATCTGCTTTCACTGAACATGGTGATAGTGACATGAATTACAAGTGGGAATCTTCACATCAGGATTGGACACTGTATAGCAAAATGCAGCCAAAGACGTGGAACGGCAAGCTAGTCTGTAGTCGTTCAGCAGGTAGAGCAGACTTACTAGGCCAGGTTCAACGAGTCGAACATGTGATTGAACAGATTCTATGTTCATCACTAAGCACAAGGGTCTTGTCCTTAACTGCCCTGAGTAAGGTACGTAATCCACCCGATTACCCTTACTCCCACGGCTAGGGGTATGGCAGCACATCCAACACGTGAAGGACTCCATCTTCTTTGTCCCCTATCGTCGGCAATTTCTCTTTAAGAAATCACATCCTCCGAATTTAACTAGGGTCACCAATATCTCTGATTATTATCTAGTCTAACCTCTAACGCCGGTAAAGGACACTGATATAACTTATTTTCTTCCTAGGGTTATCAAGGTGAATATGGCCCACAAAAGTTAACTGGGCTGTGGGGTGGTAGGTATTAGCTACACAGTCATGTCATTCAAAAATAACACGTAAAGAATTAACATGCAGAAAATATTAACTAGACTAGTAGTACAGTAAATAACATGGCATGTGGGATCAACATGAACAAAGGAATGTGACTTGCCTACTGCACCGAGTCGCTCGGGTCGATATCTTCGCGAAGATCTTCATCGTCGGGATCCTGCCCTAGCGCTGGTTCGCAGCTATCGTTCCCTAGTTTGCAAAAAGATCCAAATAAACACACACATGTAAGTCCGGGCTCGACGAATGCGAGCTGAGAGCAAAATATAATATAATTAAAAATCATGCTGAAAATAGGGTATGGCGGTGTGCGGGATCGGAATCGGGACGTCGAGATGTTGAAGAAAGTGGTAGGGTTGGAGTTAGGGTTTTCGGACGGGGATTTGGAATATGTGGGGTGGAAGGTTTTTGTGGGTCTTGGGCATCAAAAAGTGAGAATTTGAATCAATGGACAGCAGAAATGGAACCGCATCGTCGAGACGATCGAAACGATATATAATAGTGTTTTTATGGTTTCGGGCCCGACGGGTCGGACCCTAGGCCCACAAAATTTGGTTCATTAGGGCCCTCGGGTTGGGCTGGTAATGGGCTAGGGTTGAGTTGGATTTGGGTCGAACATGGGCTAGATATGGGTTAGGGTTGGGCCTAGGGCTTTAACGGAAAAGAAATTAAAAAGAAAAACAAATTCTACACGAGATGGGCTCAAAGTGTACAGGTATTGGGCTGTTAGTGGGCTTCGGCCTGATAACAGATTAAAACAAAAAGGAAAAGAAAAGGAAAATAAAAAGAGCTGGGCCAGCTTCATCGGCCTGCGGTGCTCGGGTCTGGCCCAAGAAGGAAAAACAGGTCGGCCTGAGAGAGGAGAGCTGTGGTCTCGGTGGAATGGGGGCGGAAGACAGGGGAGGTATGGGGTGGCGGTGACCACCAGCGACGGGGGAAGAGTTGCTCGCCGGTGGGGCTCATCGGATGAAATTAGAGGCTCAGAAGGATGCTACTGAGGGTGGGGAACTCATTTTCGAGGGGATGAGAGGATATTGCCGAGGAATTTGAGGTGGCAACGGTGAGGTGGCGCGGTTACCTTGGCGGTGGCGATGGTGTTGACGGCGAGCTCGCCGGTGCTCGGGAGGGAGGAGGGTTAGCTTGGGAAGGTGAGGGAGGTGTGTGGAGAAGCTCGAGAGTGGGGGTGAAGGCTTGGGGCATGCACTGGTGGGGAAAATTGGAGAAGAGAGGGAGTGCGGGGAAAGAAGGTAGCCGCCGGTGAAGGTCGGCGACCACAATTAGTAGCTCGGGGAGGGTCTCCAGAGGGCGGTGATCTCGTTTTTGGGAAGAGGGAGGGGGTTGCCGTGGAGAAGGAGCTCGGCAATAGTGGGGCTCTCGAGATTTACCTCGCCGGAATTGTTGACGACGGTGGTGAGGTTGCAGGGCTCAGGGAAGAAGAGGAGGAGAACGCGGGATTGCCCGGAAGAGAGTGAGGAGAAGGTGGAGGGGTCTAGGTTGGCGTCTGGTGAAGAGGAGGGAGTCCGGGGTGAAAAGGAGAGAGACACCAGAGGAACGGGGAGCTTGGGAGCGGGTCCAGCGAGGGTTTTTATAGAGGGGAGGGGCGGCAGTCGGGAGAGAAGCTCGGGGCACCGGGGCGGTCCCCGAAGGGTTGATCTCGCCAGGTGGGGCTCCAGCTGTGCTTGGGTATCGTGCCGCTCGGGAGAGGAGCCATGGCAGAGGCGATCGGGAGATGCGGGCGGTGTGGTGCCCCGGTGGCGCGCAAGAAGAGAGGCGGGGCAGAGGCTCGGTGACGCGTGGAGTGGCCCTACCGGGAGCGGAGTACACGCGGAAAGTGACACAGCTCAGAGCAGTGGGGCGGGGCCGGTGTGATGGGCGGTGCAAAGGTGAGCGGCGTCGGGAGGTAGGGGATGAAGAGCTGGGCCAGGTGGGCCGAGGAGGTGAAGAAGAGATGGGCTGAGAGAAAGAAAACGGGCTGAGGGAGGAAGATGTGGCCCAGCAGATGGTTTCGGAATTTTTAAATTTTTGAAAAATTTGGTAAATTTTGGGGTTGTTACACTAAATTAGATATGACCACTTAAACCAATTCAAGTACAGCTAAAGCCCGGACTCAAATAGATTTTGTTACTTGGAAACCATTTGTTGCGCAAGAGCACGAAGCTTCTATGAGCGCAGAAGCGAGAACAAGGAAAAATCCAGTGACAGAGAGTGGAAAACAAGATCTTTTGACTGCGTGGATAAGATTTTTTCCCCATGGCAACAACTAAAGCCCATCTTTGAAATTTGTTTTGTCCCTTAGCTAAACCCATCAAGCAGGCCATCTCAGTTCGCCAAGAATCGTTACCAGTAGCATCATCCACCCTGTCGTTGCCACCTCCCCACCACACAAACACACTCATCTATCCATGCTTATATATGCCTCCTGCAAGCTCAAGAAGCTTATCATTGAACTCAGACATACCTGCAGAAATAAAGCAATTGATCAAGGCAGAGTAGATAGATAATACATACAAGCCGGATATCATCAGAGAGCAAGCACGATGGCCACGCTCTCTTCTTGCAGCCGCCTGAGCAGCAGCAGCGCCACCGCCTTCCACCGTCGCCGCAGCCGGCCGGCACGTGCCACGGTAATCACCTGCCGGAGCTTCTCCGCCGTAGTCCGCGCCGCCGCGGCCGCCTCTGCCACCACAGCGGCCACGGCTGCCGTGCCGCAGGCCAAGGAGTAAGCTGACTGGATCCCCTAACTTGTCCAGTACTCCTCCTGCATGGTACATGCTTGGCTTTGTAGTTAATTGATAGAACTGTTAACCGTTTCAGGTGCTCGCTTCCGACGTGGGCGGAGTTCGAGCTGGGAAAGGCGCCGGTCTACTGGAAGACCACCAACGGCCTTCCTCCATCTCCGGTAATTAAGTAGATGAATAAATCCATGGATGCAAAACTAACACCTAAGTAGATGTATATATATAAATTCATCCATATAGAAAATACTACATGCTAATATATTGTTTTCTTGCGAGGAATACATGTTAACATTTTCTGCAAGGAAAAAAAATATGTTCATGTTATACCTGGATTTGGTTTAGGCGCAGTGTTTCCCGCACCATGTGAAGGGCAGCAGTTTTAGATCTCCGTGCTTCACGTCTAGCTTTTCCTCAAAATTAAGTTCATTTTTGTCGTGACCATCCTTGCGACGTGTTCAACCATTGGTGTGGCAGGGAGAGGGCCTGACCCTTTTCTACAACCCGGCGACGACCAAGCTGACACCCAACGACCAGTTCGGCATCGCGTTTAACGGTAGCCAAATACCATTTGTGTTGAAGTGCTTTGAAAGATTAATTTCATTTTGGATCTCGGTATCTAGCTAATCTGCGATGCTTAATCTGCAGGGGGGTTTAACCAGCCGATCATGTGCGGTGGTGAGCCGAGGCAGATGACGCTGCAGCCGAGGGGAAAAGCCGATCCCCCCATATACACCATCAGGATACGTGTGCCGCAGCATGGTTAATGCACACTTTGCTTTTTAGCTAATTGTTATAGTAGACAATGAGTGTGGATTTTGTGCATATGGAGCATGTGCATCTATTATTTTTTTAAATTAAAAGTATACCTTAAAGTTTTTAAAAATCTGAAAACATTCAAATATGTATATTATGTGATGTAGTATGCATCTGTAAATTTCAGTTTAAAATATGACTATTTGTAACCTGTGAGAAAAACACAAGAATGGATAACGTACAATAGTGAATAGTAACATCTAAAAGGAGCGCACTTTTTTTTGGACAGGTCGCAAATAGTCATATTTTTAAACTAAAATTTATGGACATATACTTCAAATACATATGTGATTTTTTTTAGATTTTTTTGAAATTTCTAGATATGGTTGGAAGTGGACAAACTCTAACATGTGTATATGCCGGCACGTGCACCTTGGTACATACATATATTTCCGTTAGTGACATAGTAGTGTGTTGTTGCAGCGATGACCCTGATTTTCTCCTTCACAAATGGAAGGGAATGGGATGGGGCCTACACCCTCAAGTTTAGGGTCCCTAAACCCTGGCTCAACAAGCCCTTGAGCTTCTTCAACGAGGTAACTTTGCTCCAACTATAAGTTGTCTTGAACTTTTTGGATCTTGAGATAGATTTCAAGGTAGACAGTACCACTAATCTCACAGTGCCTTTCTGTGGTCATAAACAAAAGTGAGGGTGATAAATTTTTTGTGATGATGGTGCAGGGGCTGGCAGACGAGCTGAACATGGAGGGCGCCTGCGACAGAGCCATCTTCCCGGACGAAAACATTGTCATCACGAGCTGCGACATCGCCAGCTTCTACGAAGAGGGGGTAACCAATCTCTCCCGCTTTCTCTCCCCTCTCCCTGATTCCACCACAAAAACGTTGCGACAGGGCGTCACAAGATGATCTGTGTGGATGCAGGGAGACAGATGCAAGCTGGACATCGTGAGCGGGTGCATGGACCCGACCTCGCACATGTTTGATCCACTGGCCACCGTGGATGACGGCTCCTGCCCGTTGGAGTCTGATTCCGAGGAGTGATCACGACCTGAGCCCGCAGCCTCACAGGGCTTATAAAAACAGAGAGAAACCGCTGCCTTGTTCACTTGTAAAAGTAGAATTTGTGATACGAAGGATAGTACAGTGGATGTGATCCGATATTACAGGAACAAGTGCCGAGTAGCAAAACAATGGCGACAGATCTAAAGGCTACACAACTGTGATTGTGCTGTATAGAAAGATTTCTCTGCTTTTACTTAGAATCCATTTAATAATCTCATCAGATTCAACCTCAGTACTCTAGTTGATCTGGACATGCCATTCTGGCCATTCAGACAAACTTCATGCAGGTAAAAATGCACCCGCGTATCAATCAGCAAGAAGCCCTGCCCAGCGGCCCAGAAGATCACCAGGATTTCGCACACATTTCAAATCAGTGAGGCACGACTGTGAACCACTTGCACAAACGACATCCCTTATGTACGATTCCAGATTAGCACAAGAAAAATAAAGAATTGACATAACTGATGCAACTATGCAATTCGATTACAGATCCATGGCACAAGGCAGCCAAACATGTTACGGTCACAGAACATTATCACATCAGATCATTACTATGCAAACATCCACTTATAATGAAGTACATAGAGAATTATAACAATGAGGCTAGTTGCAGCACGAAGCTATTCATATGCTGAGCGGCTTAATCCCCAGCAACCTGCCGTTTCGATCGTCTACAATGAGCTCATCAACTCCCCAGTCCCCGTAGCTGTTTCAACACAAAGTAAATAACAATGAGGCTATATTAATGTGGGGAACTCAAGAGAACTGTGGCTTTTCCTTCAAATCTCACCTTCCATCAGGTAAGTACCGCCTGATTGTGAAGGGAATCTTGCGCTCTCTCAGCTCTTTCATAGCAATCTGAAGTTGTGCAAAGACACAAGGATCAGCGGACCAGTAAATTAAAGACTAGAGCTGAATCAACTGACGGTAACATTCTCTAAGAAAAGTGAGAAAAATCATCTCAAAAGTATTTGTGATAAATTATTGACAAGTGACGTCGAATTCCATTTCATTTTCCCTTCGTGGGAGGATTAATTGTGATAAATATTCATCATGCTTTTGATGCTATTAAACATTGTAACATCTTCGATTTTACGGATTTCAAAAACAAATTAAAGGAAAAGGATGCTACATGATGTAATTCAACAGTATATATTTTATCTGGTTTTATTTCAAATTAATTCAAGATTATGAATTAATTTGAGAGATATTAAAGTGATATCAATTTTCATTACAAATCCTTTCGATATTTTCCTTTGAAAATAATTTTATTGGATTCTCCATATTCAAATTGATTTATTGAAATTTTCTGAAATTTTTTGAAAAAGGTTTGGTATTTATAAATGCCATAATCCTTTCTCTGTATTTATTTTAATTCTTAAATATATTTTTAATCTTCTAAAGACTCCTGGGCCGAAGGCCCATTTTCTTTTTCCTCCTCTCGGGCCGAAGCCCACTTTCTTCCCCTTCTCTCCTCGCCAGCTCGGCCTGCCCCGCCTCCACCTAGGCTAGGCCCGCCAGCCCAGGTCGCCCTGCCGACAGCTGCTAGGCCGTGCCAACTAGTAGGCCACGCACTAGCAGGCTGCCGCAGCCCAGCGCATGCCAGGCCAGTGCCAGGCCACCTGAACGCAGCAACCAGCGTAGCGGCCATTGCAGCCGGGAATGCCGTGCGCCGTCGCCTCTCCACCTCTGTGAAACACCCGTCGCCTCTCCACCTCTGTGAAACACCTGTCGCCTCCCCTATCCAATTTTGCTTTATAATCCTCTTCTCCCCTCCATTTCCTCCTCTTTTCCCCTCTCAAATAGCCACCATCTTCACACCTCGCACCACCTTCTTCCCCAGCCCCGACGAGGAATTCCGGCAACATTGGTGCACCTCCGTCTGATTCCTCGCTGCTAGGATGTCTCCATGCCACCGCGGACCTTTCCCCTCAACCGATGGCGGACTTCATCGACTACATCAACCGGTTCTGGGACTTCTTCTCCAACTCCAGCAAACTTGCTCCTTGCGATTTCTTCACGCTCGGTGAGTGATAATCAAATCCCTCTCTGTAGTAATTTACTCACAGCTCGTGGAACAATTTCCCACTTCCATCTCCCCCTCTCCCTCACCTCACTATGCACACCAAGTTTCGATTGATCAATTCCCTGTAAACTAGCTCATGTCCTTCTGTGTTACAACTCCCCAAACCATGTAAAACCTCACCATGTCTCTGATGTTAGTGTTAAAATGGATCGTTTAGCACCCCTTTAACCCACCAGTGCAGCCAGATTTCAAAATCGCACGGTAATTGTTGTATTATATGAATGTACTCCAAATTTGCGCATTATTTGACTCATTCGGTGCAGCTTGTTCTCAGGTTGATTAACTCGAAAGTTATTTATTTTTCATAGGACACTAGTATGTGTTGGAACCCCTGCATTTAGTTTCATAATTTTTGGAGCTGTGTAGAATTTCGTAGAATTATTTTAAGATATGTTTTAACTATTAAAAATATAAATTGGTTCTTTTTTTAGTTTATAATTTTATTATAGGGTAGATGTACCTCTGATATGCATATGTATTAAATTTGGTTATTTTATCACATGTATATATATTTTTTAGAAATTTTTGTAGGTTTCTTTAGTGTAGAAATAATCAAAATTCAAATACATCATGTATATATTAGTCTAGTATTTTGGCACTGTTTAGAACCAGTAGCTATGCTACATCTTTGTGTAGAATTTCTAGAATCATTATTTGCTACCATAGATCATTTCATGTTCCTGGTTTGCTCTAATGCTTATTATTTCCTGTTTTTATTAATATTTTAATTATGTTTATATGTTGTTGTAGTTATATTACAGAGGGTAGTTTAGACTCATTTGACCTCTATAATTATCTTTATTTAATTTTATTAGCATGCATAGGTGGTACTTATGCTTGATGTATATTGCACGTATGTTACAATATATAGTTATATAGAAATCATATAATTCAATTATCTTTTGAGCGCAATGTTATAGCTAAGATGAGCTAATATTCTCCTCTAAAATGTTAATCATATATTCACTAGTTATGTTAGGATATGTCGTGCTTAATTCTATTTAATCAAATCTCATGATTTAGTCGTTATGTGTTAATGTTTAATGTAACATATTAGAACATATTAGCTATATTCATAATCTAAAATATTATATGTTATATACGGTTATGGCTTTGTATTAGAAGACCTATATTAAGTACTCTCTAGTGCTAGACCTCATTCCGATCTCCTACGTGATGACGCCTTTGCATCCTCATTCTGTTCCACCCAAATCTTTCCTCCGTCATTTCCTCTCTCTCTTGTTACATCCTAGAATGTTTTATTTGGAGTTGGTATTTATTGCTTTGCTCTCATTATGTTGCGACGATAGGGAGTGAAGATACCGACCTAGCTACAGGTGCAGGAGAAGAAGAGGAATATTACCACGAAGGCATGCCCCTCTTCTGGATTATATTTGATCCCATATTTATTAAAGTCATTAAATTTTTAATGTTTATAAGCATGCATGTAGTTTTATTCCAGTAGGTAGCGTGTCGATTGACACATCTCTACCTTTATCTACTTGTCGCCTATTTACATGATACCCTGAGTAGATTAATATATTTTTATTCCTGAAATAGAGTAGATAAATACTTAGCCATGCTTAAATTGTCCCTAGAATGCTTTGAATTGCCTCCTTGAAGGAATGATCTTCGGATCGATGATCCTTGATATTAAAACTAGTTGTTAAGCTTGCTGAGCTAGGCCAGATGCCCTTTGATTCTCCTTCTCTCTATTCTTTTTATTCTACTCTGGGTGAAACTTACCATCTAAAATGTACGAACAATAGCTGGATCAGGTTTGAAGGAGAAATTGGCCGTCCATATCAAATAAAGCCAAAATCTTTAACTCGAGAATTGTGCAAATAGTACAACCACATGCTATATGGGCACTGGTTTGATTAAGTAGGTTAGTCATCCTTTGGTGTCGATGTTGCCATACCGCAAAAGGGGTGGTCGTAGCTATGAAGACCCTCAGCACAGATGGGAGGACCGGAGGGTGATGACGTACTCTCAACTCCAGACCAGACCCGGTGGGCATGTCACATCGGGGGATCTAGCTAAAAGAACTCGTCACGGTCACCCTACCGACACACCGATGGGCCTATGTACAGGCCCGATCAGCTTGGCTTAAGAGGATGATTATGTCATGTTAGTAAAGTGTACAATCTCTACATAGCATTAAACTAATCATTAGCCGTATACACGGTCACAGATGACACATGATTCATTCTTGATGAAAAGGACATGTTCCTCTCCCCCTTACTTTTTTCCCTCTACTCCTTTGTTGATAAAACCTATAGACGATTTAAGGCGGGAGTTCTTTGCTCGTATGTGTTGGTCATGGACCTCACATGTTGGCAAATACTCCTGCTATAAAAACTGGTTTTTCTTCAAAGAGATGTCATCGAGTCTACCCTAATATTGCAACTAAAACCGCTTTTACACAAAAGAGTCTTAAAACCATCCCTTGAAGCCTCATGTACATTGATTTAAATGTTTCCCTATGAGGGAGCACACTGAGTATACGAAGTACTCATCGACATATTGTGTTCTGGTGGTATGCAGAGGATTATGCCGAAGAAGAAGCGACAGAGATTACTTCTACGATGATCCCGAAGAGAAGGTTGCACGGTCTACGTCAATTTCCTGTGTCACAAACGAAGCCGCTGATCCTGGAGTGATGAGGATATACACGGGGAGGGGGGGTCTAGTAGTTGAAACTGGACTCCCGCACCACATAAATGCACAAGTAAAAATCATATCACATAAAAGATGTGCTCTCTAATGATATAAGAGAAGATCATGGCAAGGTGAGTACTATCAAATGATATGAGTGAAGTGCATGAGCAAAGTAAAGCTCCAATAAGTATAAGTGAAGATCATGAGCAAAAGATAAAGCTCCAAGTGATATAAGCTAAGAACATGAGCAAAAGTGAATCCTCCCTAAAAATATAAGTGAAGCATATGAGCTAAATGCTACTTAGAATGCTATTGCTATTAAGTGAGATGCATGCACTAGCCTATAAATAATCATCTCGCAAAAAAATTTTATTAGAGCTCTTAAAAGAATGGTACCCCTCTTTTACTATATATTTTCTTTTTCTTTTTCTATATTTTTTTCTCTTTTACAAGCCCCATAAAAATGAGAGGTACCTTATAAGGATGATTTCTTTA
Organism: Stipa capillata; assembly: GCA_019208055.1. Lineage (NCBI taxonomy): Eukaryota > Viridiplantae > Streptophyta > Magnoliopsida > Poales > Poaceae > Stipa > Stipa capillata. The sequence continues at coordinate 13,892 of JAGXJF010004806.1, read as the reverse complement.
CATGACATAACAAGTGACTTAAAATAAAAACAAGGCTATACGTGTGCATGCAAAATTAAACTCTAATAAGTGACATATAAATGATATGTGTGATCGCAAGATACTCCAATGGCAAAAGGCGTAGAGCCATGATAGGTAGGTATGGTCGACATAAATGGCAAAACTGAAGAGCTTTTGGGATATCTCTCTTTTTCCTTTTCTTTTTCTTTTTGCACCATATTTTCTGTTTGAACGGTCTGTATTGCCACCTTGGTGTCATCTTTATTTTTTCTCTCTTTTTGAGAGACATTCCATGGGTTTTGATGCACTGCCGTAGTATGAAAACTATCAATGAGACTAGTAAGTAAGATGGAGTGGAATGACTGGCCTAGAGAACATACTTGACTTAGGTGGAATCATATAAAAAACAGCAAGTATCTTTAAACCAATTTATATTATACCTAATAATGTTCCCCGTTAGCTAGAACCTAGTTCAATATATACTTGGCCCCTATATTACAAAGTGACAACTACACTCTCATTTAGAAATTTAGTGAAGCATGACAAGGTAGTACGTAAATATCACAAGAATAAATCAGTTATCCTAAATCACAACCTTAATAGATGAGTAGCAATATAAATAATAGTTCTAGTGGGTAACAATAATTGATGGACAAAATACACGACGGTTTCCATAAGTCTTTACATAAGAAAATTCAGTTATTTCAATAAAAAGAAGCATTATACCTCCATTGTGATGTCTCTCTAAATTCGTGTCATCAAGGAGGATCAAGAGCACAATTCATACTTCCATTATAACTAAAATAATAAATCAAAGCAAGAGGCATAGGCAACAAGAGCATTAGCATCTCCAGCAACACCACCAACTAAATCAAGTAAAGCAAAGCAAGTCATAAAAGATAACTTCAAGAACTTCATCGACCTATCTATTCAAAAAAAAACTAAACTGAAAGTGTTGGTTAAGCCAACCTATGACGAGAATATCAAATTCTATAATAAAGCTATGCATATGAAAATTATTAATCATCATGATAAAAAATGTAAAGAGCAAAGGGACTTGGCCAATTGGGGGAGCTTAAATCTTTTGCTTCTCTTTGGATTTCCACATTATCATCGTAGAAAAAATTATTGCAATTTTAAGATGCTATAACGGGATCTAGATGATTCGGGCATTGAAAGCCAAATTATTTATTAGAACCACAACCATTGCAAAAAGATAGATAAACATCACATAGTACAGTGGTATAACTACTTAGCATTTCTATCCAATTTCTCACTTGCACATCTTGTGGGTTTAATAGAGGAAACATCTTGAGCATGAGTCAATAGCATTTTTTTCTAACAAGAATAAAACTAAGAAAGTACCAACTAATTTTTTTCCAAAAATACAAACTTAGCAACTGAACTACTAACAAAACTAACTAGAAAGCAAGTAATGCAGGTAATAAAAACTAAAGATAAGAAAACTAAGGAGATTGTGGAGATCAAATTTAGAGCGAAACCAATGTTGCCTCCCCGACAACGACGCCGGGAAATGCTTGATGGCCTATAAGTGCATAGGATCAATTTTAGTGTTTTCGATGAGAAAGTGTGTCAAAACCACAAGGAAGCGGTAGTTGATCTCACTTGGTCCAAATTTGAAGTCATACTTAAAAATAATAAAAGCGAAAGTTGAGATCTACAACTACCTTTCTCAAATAGTTATGAACCTCGAGGATGCAACAAATGATTAATTTGACCTAGGAAACAATTTACATTTTGGGAATAAATAAAATAGAAATAAAAAATATTAAAAGTGCTAGAAGAGGTGTTCTAATGGCTAAAAATAAGGCATGAGGTTTATAGGTTCACTAGTAGTCATTCTCATAAGGATATTGGGATTCTAGGCTATCATAAGACGCAATTACGATAAATGTCTAAGTAATGGAGGAACCTTTTTTATTGGGAAAAATACTATGCGCATCTACCATTAATCCAAGTTTGTGCAACTATCACTTTACATCGCTTATGAAATAAAGTATCAGAATGGCCAAAAGAGTCTGGGACTGTTTCTGAAATGGATCACCTCTACCTCCTAGGATTCTCTATTTAGTTTTTGAGTTTCATTGAGTTGTTTAGCTACTGCTACATTATCGTATCTACAATTCATGAAGGACTACCACCTTGTTTAGATCGCCAGTGGAATCTCAATACACTTTCTTCTAGCTCTTGAGCCAACTTAATACTCGCAACTTAATACTTTCTTCAGTTGCTTGCAGAAACTTGAACTTCACTGTTCAGGTTGATCTTGCCTAAGACAAAGTCAATAACCATTAGAGATTGGTTTAGTGATTGCTAGGGCGTATCATTGCGTATGGTATAGTCGGATTGTCAAGGTCAACCTCCACCAAATCAATAGCTACCTTTGTCTTATTGAAAGACCGGGCCACCATCTTATCAAGTGGTATCAAAGCTCAAGTTGCTCGGTGAAAAATTTACCGTTTTCATAGTTTAGATCTATTCTACCAATCATCCAGAAAAAGCCTACAAAAAATAGTAGATTAGCTTACCCTTGTCCAAACCAATCTGAGCCTCGCAATTTTCATCGTAGTTCTTGCATTATTGAACTTTTGCTGCATTGATCATGTTGAGTTGCTGGATAAATTGGTTTGTAGTTAAAATTTTACTACTAGATCATACTTGGTTTTGGTTCCATCTAGCTCTTGTGGTAGGAAATCAGAAAAAGAGAGGAAGGACTCCCTGCCGTGACACCAATTTTGCTACCGCGACAGCATCTCGCCCACCCATACGCTGCCACCCTCCTACCACCTGCCTGCGGCTGCTTCAACTTTGCTGCTATAGCCATCCATAGCTTGTCATCCACACCATCCATGTTGCCAAAGAATCAGCAAGGAAAAAGAAAAGAGAAAAGAGTTCAAGTTAGCTTGCTAGGGTTGCCTTGTTGGAGTCAGATTGCATCTTATATCTTTTGCACCATAATTTGGTCAACCCAAAGGGTTCCTGCACGACCTTAAGAAGCCTCCTGGACATCCACTTCTCCTTGCTTTCGGACAAGAACTCCAAATTTAATTCAGGTTCAAATTCTGTCCAAATTCGAAGGCCTTTCAGACTCAAAATTTCAAAGTGCTCCAAAACATCTATTTTTTTGTGTAAAATCAAGGATATTCTCAAGAACCTACCATAAAAATTTCAGCTGATTTGGCCCAGCCATTTGGGAGATATAGCCAAAAAACCGAACCAGGGGTGGTTTTGTACCCTTGCCGTGGCAAGAAATTCTGCCTGTTTTGCTGGCGTGGCAGACTTGTGGCAGGAAGCTAAAAACTTGTATCTTCGATAACTCTTGCTCTGCTTTGAATTTTTCTGAGGTTCAAAACACAAAATTAAAAGGAAAAGAATAAGAAACCACACAGAAGGCCACTGATAAAAAAGGAAATAAAAAGTCAGAAGAATTCTTACATTGCATTCCTTCTTGAGCTTATGATCTCTTGCCCCCATTGTTTCAGTATCTAGGCTTGGTTAAATTTTGCTCGTTCTAGTCTAAGTCCAGCAACTGAGCATCTTTTCAACTTTGCGTAGCTATTTTGATCATTTGCTATTCCTTGCTACTATATTGAAGCCAATCAAGCTCCACCTTCCTATACTGTACTTTGTTTGGTCACCTTGGTAATTATTATATTAATCTTTTAATCATCTTTGATACCGCCAAAGGCCAATAACCACCACAGCATAGTAAGAATTGGTAAGAGCTTGGTATTTGCTACAGAATTGTTGAGATTCCTTCCACCCCACACCCCACATTCTACTAGTTGGAAGGAACATATACTTGTGATTTGTTTTCTTGTCTTCTATTGACAATGACAGAGAGCAATCAATTCTTGGGAGATGTACCATATCCTGAGACAAGCGCTCCTTCATCACCACCACAGCAAGTACGACAACCGTCATGAAAGGTAACCCAACGTGGTACATGACCATGTTGTTTCTATGCCAATATTTCATGGTTGTGATTGGCCTGATTTCTATCTCGATTGGAGATTAGAACTCGATGAAATATTTGCTAACCATGTTTTTCCTAAGCATAAGCAAGTATGGGCTACTATTAGTACATTCACTGATTTTGCTTCTATTTGTGGGATGACTATTGCCGATTATACCCTGATTATATACCTATTACTTGGGATGATTTGAAACTTGCTATGAGATATAGATTCGTACCTTCATATTATACACGTAACATGCTATGGAATTACAAAATTTATAACAAGGTAGTAACACCGTGGATGAATAATATAAAGTTTTTAAAAACTGCTTTGTTTCGTTGTGATATAAAAGATTGTGAAAAATCTATCATGAATAGATTTGTGAGAGGCTTAAACCGTGATATTCAGGATATACTTGTGCATAAAGAATATTATTCTCTCAACCGTTTGTTTCATCTTGCTTGCAAAGTTAAATAGGAAATAAAGAGATGGATATATGAGGAAAGCAAACGCCCGGTATAGGTCTCTACATCATGAGTTGCTCAGTTGACCCTTCTAGTGCTCCACCAACCTTTGTTGCTGCACCCGCTGATGTGAGAGTCACACCGTCTTGCCCTTGTGACCCATCCCCCTGACAGTACCTATATCATCTGAATCAAGCCTGTAAGATAAAGGTACTACTTCCATCGGTCCACATGAGATTGAAGTAAGCCCCGATGAACTAAATACTTCATGTGTTGAGTTGAATAACTACCCTTGTCCACTGCACATGCTATTTTAGAGCAACCAAGAGTGGAACCAATTATTTTTGTCTTTACCACAAGTTGAGAATACTATTTGTGATAAGTTAGTAGCACTTGAAAAGGAACTTGATGCTCCTTGTGAAAAAGAAGATTTGTGTGATAATACTTCACTTATATCCATGCCACAACTAATTGATGACCATACTACTTATGTTCTGGAATCACATGTTAGTGCTGAAATTAGTGTTCCACGTGCGGAAACTATAGATATCCCTCGTGTGGAATTGCTTAGATATGATGACATTGCTTCTGGAACATCACTTAACCAATATTCTGAATCACATGAATTCCTTGATGATTTTTGTGCCCCATATGACACCATTGATTTACCTAGTGATTTGGATGATACATATGAGGAAAATTTTAAAACTTATGATTTGGAAGCCATATGCCGTAATATTAGTGATGTACATCTGTTATGGGCTATCCAAGCTATAATGTAAATGTTATAGAAGATGATTTGAGTGCACCTTATCCTGAGATTGTTTCTTTTCCTACTTTAAGAGTACCAATTGTTGAGCCATGTGTACAACTTGGTTCTAAAATAGGCTATGATAAGTTGATAGAATATAATGACTTGTATAATGCCATTAGTCATGATGTTGTACATGCTATCCAACTTATTAACCCTATGACTTTGACATATGCTCTAGAAAAGGTTTTTAAACTTGTGAATTTAACATCTTGGAATTCCGCCTACACTCCTGCTTACAGAATTAATTTAATTGGAGATACTACTATGGACGATGAAATTTGTGTGTATATGATTTGCATCACTTGTATTGAACCGGTTTTTCTAAACTTACTCATTTTGACAATGACCACTTGCAACTATTCATCTCATCATCTTTGCAATGTCGGTATTTAATTCAAATGATTATGTTACATGTTGTAGTAATTTATGACATAGGCAATGAATTCTTGGTGCATAGGATTTACATTCCATGTGGTCAACTTTCTGTTTTGTGAAAAGTTAATTTGACATCAGTGGTTCAATGTTTGATATGACCTCCAATATAAGTGCTAAATTTATGACAAATAGCTTGTTACACGATTGTTCCGATATTAGTGCATTGTCTTGCTATCAATTTCAGCATGATGTGGCCTCTTATTTGGATAACAGTAATATTTATTCTCCTATATTATGATGGTTTAATAATGGGCATTGCACCATAGATTATATGCATAAATGCTTCACTTATACTTGCAAATTAAGTTGCACCAATGATTGGACTTATAAGAATGATACACCACTCTACATGTTTGCGAAATCTACCAAGGTGTATCATAGTTTTAATTACATTTTTGATATATTTGCTAACCCTGAAGAGCTAACCATGCTAGATAGATACATATATGCTACATACATGTTTTCTTTGCTCTTTGATGGTTTTCAGGTTATGCAAAGCTAAGGACGGATTTGTTTTCAAGGAGGAGAGCATGATGAGGACATGATCCCCATGGATACACCTACTACCACCTCTACTTCCACTATTTGAACTACATCCGCTATTCAAGCCATAAAGAACAAAAGGAAGTCCGTTAGAATCTTCAAGAACATATGAGGATTCAAGTTCAAACTCTCAAGAGGAGGAGAAAATGAAGTTCATGTGACTGTGACCATGCCCTAGATAAATTGGTTCTATATAAGAAGTCTTCCCACATCACTTTTGGTCCAAGAAGAACTAGAGATCAAGTCCCACAAGATCTAGACTCTGATTCGGATTGTTGAGACAGCCTTGACTTCAAACGTCTATATCTCGGGCATACGGACTCCGATTTGGATGATCTTACACTCTTTGGAAACCTTATCTCATACTCTTTCCAACCAGTCTAGACACATCTTCAAATTCCTTACGAACACACCGCAATGACCAAATGATTCTAGGACTATTTCTGAAACAGATCACCTCTACTCTTTATATACCCCTAGGATCCTCTCTTTAGTTTTTTTCATTGAGTTGTTTTGCTACTGCTACATTATCACATTATAATTCGTGTAGGACTACCACCTTGTTTAGATCGTTAGTGGAATCCCAATACACTTTCTTCTAGCTCTTGAGCCAACTTAATACTCGCAATTTCATATTGCAATTTATCATAGTTTCTGCTGCTTCTTCGGTTGCTTGCAGGAACTCGAACTTCGTTGTTCAGGTCATGCCTATAGTAAGGTCAATAACCATCAGAGATTGGTTTACGTTTGCTATTGAGTATTGTTGCATACGATATAGTTGGATTGTCAAGGTCAACCTCCACCAAATCGATAGCTACCTTTGTTTCATCGAAAGCTTGGGTCACCGTCTCATCACATATGGGCCCCAAACGGCCAAGCCAGGTGGCCAGTGGGGTCGTTGCCCTTGGCCATCCTGCCTGGCTAGGGCTCCACTGCCCACCTCCTTTCGCATGAAGTCTCTCCCCTCTGAATGTTCCTGAATACGCTCGATTTTTAATTTTTGTGACGTTTTTCCTACATATAAAAAATAAAAAGATCAATAGGCAGTCTGACAATTTATTAAATAATATAGAAATAATTAAAATATATAATAGAAATATAACGAAAAGGCATCATTAAACTCAGAAAAACCTAATATGTTTTTGACGTATCTGCCACCGAAGACTGTAGCACCATGGTCACTGGCGGCGAGAGAAAATAGGGCGGAGTGGTGAGAGCAAGCCAGAGGATAAGAGAGGGGAGACGGGCACATACGGTCGAGGGCCTCACCATGAGCCGAGCACAGCGGTGAGCTTGGCCGAGGCCGGCGGGGGTTGATTTCACCAGTAGCGACTAAGGTCAGCGGCTGCGGGTTGGTGTAGTCGGGGAGGACGAAGAGGAGCAACACTATGGACCGTGCGATTGTTGTAGGAGCTTCATGTGATCCTCCGAAGCATGTCCCGGTTGAAAGGACCGAAGGTGCCGACTAGAGGGGGGTGAATAGGAGACTAATTAAATTCAATTCTTTTAACTTAGTTTATCAAATTAAGTCTTAGTTAGTTGCAAGGATAAGTTAGCTATGTGACAGGTGAACAGCACAGGCAATATATGACGTGTAAATTAATACGTAGCTGTCACACAGGTAGCTAACACAGCTAAGCTGAAGACTTAGAAACAGATGAGCAAACTAAACAGCTGTGTAACAGGTAGCTGACACAGGTAAGAGATATGATCTACAGCAACTGTGACACAGCTATGCTAACACAGGTGAAAAGGTGATCTATCACAGATAAACGGAATATATCTAAGAACACACAAGCATGCGATATAGCAAGTAAATAGAAGCAACACAATGAGTACTCAGAGAGACAAGGTGTTTTTCGCCGAAGTTCCCTACTCTTTTCAGAGAGATACGTCTCCGTTGGAGAGGCTACTCCGAAAAGATCGCCAACACTGAATCGTGCTTGTTCTCCGAGTACCTGAATGATCAGGCCTCTTGCTTTGCTTGTGGAAATCCTTTAGCCTTGCAGCAGGTAGACTTCGGATCACCTTCACAAACTACTGGTTCAGCCCACACAAGCTTGGGTGATACCAGCAACTCCTACGCCCGTCTAGGAGTAGACACTCCAAAAGTAACAGATTCAGCAGCAATGACTCTTGGAGGAATCAATGCTCTTTGCTCAAAGGCTCTAACTCTCTTAGGAAGTTTGACTTTTGTTCCGAGGGTGAGAGGCTTGCAACGGTCGAATATGATTCACTGGTTTGAGCAAGGTTGAGGCCAAAGACCTCCCCTGGTCCCCTATTTATAGGGTTCACAGGCACCTGACCGTTACACTGTTACCACGTAGGATTGAGTGAGTCACCGGTGACACAGCCAGTCACAACGCACAACTATAACCGGCTCAGGCAGATCGACACCTGTGTCACCGGAGGCACATACAGATGAACCCTTAACTGACATAGCCTAACTACTTAACCCGATCTTGGCACATCACATGCCCTCAGTGCACAACTAACTCTGATCCCTAATAAGGAGAGAACCTCCGACAGTCTTCTGACTCAGTAGACAAACTATCGCAGTGCAGATCCCTTTGCATTTACAAGCTCTCCCCTGGTACAGAGATGTACCTGAGTCATAGAGTGCTAGACCACCTGTGACACAGCTGCGTCACACCGGTGACTCTAACTTCTAGGGTTTTCTACTGCTAGCACTGCAGAGTGCTAACGCAAGCCAGCCTCACACTTGTGCAAAACTGTTGATACAGGGCCACTGACCTGAAAGCATCAATGCCACTGTCCAACACCCTGAGCATTGAGCAAAAGAACCTTCACAGATCATTACTACTTCATCCCTCTTGGTAGTATGGGTGTTTCCTATGGACTCAAGGAAACTAGCAAATCTAGGCTTTACCTACCACCAACTGTATTCACGGCCCTTGACGCATCAAGCCACCATCACCTTGCTTGCAACTCTTTGCACAGCACTGGCTTCCTCACAGCTGTGACACAGTTGCCTAGCACAGCCATTCCCTTGTCCTGGAAACCACTTTTGTACCTTTTTTGGTGGTCATCCTTTCCTTGATGACCCTTCTTCCTGGAACCTCTTAAACCTGCTTACACTCAATGTAAATATTATATTCCAGTTTGAGTTACCATTAACCATCAAAACCAATTAGGGGCCTAGATGATCTTTCACCGGTGCTCAGGTAAGGCAAAGGAAGACAATGACGATGAGCTCCACATTAATGGCGGCAACATCGTTTGGTTCGATGGCAGAAAGGTCTTTTGGTGCATGTGGAGGGAAAGGGAGAGCATGGTGAATTAGAGGAGACTGAGGTGAAATGGAAATGGGCACTGGGTTGAGCTGAGGCTGACGGAAGAACAGGAGAGGCCTCATGGCGGCGCTGCAACAGAGACAAAGACGATGCTCCGATCGATTTCCTAGACCTGCAAGTGAGACGAGCACACAGTTGAGCATAGGAAGATGGGGTGGAGCTAAGGGACGCAATGCACAAGGTTAGCTCACCGTAGGACACGCTAGACAGAGCGGTGCCGATAGCGTGTGCTCGCCGGACTCTCTGTGCCGATGGTGTTCCGGGCATGGAACTCGATAGTAACCTGTACAACCTGCTCAAGGAGATGCAAAGGAGGATAGGGAGCATGACAACACAGTTGGCGAGAGGAATGAGGATGATGATGACAACCGGAAGGGGGAAAAGAACGGCGACGAATAGAGGCACCGAGATCGCGTGCATCGCCTCCAATGGCTCGCCCTCACTCAAATAGACACTTGGTGGTGTGGAGGTATGTCTATGTGCATCGGGAGTAACAATGGCGAAGGCGGTGGCTAGATGAGGCAGTTGACCGTTGAAAGGATCTCAGGAGTCGACTAGAGAGGGGGTGAATAGGTCGGCTCTATAAAATTCTAGACCTAATGGGCTTTACTTAAAATAAATAGGTCAATCCTAGCTAGGAACAGGCAACTGAAACAGGCAGCTGACACTCAGGCAGATAACTCAAATAACATGCAGGAAAAACAAAGACTAGAGAGAGTCAACTGAGTCTCAGGTGCGTGACTCACTTATGTGCATCAGATAGGCAGTTCAGTTGTGTGTCAACTGAGTCTCAGGTGGGAAACTCAGTTGTGTGCAGCAGAGAGTGTTCTATATATATCTGCACAGGTAAAAACAAATCATGCAAACGAACAAGTAGACACAGATATTTGATTTACCGAAGTTCCCACTCTATGCAAAGTGGTACGTCTCCGTTGAGGAAGCTACTTTCACAGCCAGCACTGAACCGTGCTCTTTCCTCGTTCACTTATCTTGTGTGGAATCCTTTTGATCTCACCGCAGCAAGACAGGCAGACCCAAATCGTCTTCACAGACACTTGGAGGTAGCCACACAAGACTTGGCTTGCTCACCAACGACTCCAACTTCCCGGTCTTGGAGCAGACGAACACCAAGAGCTCTCTCAGTCTCTTGGAGGAACCAGTATCATGAACTCTCTCAGTTCTGAAGCACTCAAGATGTAAAGCAACTCTCTCTCACAGTGGATGCACGCAGGCAACGCTCTCTCGGAGACTAAGAGCTCTTTCTTGCAACAGCAGGGTGCTTGCTATGGTAGAGGTAAAGGTTGAGGTCGAAACCTCCCCAGGTTCCCTATTTATAGAGTCCCTGACAGCTAGCCCTTACCCTCATGCCATGTCAGACAAAGAGCCACCAGACAAACTTATCTGAGACTCAGCTAACATACACTTGGTAAACTACTAGCCACGGCTGAGCTACCCACCTGAGTCTCAGATGCCAAACTCAGGTGGACTCGGTTGCCTCAGGCAGCACCTGAGCACAACACAGGCCGGCTCACTACAAGCCTTAAACTGATTCAGGAGGACAATGGACTCACCACTGCCACTGACCAGCTTGCTCAGAATCTTGGCACTGGTTCCAAGCTAACAACTGAAGATGACAGCCCTTGAAGACGCACAGCGAACCCCTTGACGCAGATCCACTAGCTTCCTAGCTCCTCCAGGTCTTATCCAGCTTGCAGTCACGGTCCTTGAACTCCATCAAACCACCATCATCTCGCTTGCCCTCGAGCACAGCCTCGGCTTCCTCGCAACTGAGCCTCAGGAGACTAGCTCAGCTAGCCCTTCTGACCTTCACGGTTCCTTGCTCTTTTTTGGCCTCATCATCAGTCAGATGTTGTCTTGATCGATCACCTGTTCATCTAAACTCCTGTTCACACTCATTGTAAACGTTAGATACAGGTGAGGGTTGCCATTAACCATCAAAACTAAACCTTGGGGCTAGATAATCATCCTTCCACTCTCCTTGGGACTGGATGCACTTTCAATCTCCCCCTTTTTGGTGGTTAGTGGCAACCCCTTTAAACATAGCATTAAATGTATAAAAGGGTGTGATATTCAACCAAGTTTAATATCTACTCCCCCTTAAGCTGTGCACATAAGAGATTTTGCGTTTTACTGCAAATGCACAGTTCTATTTAATCATGGAGAGTAGATGCTAAACCAGGTTGCCATAACATAACTGAATAAATAAGCACAGCGGAATATCAATTATGTTGAACAAATACTCAGCAACAGATGTACAAGGAATAGCATGCTTGAGTACGAATCTAAACTCTCCTAAAACAAATATTATCAGAGCAGATATCATTAGAATAGATAGTATCAGAGCAAATAGATATCAGAGCAATCAACAGAATTTAGAGCAAAATACTTGTATCAGAGCTAAACACATGTATCAGAGCAAAAGAAAAAAAACACAACATATGTATCAGATCAGAAAAGGCAAAGACACATGTATCAGAGCAAGACAAACAACATGTATCAGAGCAAGACAAACAATCAGAGCATCATCATATGTATAAGCAATTTTTTTTAAAACAGAGAATGTCTTGACACACATGCAGCTCTTAGCCTAGCCCTTAGCCTTTTTTACATATACTCTCTAATCTCTCCCCCTGAATCTAATCTCTCCCCCTTTGCCATTAAACACTAAAAAGAGATAGGAAGAAGATCTTCAGGGAGCTGGCTTCTTGCTGCTGACTGAAGCCTTGAGATCTGCCATATCAGCCTTGATATCGTTCTTCAGCTCTGTCATCTCTTGCTTCAGTTCATCTTGCCTTCTCTTGATAGCAGAAATCTGAACGGGCACAACCCTCTTGATAAAAGCATCAACTGCAGCAGGGTTGTCCAGACGTTGCACCAAAGGCACACTAGCTGAGGAGAGACCAACTGATACTGAAGCTTGAAGCTCAGCAGGAGGAGATGGTTCCCTAGCTGAGTCTCGGGCAGGAGACACCTGAGGCTCAGGTAGGTCTGCTTGGTGTTCAACTGCTGGCTGAAAGACTCTGACTGAGGCTCTGGTAGCTGGCTCAGGTGGCACTGAGGCACTTGGTTAAGAGGCTTCAAGGATGCTGTAGAAATGTTTCTCATCTTCATTATCATCCTTTTGAGGTCTGAACTTGCTGAAATAACACTTTTGGTCAAAGGACAAAGATGAAGTTGCTAATGCTGTTCTCTGAAGGATCATATGCATTAAGTATGAGCCATATCTCATCTTGTTTGTTCTGTTCTTCTGGCATTCATTGATCTCAGAGAAGATATATCGAGCAACATCAAACTTTTCCTTCTTGGCAATCAGCTCAAGGATTCTCCAGACTGGGTTATAGATAGCATCAGTCCCTCCACCCTTTGCACAGATAGACACATTTAGAATCTTCACAATATGTTTCGGTGTCTTCATGAGTCCCTTAAAGTGCTGAATATACTTGGGGACTACACCTTTGGCTGGGGGAACACAAAGGCAGAGGGAAAGAATTTTTGCCTTGTCTCATTTGGCACCCAATCTGGTTGCAAGCTCTTGTCTTCTTCTGATCCTTTGGAGATGTTTATCTGTGATAGCTTGGGCCCTGATGGCAAGTTGAACAGTTCAAAAATTCTGTAGCTGTGATGCACAACAACTGACCTCTGGTCATCCACAGCATGAAATCTTGGTGATCTTGCTCAATGAAGACTGTTGCATAGAATTCCTTGATCACTTCAGAATCATAATTTTGGTTTGTGCTGCAGATTTGATGTCACGGACCCAGAATTGAATATGATTAGGGGAATGAATGGTCGCCAAGGGCCGAAGGACCAGTCGACCTGGTGGCACGGTACCTGCGCCGTACACACCGAGGCGGAGTGATCCGACACCTGACCAACGCAAGCTGGCCGGAAGCGGCGGAGTGATCCGACACCTGACCAACGCAAGCCGGCCGGAAGCGACTAAACTTCCCAGAACCACATACGATTCCCTGATCCGGTGAAGATTTAGAGTCGTTCCCGGATCTTACCACACTAAGCAAGATCGGAGGAGCCCGGCGATTCTACCCACACCCTAACCTGGTAAGATCTGGGAACGACTCTAAATCTTCACCGGATCAGGGAATCGTATGTGGTTCTGGAAAGTTTAGTCGCTTCTGGCCGGCTTGCGTTGGTCAGGTGTCGGATCACTCCACCTCGGTGTGTACGGCGTAGGTACCGTGCCACCAGGTCGACTGGTCCTTTGGCCCTTGGCAACCATTCGTTCCCCTAATCATATTCAATTCTGGGTCCATGACAGCTTGGTATCAGAGCCGAGCTGACCGTAGGAAGCCAATTGCAGGTG
>JAGXJF010004804.1:0-259815 GCA_019208055.1 Stipa capillata | reverse complement strand
TTTTGTCCTAAACCACCCGATTTTGAGTAAGAGAGACTGATTTGCAATGATTCGATAGTTCATCACAAAATAGAGACCGAGGAATGGTTAATCCTGGGGTAGAACACGAACTTTGCTTACAATCACTTCAAATAAAAATTTGCTCCACAGCCGGCAATTTTTTTCATCTTTAGCTTTGCCTCCCTTTATGTTATGGAATTGAGGAAGAAAGAAAAAGTCACTCACAACGTGTTTGGCAACCGATGGATGGGGAATGAGAGTCAGAGGTGGGAGCAGATGCAGGAATAAGACCCCCGTTTGGTGATGAGTAGAGATTAATATCAATTTCCTCACCCTCCCATGAATTAGCCAGTTCTAATCAGGAAAGAGATTGATGAAAATTTTATTTACTAATTTTTGAGATTGATAAAAATTTTAGTTACTAATTTTTTTCTTTTTTTTAAACTCTTATTTTTCTCAACCAAATAGATGACGCTTAGTTTTAAATCCTCTTTAACTAACTTCCATTCTCTAGCTCTGATTCCCCCGAACCAAACAAGATGAGGAATTCAGATCGCCGTGACCCGTGAGATTCCGGACCGTAAAACTACTAAAACGGCCTCCAGAGGTAGAGGACGAGCCGCAGAGCACAGCAGCGTAGCAGCAACAGAGGCGGCGGAAAAACCCTCGCGCCGCGGCCGCGCCGCCCGCCGCCGATCCGATCCCGTCGAAACCGAACTGGTAAACCCCTCGTGTGTACACCACACACCCCCCCTCCCCCCACCCTTTCCCTCCTCCGATTCGCATCGAGACCCGATCTGAGCCCGCCCGGCGACCCCGCAGCTCTCCCACCGATCCGAACGGTCGCGGCGCCGGCATGGCGCGGTTCGAGGTGAACGGCAAGTCGGTGCAGGGCGTGGACCTGCTGCGGCGGCGCCACTGGGCGGCGCGCTTCGACTTCTGGCCGTTCCTCGCGCTCTACGCACTCTGGCTGCTGCTCGCCGTCCCGGCGCTCGACTTCACCGACGCCTTCGTCATCCTAGGCGCGCTCTCCACCGCCCACATCCTTGCGTTCCTCTTCACCGCTTGGTCCGTCGACTTCCGGGCATTCGTCGGGTACTCCAAGGCGAGACACCTCTCACCCCACATATCCATATCTGTTTGCTGCGCTTATTCTCTAGGGTCAAACAGCTTACATAACTGTTGACGGTGCAGGTGAAGGATATCCATGCGGCGAGCGCGTGCAAAGTAATCCCCGCGAAATTCTTAGGGTCGAAGGAGATTGTACCCCTGCATATACAGAAGACTGTGAGTTAGTTGTGGTTTGGCTGTGAACTTGTGGTTGTTTTGATGTTTGGTCACTGAGTGTGGTTTGGGTGGCTGTTTAGGTGGCCTCGTCATCGGCTTCAGGTGAAACAGAGGAGATCTACTTTGATTTCCGGAAGCAGAGGTTCATCTACTCGGCAGCGATGGATAACTTTTTCAAGCTCCGATACCCGACAAAGGACTCTTTTGGGCATTATATCAAGGGCACTGGGTATGGAACAGAGGCCAAGATTAACACTGCTGTGGATAAGTGGGGCAGAAACATGTAAGCTGCATTTTTGCTCCCTGTTTGCACTTGTTTGTATAGTTGTGGGTGACATCAGTGTTAATGGTACAAATCTACTTGGAAAAACAATTGTGGCCTTCTTTAATGCTAGGTTTCTTCTTTCTGCTCTTTAAGGCTAGAGTTAACTACATTGTAGCTCAACAATGTCCTGAAGCAATTGGAGATTAAACTATGCTCCATTTAAGTTCCACATCCCAAGTTATTTCAAATGCACATGATAATATGACGTCACTGTGGACAAGGGGAACTTGGGCATGAGAGTAGAGGAATCTTGCTGATCTTCCATGTGCTTTCATATGATCATATCACATATGCATTTGTAGCAGCCACTTGTACAGTACAATGCATAAACCAATGGTGAATTGGAGTCTAAAGAGTAGCTCCAGGGATTTAGTGCATACATAAATCTGCTCACACAACTTGTTGCGGAATTCAATTCTCTTAATTCATGGATGTCTTAAAATCACTTTAAATAGGCAATATGTTTCTGTTTTGGGAACAAATTATGGATACTGCATGGGGTGCGAAAGAACAAGTGGCTGTTGTGGCGTTTTTTAGGTGAAACAAGCTGCAAAGTAAACATGTACTATGTGTCTAGAGAAGTTAAAATATGGAGAAAGGAGGTAGATGCATAATTTAATCTCATGCGAACGTAGAGAAATTTCTTTATATCTGTAGTTTTCATATAACCAAAACTTGCCAACAGTTTGTTCTAATTGAACCTCTCAGCGTCTAGCTTTGAAATGCTGAAGCTATCATCATACATGTGCCTTTTAGCTACAGTGGCTAACGAATCTATAATGCTTCCTCTAGATTTGAGTATCCACAGCCCACATTTCAGAAATTAATGAAGGAACAATGCATGGAACCCTTTTTTGTGTTCCAGGTCAGTCTCTTTCATCTCTGACCTGTTATTCTATCAACTTATATATCTTTGCTGACAGTGAGCCCTTACTCTACAGGTTTTTTGTGTTGGTCTTTGGTGTCTGGATGAGTATTGGTACTACAGTTTGTTTACGCTTTTCATGCTCTTCCTATTTGAGTCTACTATGGCGAAGAATAGATTGAAGACATTGACTGAGCTAAGGCGTGTGAAAGTTGATAATCAGATTGTTTTGACTTATCGCTGTGGAAAGTATGCCTCCTTCATTTGATTTAATGCTTAGACTTTTTCAGCATATACCTCATCCTAACTATGAGTTACTTTTAATTCAGATGGGTTAAGATCCCAGGGACGGAACTACTACCTGGAGATATTGTGTCAATAGGCCGCTCACCTAGCGGTGAAGATAGATCTGTACCAGCAGACATGCTAATGTTGGCTGGATCCGCGATAGTAAACGAAGCTATTCTTACAGGAGAATCTACTCCACAGTGGAAGGTCCCCCCACCCCTCACCCCCCACAACATGCACTCCCCAAATGGCTGATTGCATTAATTCTATGATATCGTTTGGAGAAATCAGGACCTTGAAGCATACTTGATAATTCCATTCTGGAAGCATCTATGGTCTTCTCTATGTTAAAATTTGGAACAGGAGTTACCAAATAATTAATTGGTTTCATATTTATAGGCCTATAGGCATGATGGATTGGGCATTCAAATGTTCTGGAAAGAGTTCCTTAAGAAATACAGTACGTATGTGAGCAAGCTATAAGATATTAATGATCTACCCAATATTTTGTTGGAGGACACAATATGGCTTGTACCACAGTTACCAGAATGGCTGGGGTTCACCAATCACCACTGACTGAAATGAGCTTGTATATGTGGTGAAACAAAACAAAGTTTCTTCTATTCCATTTTTCTACCGAAATGTAACACCCCATTTATTCTGGCAGAAATGAATGAAATTAACAGTATGCTTCAAGGATACAATGACTGCAAACTGTAGCATCCAACTAATGTTTTTCCTGCTCCTAGGCATGTTTTATTACTGCCCCTAGTATTTGTTCATCTTTCGATTCTGGTTCTGAACGATCGTCTATTCATGTAGGTCTCAGTTGCTGGTCGGGGCCCTGAGGATATGTTATCTATAAAGCGAGATAAGAATCACATCTTATTTGGTGGCACTAAGATACTGCAACACACTCCGGATAAGGTACATATGTCTATTATACTAACTAGCTATTCTTAAAAGCTTCGTAGCATTACTGACTTGTTTACTTATATACAGTCTGTAAATCTTCGAGCACCTGATGGTGGCTGTGTAGCTTTTGTACTGAGGACCGGATTTGAGACTAGCCAGGGAAAATTGATGAGAACTATCTTATTTTCAACTGAGAGGGTAACTTCCTTTCTTGAGAGAAAAAATGGTTCTGTGTATGCAAACTTAACACTAACATTTTATTGGCATAACAGGTTACTGCAAATAGCAAGGAAAGTGGCCTGTTTATACTATTTTTGCTTTTCTTTGCAATAATTGCATCGGGTTATGTGCTTATGAAGGTAATTTCAGATAACAGTACTATCAAGAGAATTCATTGATGTTTCAATTGCATGATGTGATGCTATCATGTACCCTTTCTTATTGTTGAAGTCTCACTCTATTTATGTATAGGGATTGGAGGACCCAACAAGGAGCAGATATAAGCTCTTCTTAAGTTGTTCACTGATTCTTACTTCTGTGATACCCCCTGAACTGCCAATGGAGCTCTCCATAGCAGTTAATACATCTTTAATTGCGTTAGTTCGGCGCGGTATTTTCTGCACAGAACCATTCAGAATACCATTTGCTGGGAAGGTTAGTAAGAAAACCATATTGTATTCCTGTTTATTCTTTCATTACAAGCTTTACAAGGGATCTTGTACCAGGTTGACATATGCTGCTTCGATAAGACTGGGACATTAACATCAGATGATATGGTGAGCTATGCTTTGTTTGTTTCTTTTTATTTTTTAATATCATTGGAGGTTTGTTAACAAATGAACCACGTATTTCAGGAATTCCAAGGCATTGTTAGTTTGGAAGGCGATGCAGAATTAATATCTGATGCAAATAAGTTGCCTCTCCGCACTCAAGAAGTGCTGTCCAGTTGCCATGCATTGGTATTTGTAGATAACAAACTGGTAAGTGGTGTGCAATAAGCGGTAATAACTGTCTACATGAAGCATAACCAAGGATATTATAAATGCCTTTTTATGGTATATTTGATTTTATTGTAGGTTGGTGATCCCCTTGAAAAAGCTGCAATAAAGGGCATAGACTGGATCTACACATCTGATGAGAAGGCCATGTCTAAGAAGTAAGCTATCATCTGTAGTAACACATAAATATGTGAGCAACTGTGAACTTGATTAAATAAACCCGATGGGATCATAAAATTGATGTCATGGTTATAGATCATACTTCTTTTTATCCCCTTGAACAACTCAAAATTATTTAAGGTTTCCCATTTGGAATCGTGTTAGGCCTAAGTACTATTATTTTAGAGGGATTATTCATGAGTACGTATTTGCAATATATGCATTGAATCAGTTGGATCTTTGAGCGAGTGATATTTCCTTTTTAATCATCTTGGGATAGTACGAAGGGTGCAAAATTTTCACTAGGCTTTGTAAGCTGAAGTGTTAGTACCTTTTTGGATCAAACTAAGAAGAACAAATGAATGGTTCATGATAAGAAGTTTATCTTGTATGGTACAACTGATAGTGTTGAAATTCTCAACAAAAAGAAACTCCAGGATTTGATCATAACCATTGAATGGTTAATGTCAGGGGCAATTTCTTATTGTATGTGGTAACGTGCGGAACCCCACGTTGATTACCGTTTTACCTTGTTGATTATAGTGACATGCTGCCAACAATGGCTCTGTTATGGGCCAAGGCCCAGGCGTCAGCTAGAGGAGCAGCAGTAGGGTTGGAGTTGGATTGTAAGAGTCCTAGTTGAGTTAGGGAATTGAGTCATAGTTAGGCAAGTATGAGAGTCAATGTCCTAGTAGGCCAGGTTATGGAGTCCAAGTGATATTCCTATTGATGGGAGAAGTACTACTATAAAGGTCGATGAGGTCTAAGCTACTGAACTGATCAAGATAATAGAAGAATAATTCTTCTACCCTGCCTCCCGGGGCAAGAGACCTCCCTCTATCACTCTCCAAAACCCTAGTTCATAACAGACTATTCCCCACCTTCCCTTTTCTGAAGTAAGTCAAGTTAGTCTCATCAGGAGTAATTATATATTTAAGTTAGATATCAAAGATTTTAACTGACTAGTTTGGATAACCATTTTACCTTGTTGATTATTGTTACATGCAGCTGACAATGACTATTTTTGCCGTAATTATATATTCTAGTTAGATCCCAAAGGTTGTAACTAAATAATCTTTACCACTTTTTTTCCGGAGACTTGACATAAATAAATTTTCTCGTATACATTGGGTCTCTGTAAGAAGTGATAGGACAAGATATTTTGCCATTAGCAGAGAGGTGCCAATTTTAATTCTATTACATGGATTACGTCTAAATGAATTTTGTATGCTAGCATCAGTTTAGTTATGTTCATTCTACATAATAGATGTCCATTGCAGGCCTGGTGGTCAACCTGTACAGATTGTACACAGATATCACTTTGCTTCTCACTTGAAGAGAATGTCTGTTATTGTCCGTATTCAGGAGAAATTTTATGCTTTCATTAAGGTAAGAGTCTGTGAAACTAAATAAACTTATTTATTCTTATGGTTTTTACACAAGTTGTTATAATGGCTGCTACGGGTTTGTTCAATAATTGTCTCTTTAGATTATGTTTGGCATTGGGTCATGATTTTGACACGAGATATATCATTTATCTCTCGTTCGTAGACATCTTAAGGTTATGTTTGGAGCAAAGGAAGAAAATTCATCTTCAAATGGTTTGGATTCCTTGTGGATGTTTACCATTAGTGGTTAAACAAATGAATAGTGGAATGGAACTACCATGCAATCCTCCGTAATCCATATGTTCTGGATAGAAACGAGGTAGGATACACCATAGAAGCAACCTATTCATGCCTCATTTGTGTTCTATTTGCTTATTTAACTACATAAAATAAAAAAACTAGATAACTTACCCAGTTGCATGCTCCCAAAGGACAATCCACTGTTTCTTAAATCATTACTTGTTATCCAGCAAAAAATATTTAAAGTATGATGGACATATATAAACAAATGGTCTACAATGGTCCACTAGATCCTTAAAAACTCATGGTGAACCATCGCCCTGCATTAGAATATAATTTCTTGAGTACTGTTGAATAGTGTTGAAAATTGAAATCAAGTCACAAACAAAAAATTAAATTATTATCTGCTGAAATTCCTAGTTCAGAGCACAATCATGACTAGAGTTAGTTTGATCTTTTCATTAATATGGCCCATCAGAGCGAATCAGTTTAAACTGTTTCTGTCTTTTGGGAACCTCGGATATTCCATTTCTTTTTATCCTTTTCATCTTTTCTTTTATTTGTCCTCCTTTTCTAAAATGTTAACAAAGCGTCCTTTTTATTTTGCGATCTTCAGGGTGCGCCAGAGACCATCCAAGAGAGGTTAGTTGATTTACCTGCTGCATATGTGGAGACATACAAAAAATACACGCGGCAGGGCTCTCGGGTCTTGTCTCTTGCATACAAACTGCTACCAGACATGCCTGTAAGTTTTCGTTTGTCTATGGCCATTCCCATTTATTTTGGTATTGCTTTGTTACTGTACTTCCATAAAGTTCCCATGTCATTACATAGCAAAAATATTTTAAGTTAGGACGAAGGAACAAACCTTGTTTCACCTGATACAAATTCCAACTGTCCCAGAATTCTGATTTGACAAACCAGTGATATTCCACGTTCATGCAGCTTGTGGCAAGATACTATGAAATTAGTACTAGTCACTGGAATCTTATGAATTGTCGCTGATAAGCTAGTTTAAATTATAGCAGTGAAAAGAGTTTTGTCTGCACTGCAATGTGAAATACATCAGTATACCATTTCAAATTTGATCTCCTTCTGCTAGCTGATATGTTTTGTTTCATGTACAAGACATATTTTCAGAATTGATCTACTAATAACTTTTTTTGGAATGGTAAAGTAAGTACTGTCAAGGCATGGTGGGATAGAAGTGAACAATGATTCGGATGATCCTAGGTTCACACTGTAGATGACATTTATAGTGCTATATGGTTCACCACCTTGGGATCCAGGAGATATCTTAATTCATTCATTGCTTAGATAGTTGTGAATTTTTGATACTCTATATTTAATTGGAAGCCATTAGATATTAGAAAAAGAACTCTATTCTTCCAACATTTTGAGAAGAACATAGCACAAGTTATTAAGTAAAATACCTGAAATATCTTTCAGTTGTAAGTAATCTGGATAAATGTTGCTTATTAACCTTGGGCCTTTACAGGTAGTTGCATTTACTTAAGAGTTATTATTTGTTTGAATTTGTACAAAAAGTTCATCTGGTGTGAATTATTTGACCTCTTGGTGTTTGATTAACAGGTTAGTGAAGCTAGAAGTCTGGAAAGGGATCAAGTAGAGAGTGACTTAACTTTTGCTGGTTTTGCGGTAATTAACCCTGCATATTGTTGCATCCAATGCACTCTTTCCGTTTATTCTAATTTTGAGATCTGTCGAAAGGTTTCCTTTTATGATTAGGGGTTTTGTGTACTCAGGTCTTCAACTGTCCTATAAGGAATGACTCTGCTTCTGTCTTACTTGAACTGGAGCATCTTCCCATGACTTGGTATATATCCTCCAATTTATCAAATTTCAAGTTGTGCTGTAGTGGCAAAACATATTCATGTTTTGTGAAACATTTCTTTGTTGGAGGTTTTTTACACCAGTAATATGAGCAGTACACAGAAGTACCTCTTTACTATCCATTATGTGGCTCAAGGCTTTCATACTGATTGGTTTATGAGTAGCAACAGCCTGTGAAGAATTTAAATTGAGCTTTCTGTTTTAGTTGATTAAAGTGCTTACCCTATCCATGATGTATTAGGTTATGATCACTGGGGACCAAGCTTTGACTGCTTGCCATGTTGCTGGCCAAGTGCATATTTGTTCCAAACCAGTTCTGATTTTAACACGAATGAAGACTAGAGATTTTGAGTGGGTTTCCCCCGACGAAACTGACAGAGCTCCATACAGGTAAGTGTGTATATATGCAATGGTTTGCATGGTGATAGAGTGCTTTGTATTTTTACCAAGCTTTTTATATATATTGTAAATTATACATACTTTGGCAGAGATTCTTGCTATTCACAGTTATCTCGACTTTCTAGTGGGAAAATGTAGTCTCACATCTGTGCAGAAGAATATTGCATTGCTTGTTTGCCTGTTCACTTATTGCGGTTAGGAGACAAATTCCTTTTTTTTAGAAAAAGGTAAATATTTAATGGAGGATCTGATGACTTTCCTTATTAGCATGTCCATCAAAATTGATGATCATTCCAAACTCCAGTTCCTCCCACTACATAAATTAAATGGGTGCTATGTAGCTAAGTCTTTTATGTCTCATTTTCCTTTTAGACAGATATGGTGCATGTACTCATTCCATTGTTTAACATCTCTGTATCGCGAGAACTACATACATCATCTATCTTGTTTAGTGCTGTGCCTAATGCCTTGCATTATTGTTTTGTAGTGCTGAGGAGGTTGCAGCGTTATCAGAATCGCACGATCTTTGCATTAGTGGGGACTGCTTTGAAATGCTACAAAGTACTGAGGTTGTTCTCCAAGTCATTCCTCATGTGAAGGTACGTGAGAACATATTGCATACCCTCTAAAAATATGAAGGCCCTCAGTTGCATACTTGATGGCTTCTATAAGTGTCATTCTTTCAGGTCTTTGCACGTGTTGCTCCAGAACAGAAAGAACTTGTACTAACTACGTTCAAAACCGTTGGGAGGATGACACTGATGTGTGGAGATGGAACCAATGATGTTGGTGCGCTAAAACAGGTCAGTATCTGTCTTGAATCTCGTTATTTTGCTCAGGTTACTATAGAATTACTTGATGTTTATGATTGTGCTGATTCCACACCGAAGAACATTCGTTATTCATGCCAATGATTGACTTTATCTTGAACTTGTTTGGTGACTCTGATCTTGTAGTGATAATTCTTGCTACAACTTTGCCGTTTTGTGTATATATTCTCTGTATGATTCTTTGGTCTGAAGGTATTATTGTGGCCACTGTTTTGTAGATCTTTTACCTGCTCTTATGACAGCGAATTTACCTTATCTGAGGCCCCGTTATTGGTGTGGCCATCTCTGGTGTTTCTAATAATAATTGATGACTGGATTACATCCCTACATAAATGCTACACTAACCACTTCTCTAGTTTGCCTGCCATGATTGCAGTGGAGAAAACTTACACTCACACCCAGCGGTAAGCTCCTCTGGAGCAGCTTAAGGACACATCATGCCCATCAAGTTGGTTGGAAGATATAATGTAGGGCGTCTAGTGGTCAGAGCAAGTTTTTGGCGCAATTAGCTTCATGTGCAAGCTTGTGGACATGGAAGAAATGTTGTTATGAAATGTCTGTCCAAAACACATGTGGTAAATTTTCATAAAAAGGTAACCCTGAAAAGAAGTAAAGAAATGTAAGCAGAGGGTAACGTTGCTAGGAGGTCTTGGTTTGAAGAATGGGCTGGTCCAGGATATTCCAATTCTAACTCGGAACTTAAACGTTGTTTGGTTTTAGAAATGGATGAGTTGGTCTATCACACATTCACACTATCACCATCCTACTTCACATTCTTGTACTGTTCTATTCATCAATCTAGGTCATGTCATTTGCTCTCTGTCTACCTGTATCTGATGTCCATATTTACAAATTTTTTCTGAGTGGATTTTAGATGATAAGAGAACATGAAAATTAAGTATATGTGGAGTTCTGACTGAAGGCCCTACTGTGCTTAACGCTTACTTGTGGGAGCAACACTAGATAGGGCGTCATGGTAATACTTTTACCACTTGATAGAATTGAGCAAACAGCTTTTGAACTTGTTTCAATTGGTGACTTTTAACCTAGCTTATATCGGAAGCATAGCATATTGAACATATACTCTTATAAGTATCCCTTGCCTCCCAGGTCGCTCTCTCGGGCAACTCTAGAGGCGTCCCCAAACCCAAGCATAGGACCTCCCCAACCTAGCTCTCCCTCACCATCACCACCGCTGGCTTCCCGTGCTCGCTACAAAAGGTGGCGGAGCTTCTATGCAGGTGCTGGCTGCGCTTGAGGGTGTTGGCGTCGGCTCTTCGTCGTGGCCGTCTCTTGGAGGTTTGCTGGTCCCTGTTGACCGCCTACCCATGGCGGCCACTGATCTAGTGCGAGCGGTCCAGGATGGTGTGACAGCTATTGTGGCAGAGGGCTTCGGGCGGTGCGAGGTGGCTGCTGTTCCACGGCCTTCCACTACGGTGTTGGGTTGGCTTGGCCGGGGATGGTGCCAACCTTGCTTGATGTAGATCTGGTCCGGGTGGCCGCGGGCCTTGGCCGCTGTCCAGTTGGGGCTGTCGGTGTGCGGTGGCCACCCCTTGTGGTGGTGCTGGGGGTGTGCACAGGTTGGGGCTTGGTGGCTCTCGGAGGCCGCCTAGCTCCAAACCAGGGCCTTTGCCTACTTGTGTTGGTGGCGGTTGGACGCTTCAACTGGAAGGAGGCATCCTCCATGTCCTCGAGGCTGGGCTGCCCATCTAGCAGCCAGTGTCCAGGAGTGCAGCTGAGCAAGAAGACCAATTTGGGTGTCGTGCTGCAGATCTGGGTGACCGTCTGGTGGTTGCTACTGTTGCCACAGTGCACTGATAGCATTCTGGCTGCTGTGTGCTCCGGTGGCGTGTCGCTGTCCTAGGGCCTCCGGAGTGGGATCGTACGACGAGGCCGTGGCCTTGATTGGCGCGAGTGAAGTCCACTGATGTGCGGCGTTGGGTGGCCTTTGTTGGTAAGGAGGCAAGCTGGCAGAGGTTGTGAGTTGACACGGCCGTCGACGTTATCGGGAGGTTGTCATTGTGTGCTGGCTTCGTTGCCACGGATTTGGGCTGAGGTCGGGGCAGCAGCGATCGTCCTACTGTGCCCATGTGGGCCGCGGCTGGTGACCCGCTGGATTTGGGGGACACGCGTCTTGGCTACAACTGGCAGTTTCTTAGGGGTGTCAGCAACGTGTAAGCTCTGCGGCTTTGGCTGGCATGGGTTGCGGATCATGGAGGATCTTGTGCTGTTATCGTTGTTGATGTTAGGTTATTGATGTTATTGATGTTAGGCAGGTTCACATATGTTAGCCTGGCATTTGTTTTATTTTTGCCAATATTCTGAAATATAGTTTGTTCTGCGACTAAGCCACTCAAAGGTTACTTAAATTTTTGGACCTGTGGCAGTCCTATCTACTACTTTTTGTTAGGTATTTTTTTCTATTGATGCGTTAAATTTGCCAATGAAAGATAGGACGCATGTTGTCCAGCTTATGACGATATATGATAAACTCTTGATTCTTTGTTAATTTTTTTTATGAACTCCAAATTTTCAGGCACATGTAGGCATAGCTCTGTTGAATGCTGAGCCGGTGCAGAAATCAGACTCGAAATCTAAGTTATCCAAACCTGAAAACAAATCAGGGAAGCTGAAAAAACCGAAACCTGATAACGAGTCATCGTCACAATTGGTCCCACAAGCTAACAGCTCTGCTAAAGCATCCAGCAGTCGCCCCTTGACCGCTGCTGAGAGGCAGCAAGAAAAGCTGCAGAAAATGATAGATGAAATGAATGATGAAAGTGATGGCCGTTCAGCACCGATTGTGAAGCTTGGGGATGCTTCTATGGCCTCACCTTTTACAGCAAAGCATGCCTCTGTTGCCCCCACCCTTGATATCATCCGCCAGGGGAGAAGCACCCTAGTCACTACACTTCAAATGTTCAAGATTCTGGACTTAATTGCCTTGCAACAGCATACGTTCTCAGTGTCATGTACTTGGATGGTGTCAAACTGGGTGATGTTCAGGCTACAATTAGTGGTGTCTTCACTGCAGCTTTCTTCCTCTTCATTTCCCATGCTCGTCCACTTCAAGCATTGTCTGCAGAGCGGCCTCATCCTAACATATTTTGTGCATATGTCTTCCTTTCCATTCTTGGCCAGTTCGCCATGCACTTGTTCTTTTTGATGTCAGCCGTCAACGAAGCATCCAAGTATATGCCAGAGGAATGCATTGAGCCTGATTCAGACTTCCATCCAAACCTTGTTAACACAGTTTCATACATGGTGAACATGATGATCCAGGTGGCAACCTTTGCTGTAAATTACATGGGCCACCCATTTAACCAGAGTATATCAGAGAACAAGCCCTTCAAGTATGCTCTCTATGCAGCCGTTGCTTTCTTCACAGTGATCACATCAGATATGTTCAGGGATCTGAATGACTATATGAAGCTTGAACCTTTGCCTGAAGGAATGAGGGGCAAACTAATGCTTTGGGCTACCCTTATGTTTTGTGGTTGCTACGGATGGGAGCGGTTTTTGCGATGGGCATTCCCAGGCAAGATGCCAGCATGGGAGAAGCGCCAGAAACAGGCAGTTGCAAACCTGGACAAAAAGCACGCATAGAATCTTGTATTCTTGTTCCTTCATTCTTTACCCTTCACTGGCTTAACTGATCATGATTTGGCATAGTGGCACTCTAATATGTAGTTTAGGAGAATTTTGTCAGACTAAGCCCTATTTCTAGGAGACTACAGGGTCGCTATTTACTCTGCATACATATCGGTATGGAGGTTCAGAATTTTCGCTTTCCGTACCTTCTGCTAATGATGACATGAATATGGATGGATGTACACTGGAATGCACAAATGATTTGGGTTTCTACTGTTAGTAGCATTTGATATTGCTAGCCTTTTGAGGTACATTACGCAATGTGTTGAGAATTATTCTGACATGCAATGCAACAAGTCATGGCATAAGTTTGGCATCATCAAGGTGTTCTGATTTATACAAATGTTGAGGTGCTGTTTTACCACAAGACTAGAATATAGTTTCTTTATTATGACCGATGATATCTAATACGATCATTATGGTTATACATGCATTTTCACGATTTTCTGGGTTGTGTGGCACTATCTGTTATAAACCTAGTGTGGGTTAGTTTTGGGCGTCTCACTGAGGCTTGTCAGGTCGGAGAACATTGGATCCGCAGATTGCTGCTAATGACTACATGAACTCTTGCTTTTGGTGGGGTGTGACGAACTTGCGGTGCCTGATGCCTCACCGAGTCAACACCAACAGGATCGGTGGCGCGCGGCCAAACGGGAGCGAGCAAAACAGCACCGCGCCTACGCGCTCGCTTCACCACGAGCTGTGTGATCTGACCAAGAAAGTCCACCCTCGGGCCTCGGCGCCCTTCCTGAAACGCTACGTCCACCCTTAGCACCCCATAGGCTATTACACCAGCTCGCCCGCGACCTCTACTTTATAGACCTAATAAAACTGAAGCATTTTACTCTTATAAGCTACAAATAATTGCGTGAGTAACTAGACTTCGCAGCACGAGAACAGCAAGTTTATACATTTGAAGGGGATGAATATTTCATATAGGACATCTACGGATGATAATACACATATATGATTGGTTGAACTCGCAACGAGCGTGAATGCGGTTAGGAGTATATGCACCTGCATGTATCCCGAATATTGAAAATCACATTTAGAAAGTTCTAAATATACAAAAATAATTTGTGGAATGTGTTTCAAAATATGGAAGCCGTACTGTGAAATGTTTAGTTAGAAGTGTCGTTTTGTCATAATCTTGACAAAGCACGTCTGCTTTTGTGATATTTACCTTAAAACGCACGCGAAAATTTACAATGCCCTGGCCGTGTGGGCCTACTGGCGCACCGTTTTTACTGTTACGGGAGCCACCCACCAATTTGGCCCCACCTTTCAGCGGCTAGCAAAAAGTTCGGCCGCATCATGAGTACACGTAGCATTAGCAATTCTGCATATCCCCATTTGTCTCTCCACTAAAAGGGAAATCTATATATCCC
The DNA here is from genome assembly GCA_019208055.1 of Stipa capillata. Lineage (NCBI taxonomy): Eukaryota > Viridiplantae > Streptophyta > Magnoliopsida > Poales > Poaceae > Stipa > Stipa capillata. Next base: position 245,228 of record JAGXJF010004804.1, on the reverse strand, counting down.
CAACTCCTCCGTCTCATCCCACGTCGAACAACCCGCGTCCCAACCGAACTCCCCAATTTCCCCACCCAGAGCGTCGGTGAGATGGCGGCGGCGTCGGAGATGCAGCCACTGGCGCCGGCAGGGTACCGGCGTGCGCCTGAGATGAAGGAGAAGGTTGATTCGTCGGCGGTGGACCTGGAGGCGGGGACCGGGGAGACCCTCTACCCGGGGATCTCGCGCGGGGAGAACGCCCTCCGCTGGGGCTTCATCCGCAAGGTGTACGGCATCCTCTCCGCGCAACTGCTCCTCACCACCGTCGTCTCCGCCGTCACCGTCCTCCACCCCACCCTCAACGCCACGCTCTCCAACTCCCCGGGCCTCGCTCTCGCGCTCGCTGTCCTCCCCTTCGTCCGTAAGTGCTCTTCTGTCCCCCCTCTGATGCCATGCTTGACCTTATGGTGGTGTGTTCTCGTAGATATCATTCTGTGATGAATCTGATGATACCCAGAAATTCGTTGACCTCACCCTAATAGCAGTTTGCTTGACTCGTTGGTTGAGTTTAGGCAGGCTGGTGTATCATTTGATACTTTGTTGTTGAATAGGAGGCCTAGCTGTTCGAATTAAGATTCTAGATCTACGATCTAGCCAATTCATCTCGCGAAAAAAAGGGATCTAGCTATTCAAGCTGGAATAGAAGATTTTGATTCAGTGTATTTGGATTGTGTATTTTAGTTACAATATAGGTGAATGGCCACATTGAATTGCGAATTGGGATGGAAAGCCGAGGTTCTCACTCCAAGAAAGGATATGATCGTTGTTCTTGTCCTGTTACAACATACTTTGAAGAATTTACACTGGGAATTGTATTTCCACAGTTTTCTGGCTGTGGATCTAGTTAACATGACATGCTAGCTAAGGCTTCAGAAGTTAGTGGTAAGCAATGGATCCATGGTGATATACATCCAATGGAGAATTTTGCTGCTACTGTCATCATGCCCTAAATAATACGATTTATATGTATTTTGGTTTGATTGTATTTTTTTCTCTCGAGATGACTTGAAGGGGTCATATGTAACCGGAGCTTGCCTCCCGAGTTCCCACGAAAATGACCCTGACAATATCTAAGTTTCTTCAAACAAAAGAAAAATGTAGTCTCGATTGTGGAGTGCAGAGTGTAGAGGGTGAGACGGGGTGGGCCACTGTTCTACATAGCATCCCTGATGACCTTGATAGGCGAGAGGTCTACCTTGCTATATGCATAGCTGTCAAATTTTAAGGTTTAGATTTAGCTGGTCTTGAAGTGGTATAAAGGCCTTCATAGCGGCCAAAAGAAATTTGTATTCTTCTTGTGTGGCTTCCTCAAGAAGCTATTAGGCAGCACAATAGATGAGATAGACTTTGACTTGAGTGAGAGTGAGGAGGAGGACTTGATGATGATGATGATTCTGATGCTGTTGCCTCAGTTGGGAGTGAGCGTGATGACTAGAAATGTAGATGCTAAAAGTTAGTTTTTAGTGTAGAAGTCTGTCAATAAATTAGCATTAGGATGCAATTAGAACTAGTATTGCATATTGTGGAAAAGTAATAATTGGATAGAGCAAGTTAGTAAGTATAGACACTACATGCACGTATAGGTTATAGTGCTTGCAGGTTTCTTTTTGCTGTTTTGGTCACATAGCACGTAGTCACTTAGTTCCTTTCATCATTTGAAAGTTCATGCTAGTAGTGCCTAAACCCTCAGCAGTGTCCTCAACTCTTCATAGGATACAATATATGGTAAATTTAGACTCAGTGTTTAGTTGTGTGTTTTCTATAATTCATATTGCACAGAAATATTTACATTTTTAATTGTTAAACTGCTTTAAGCAATAGCGTTTCAAGGTGGAGTGCTGCTCGCTAACTAGTTACTGCTATCTAGAACATTGGGTGGGGCTCTCGTTAGCTGTACATAATTGGTGAACATCTCTTTATCCTGAGCTTTTCTTTTCTAAGCAAACCAGTTTCTGGGAAATCTTGTGCTTCCATTAGCAAATAGCAAGTTGATCAAATGGAGGTTTCTGGCTATTCTAGCTGAATTACATTTTTTTTCCCTGTTGACCAAAGGCATGCGTAGGAGACTTGTCAAATGATTAGTTCAGTACAAGTTATCGTTACCTAGGATAGAGTGAAACTAATGCAGTAATAATAATCTCAAGTCTCGGGTCAGAGAGTGCAATAGGATTAAAATTCTGCCTGTGCTCATGTCTATGTTAGTGTTGCCAGCATCATCAATCATCATATGAAGCACTCCCAAATTCCCCCTTCATCTTTCGAGTTCTGGGAAATCTGAACAGAGGACATTGATTGTTGTTATTTTGTACTGGCAGAATTATCTTGTTTCCCTAAGAGATAATTTTGTGATATTTTTTGCAGTGATGATCCCATTGTATCATTATCAGCACAGACACCCACACAATTTGTGTTCCTGGGTTTGTTCACTCTGTGCTTGAGCTTCAGCATTGGTGTGGCGTGTGCAAACACTCCAGGTTTGTTCTTTTCTTCAAATTATTTGATTGTTTTCTTTAATTATTGACTGCAGTTCTTATTAACGTTCATATGCATATTGCAGGAACTATTGTGCTTGAGGCATTAATATTGACCTCAGCCGTGGTTGCCTCTTTGACTGCATATACATTCTGGGCCTCAAAGAAGGGCAAGGAATTTGGTTATCTTGGACCATTTCTATTTTCTGCTCTTACTATCCTTGTCGTAACAAGCTTTATCCAGGTAATGTGTACGATAAACTTTGAAAAGAATGTACTTGCTGAAAAAATATTTCAATTGAGTGTTCCAGTACTAGTTGTAACCCTTGTGCCACTCAATGTTGTGTTGCAGATTTTCTTTCCGTTTGGACCTGCATCGAATGCTCTGATTGGCGGGCTTGGAGCTCTAGTCTTCTCAGGCTTCATTGTCTACGACACCGAGAACTTGATAAAGCGCCACACTTATGATGAGTACATTTGGGCGTCTGTTGGGCTTTACCTTGACATTCTCAACCTATTCCTCACCATCCTAAACATGCTCAGGCAAAATGATAACTAGTGGGTCCATCTGGACCAGCGGGACCTGGTGTCAACTCGGGCAGGTCCAATCCTCTATCGAGTATTTTGAACTGCAATATATATAACTCTGAAGACCTTGTAATGTGTTTTGCTATCGTCCAGAGGACGAGACCAAAGTACAACATTTGTATAGGTGTTCTAGTGTGAGTCTCTGCGACTGTCTCTAGTGTTATATTGTCAACAGTCTGTGATACCAAGGTTCATGGTGCCAATAATTGTTACATCGTGTCGTTTGTGCATGTTTTTTGTCCCCATCCTATTGTTTTTGTTCGTGAAAATTAGGCACCGTATCCGTAGTTTATGTGAAATCATCCAAGCAGCATGTGCATCGACGGGCATGGTATGTGGTCCACTGGGCTGCTGGCTACTCTCAACTGGTTGGAGGACGTCTGGGTTGGGTCGTGGCATGTGGTGCTTCCGGCTGGGCTGGGCTGGGGATCTGGTATCTCCAGTCTCTAGGTGAGAGTTGTGAACAGGCTACCGTGGCACGGGCTGAGCAAACACGTCTTTTTTTATTCCGAAACCGACAAACGGAGCTCCTGCTCTGCCGTTACACTATATGGAGAAAATTCCTCATTTCTATGGAAAAATAAGGTCCAATCATACGATGCTCGGTTAATTAGAGAAAAATCGAATTGAAATCATGATTATAATAAACTCATCACCTAGCTAAATTAGACTTAGACTTAGAGCACCGTCGAATGATCCTGAAAGCAACAACAAACCGATCCAACACAACACAAGAGAGCATTGCCTACTAACAAAGACCTCCGCATTATCATCGTCACCATCATATCGAGATCAAGCGATTCCCACTTCGCTCGAAGAAAGCATCAGAGCAAAGGAATCGATCGTGGGAAAGCCACTAGAAAGCCCAACACGTGCCACCCCAACTCCACCAGTCGCGTGGCATCGTCACCACGTATGCAAAGGCTGTAGCTCTGACTTCACATCCACTAGCGTTGCCGAAGGAGAGAAGCGAGATGTGCCAACCAAGACAACTCCCACAGACTAGGAATTGTCGGTCTACACCACCGCCAGATGACAGCTCCGACTTCACCAAGATGTCATCGTTGCCACCACTCCGACCACTGCTGACCTCAAGCCGACGTTGGCCACGAAGCGTAGGATATGAGCTCCAAAGTGACACTTCCAAGGAGGACGTCAAAGTCGCCGCCATCGTTTGATCCGGCAACCTGGATCTTGGTTTTCACCGAGAGGACATCCCTAAGGTGGGGCAAAGGGTAGGATTCCATGACAACACCCCCAAAAAGAGAAACGACATCAGAGAATGTCATTTTTACCTATCCTAGCAAAAGATCTAAACAAAGCTTTCGCCCAAAACCCCTGCACCACATCAACCCACCGGCCCACACCGGCGAGAGACCGCCAGAGAACCCCACACCAGCGCGAAAAGCAGCATGCCACGAAGCACGCTATCCCACGATGCACCGGGCGCATGCGTCCTCCTAGAGCGAATCTGGACGCGCCGACCCCAATCTGGCGTCCCATCGCGCAACACCCATGGCCACATCCTGCCATGGCGAATCCGCAGCTCCAAAGGACGGCGCGCTGGAGCGAGCACCGCTTGCTGAAGCCACCACCTGCCAACCAGACGCGCTATTGAGGACCGCAGAAACATCGCCGTCCACTTCGCACAACCCAAGGGAAGCCACCATGAACCCGATTCAGGGCCGCCACCCCGGTTCCTAGGCACCACCATCCCACCGAGCTCCGCCATGACTAGCGGTCGCGCCGAGCTAGCCACGGCGTGTAGCACAAGGGCCACGCCCATGGCAAGTCGCGCCACCACTGGAGCCCGTAAGCAGCCAACGTAGAGCATTGTCGCCATGTACTCCAACGCGCCGCTACCCCTCCCGATCTGGAGCACGTGCAAAAACGCCGTCCGCCACCTGCAGAGCACCAAAGCCGTCTCATGCTAGCCCGAAGCCACAGCCGAGCGGAGCGCTGCCCAGCTCTCGCCACACCATGCCCTGCTGCCGCCCCGCGACCAACCCTGCACGGACGAGCCACGCCCTGAAGAACCGCCCGCTCGCTTTGGAGACGGGCCCGCTGCCGCTGCGGCAAGCGCCGACAGTGACGGGACTCGTTTGAATTTTTTTTCCAAACACGGCTTTTTCAAACCATCGAACCGGCTGTTGGAGCTAAATCTTGTACGCATGGATGGATGCAGTTCGAAATTCACACTGCATTGTGGCACTGTACAGTGCCACTCAATAGTCAGCGCTCCCTGTTGGCTGTTGCAGTACTGCATTGTGGCATTATCTCCCCGTACAGGATCGTCCCACCGACCCTGGACTTCAACCCGAGCATTGTGTAGAACCAATCTAATCTAACTGCTACTATCTAAACTCGAAGCGAAGAACACTGAGAAGAAAAAAATTCAAGCTGAACCGCGCTGCTGTTCGTCTTTGTTGATTAAGGGAGTGTTTGGTTGAGCTTTTCAGCAGCTTTTCACTGAAAAAAGCTGCAGCCCAACCAAACGGCCAGCTTCAGCAGCTTTTGCCAACAGTACCTGTAGGCTTTTACAGTGTAAATTCAGCTATTTCTTTTTGCAATGTGTTGAAACTTCAGTGCTCATTTTCTAAAATACTGTAGATGATTTGGATCAACCAAAAGCCATATGTTCACTTTCTTACAGCCACATCAGCTTTTCTAGACAGCCAGCCAACAGCAGCTTTGTCAACAGCCACAGCCTAACCAAACAGGCCCTAAGTGCCAGTCTTGCCAGACGAGTCATTCTGTGTCCAACTCAAAACTATGCTACTGCACTACACGAGCTTCACCCACGATCACAAGCCGTGCCGAAAACAGTAGTCTCGATCTTAGGGGGGTGTAACAACAGCAAAATCCGGTAGCTCGATCGAACGATAAACCCGACACGCGCCGGCGCGTCATTTTCCCATTTCCGTTTCCTCGAGAAGCCAAACCCCAACCACTTGCCGTCGGCCACGGACCCACCCCATCCCCTTGGGAAATTGTGCGCGCACGGCAGGCAAGGGCCCAAATGATTGGAGCTGGGCTACCCCCAAACCGGGCGTGCCTTTTCCGCCTTTCTGCCGTGCGCGCGTGGTCCCCGCGGCAGGCCGGTGAGACGTACGAGAGCGGCAGCTAAAGCAGCGGTGCCCGCCCGTCATCTCGTGCCGGCGATTCCCAGCCACCCGCGCAAAGCGCAACCACGAAACCGCGCTCCTTCTCTTTCCCCCTTCCTCATGACTTCCCTCCTGTCCGGACAGCACCGCACTGCTCCGGACAATGCCTGTGGAGTACACTAGTACTGTGCGTTTTGATCCGCCTCTCGTGAACCTGCAAGATTCTACAGGTAAAAGTCAGAAGACAGATTGAGATTGTGATTGAGATTGCAGGGAGATGAGATTGTGTTCAGGGAATGTGCTGAGCATTCGAGAGAAAATGTGGATAACTTTCAGTGAGACTGGAGGCCCTGAAAGGAGAATAAAAAAAGGGGAACTCAAATGTGGGTCTGGCATATCAACTTACTGTTCATTAATCCCTTTAGCTAGATTCCATTGATTACATAAGGTATAAAGCCTATTATTGCCTGAAGATGCTTTTGATCTTCTGACTTATGGGCAGTACGGAAGCTCAGAACATTAGATTTGGCGAATTTGGTTTTATTTTTTGAAACGAGTCAAAAGTTTTGCCTATCTCATTAATAAAGCAGAGTACAAAAACATAAGGCAAAATTGGCTACAGAACATCCTTATTTGTTGTTTTTTGCTTGGACACACTAAAATTTTGCTCTTTGCTCAGTACCTTTATGATTTTGAGGTCATTTGCTGAAAGACACCGCACACGTTAAAATATTATATCTCACCCAAATAAGAGAGAACACATGTAAAAAGACCTTATAACCCTTCAGGTCAGCACATGAACGAAATATGCAGCCAGGCGGTCTGTACATGGTCCAGCCAGACCTTTTGATGCCAGTTTTAGGCCTTAGCACAAGCAGCAGGTTCAATTTATCATTTCATTCTCTATATGCACATAAAAGGTAAAAAGAGTAAGACTCCAGGAGCCAATTTTGCCAACATCGGGCAACATTTCATCATCACATTCACCGTTGGAGCATTTCATGAAAGGACTCAATCACATGCAGACACGTAACAAAACCATCGTCCTCCCGTTTCAATGGACGCAACATATCATCGGGCGAGCTGGGAGCCACGACCCGGGACCGGGTGAGCCATACGAAGCGACCTTGGGGCGGGGAACAGAGGGCGGCATTGTGGGGCGGCGGTGGCCAGCTGGGCGGCGACCTGAGCAGAGGTAGGCAGCGATTTGGAAGGTCAGGAGCCAGGGTTCTTCATTGGGATGGGAAGGAAGAGAGAGCGGTAGTGTTGGATAGCCTGTTGAATCGATTCGAGAAGACACGAGAATGGCAAAGAACAAATTTAGAATTTCAAAAATCTCTCACTATTATTTCCAAGCAAATAATATTTTAATACGTGCGGTGTCTTCCAGCAAATGAACCTAAAATTATAATAATATTGAGAAAAGGTTAAAAAATTTAGTGCCTCTGGGCAAAAGATAATAAATGACGATGTCTTGTAGCTAATTTGCCAAAAGTAAACACAAATCTGTAATTACGCACCAGCAACACGACAAGCCATATTGATGGACAATACAGATGCATGCACCACCACACATACGTCGGCTTACAAATGTACCGCAGCTAGCCAAGGGCTCCCGACCCCATGCCATGACTGAAGTGCCGCCACAAGGGTGCACCCACACCTCCCTCCATATAAAGCTCACATATCCATTAGTTTAGCTATTCTATAAACTAATGTAGCCACTCCATCTACAATTTTACAAGGATCTGTTGAATCTATCTCCTTTTTTAGAAATGTGACAGAAGCACCATCGTTTCATTAAGAAGATAAAATAATATTTATAAGAAGATAAAATAATATTTATAGAGCTAGTTACGGTTGTTTTTCTATTGGAACAAGATAAAAATACCACTAACCACAGGCGAATTTATCTAGACCACCCTTGTCCATGAGTAAGTCTGATAGATCCATCTATCTGATATCATCTAATAACAGGAAGGCAATCTCTTGGTACATTAGTCTACGTTTGGTGAACATGTGATAATTTCACTTTTTCCATATATTTCACATGACATAAATGAGGTGGCTGCTTCTATCATGCTAAAAGTCTGAGTGAGTGTCACCTAGAGTCGCCTCCCACCTCTCGTCAATCGAGATGCATGACTCCAGAGTTGTGGTGCCAAGGATCCTCAGCCGTTGGCTTGCCAAACGCCGTATGGCAATAAAAGCACAGTCCTTGCAAAGATACGTAGGAGTTTCAGATGAGAGGAAACATAGTTATAATGTTAGTTATTGGGCCAGCCTCTAACCGCAAGGGGGCCCGCTGCTAGAATGCGGTTGTACAGGACAAGGCATGAGAAAAGCTTCCATTTCAGTTTCACTTTTGCTCGCCAAATCTTGTTCACATTAAATTTCGTGAAGCTGCCATAGGACTGCATCTTGTAGACCAATCCCGGAGAGTACTCCCTGGAGGCAGCCCACCTCCATCACTAATTTATATAGCACTACTTGTTCTATTTACTTCAATTAATTTTATTTGACACAAAAGAAGAGACCAGGAAAAAGCCACAACCTGCCTTAGAGTGTATATATATATATATATAAGCTCAAGGAATCGGTCCTTAATTACAAATGTGCATTAGCCCAATAATGTGTAGATTACAAATGTGCATTAGCCCAATAATGTGTAGTACTTCTGTAGCTTGTGAGAGGTGCTTGTCGCTTACCTTAAGACCGGTTTAGAAAGGTAATGGCAGATAATCATGCAAAGCAAGCACAAAGATGGCCTGATGGTAAAGTGAGCTTAAAAGTGCCTTTCATTTTTGTGCAAAATCGGTAGATCAAATGAGCTGACGAGAATCAGACAAGCACCACATGATAGTACTGCTACCTACTTGCTACCGGTATAAAGTTGGGATTGTAGCTACGTGCTACCGGTATAAAGTTGGGATTGTAGGATGTGGAGCACAACCTAAAGAGGGCAGGAATATAACATTATCTGTCCAAAGCTGTGCATACCTTAGCAAGAATATATTAAAGTATGTAGATATGCTCTCCCCTGATTGGTCCAACTTTTTTGTGAAATTTACCGCTACCTTACGTAGTGTACAATAATAAACGGAGGAGAATCTATGTACCGATGCAAAGTAGCCATAGCTACTGACGATACCCTGAAACATAGGAGGAATAACCCTGAAACATAGGAGAAATAACTTAATCAGATGAATCCATTTCTACTGTTTTTTAAAAGTGAGAGTAGTCTCTTCTTTTTGAGAAGGAGATTTGTTATAAAATTAGTCTGCACGACGTCAATATCATTGCTAACTTTCATAATTAATATTTTCATCTCTTGGTCCCACTAGTCACAATATCGAGGTTATGCAGCATAGGATCTATCTTGGTTGCATGTAAGAAGAAAACGACATCGATATTTGTTGATAAGGTTTAGTCGAAGCTTACATCCCTGTGTTTGTTGACAAGGTTCAGCCGAAGCTTGCATATCCGTGATTGTTGACGAGGTTTAGCCAAAGTCTACATCCCCGATAGCCGACTGCAGGTGCTCCTCCCCTGATATTATTCAATATCCAGACATCGTCGACGCCCACGGGAGCCGTGTTCAGATCGCCCTTGGGCCCGGTTAGACCGCTCCCTCCACGACGACTTTGTCCCAAGGTGTCTTCCGGTTCTTGGCGAATCTAGGTACTATTGATTTGACCTCCCCTAGGGCCTGTTTGACCGTCCCCTACCAAAAACTCTCTACGATATCTGGTTACAACTTGTGGCGCTTCTCCTTATATGAGCGGCCTAGGGTACACGAGTCCAACTCAAACTCTATTCCTACCTTATCCACACACCTTGTAGTACCCTATTACAATACTCAACTTCTTTAAGTCCAGCATGTAACCCTATATGTATACATATTCAACAAAAACTCAACAAACTCCACCTTGGCGAATATGTCTGTCGCCACCTTGAAGCTGCAATATGCGAACCCCGTATGCCTCGGACTTGAGATTTCTCTGTGAGCTCCACTACTACTTCATGACTTCTTTATGAATCCACCTGCAACTGAGCTTTCTTCTTTCCTTTCATCATAGTCAATGTTCTAGCGATATTAGATTCTTTTCCAACCTTTGACTTAAGAGCTCCCAACTTCCTTGAGTATCTTGTTCAATGCCATCACACATCGACCATGAAGTCTAGATCTACGTGAAAGTGAACGACTTGCTTACTAGGTGCCACTTATAAGTTACTTGAACCCAACATCCTCACCCACGTTGACTACCTGTTTAAAAACTTGAAGGAACTCCACTATCACCATTGAGTTAATGTTGCAGTTGTCACATCTACCAACATCGATCTCATGTCCCCACTTGTAGCACTCTGGCCTCCTTTTGCTCTTTTACTTGGCCCTAGAATATTTCTTTCCTATCCCTGTTTTACCTTCTCCTACCATGGTTCACACCATTAAATATTACACCAAACACAACATAATAAACGGCCTCTGTCTTCACCATCAACTTGACTTATACATGCACCTAGATTCTATGATCACTTGATTGAAGACATACACGTGCTCTCACAAGCCTTTGACATGTACTGACTTTCCAACCTTTTGCAGATTTCCTTTGTCAAACTCCCATCCATCACATGGTTCTCACCAATCCTGATAGACGCAGTTGTATAGTCCCGACCATCTTGATGTTCAGTCCTTCCAATCTTTAGTTTCACTTATTAGGCTTGACATCCCTCAAAGTCATACCACTTTGACCATTTTCTTCCAAAGCTTGAAGTCACTACACCCATCAAGTTGTCGTTCACCTTGAATCTCGAAAGCATCGACTTTTGTTGACACCAGTCAAACTGCCCTTAGGGCCAAGGGCCAGTTAGACCGCTTTGGCAGGTTGGTCAGAACACCCTCTAGCCAGTTAGACTATGCATGTACCTCCGTGCGCCTGCTGTTGGATGCCTCACCACAATACGCTTGCGTCGAGCCTCTGCAGTCCTAGTCGAAGATCTCCTGGTAGCTAGCTCACACCTCCTCAACCCCCACTGTAGATGTACCATCGATCTAACCTGATCGATGCCGAGTCCCATGTCTCCTCTAGACCACCGAGCGCTCTTCTCATCCGGATCACGTGCTTCTCGTCTTTCGTTGAACTAGATTTTGATTTTCTGAGCTCTTACACCATAGCCTCTCCTCTAACTGTGCCTTTCAATACCATCAAAGTCTTCTCCTCCGATTTGAACTCTCGAACCAAAACCGACTTCGAAACAACCAAGATTATAGTCCGTCCCAATCCAGAGTATAGGATCTCTCCATGGACTCTAACTCAACCCTCAAACACGACTCCTTGTAGCTATCCACACAACCTCTCGCCCCTCGACTCGAGCTCTTCTTCTTTCATGTGCACACCATCATGAATCAAGCCACCTCCAATGCCACTGCACCCCACTGGACTCGCGCCTGTGCATTGCCATGCATTGGAGATCCGTGACCACCACGACCCTTGCAAGTTGGCATTGGCTCACCTCAGCCGAAAGTCGCCTTCGATGTAGTAGCCGATTTGACTGACCACGACACACCCAACCGACTTAGACTCAACTCCGGTCCAAGCCCGAGTAGAAGTCGAGCTCATCCGATCTGACCGCTCCTCCTGGGCAGTCTGACCACCCTTGCTTGGATCGCAAGAAAAACCGTTGATGCTACCTGTGCCAACCTGTTCTCTAGCATCGGTCAAACCGCCCCTAGGGTCGGTCTGATGGCTCGATCCTTATGTGCCATCGTGCGCCCGATCTCGCCATGCTACCACCGGTCAGACTAGCCATTGATCAAACCCGAGCAGACTCCGTGCTCCACCTTGCACCCGATCTGCCCTGCACAATGTTGTGCCCTGCTAATCGACGACTTGTAGATACACGCCTTGAACGACATGCTCTAGGTTCCTTTGAGCCTTATGCGCACGCTGTCACACACGCTCCAAGCCCCTTGATTGAACTTTGTATGCACGCCGATGAGCATTCTCGGTCTCCATTGATATCTTCAGCACTACCTCCAGATCTAATCTGAACCTCACGCTTTGATACCACTTATTACAAAATTAGCCTCCATAGAGTCGTGCCACTGCTAACTTCCACAAGTAATACCGTGCTTGATTGGTTTCACTATTCGCAATACCGAGGTCGCGCGGCGTAGGATTTACGGAGGTTGCATACAAGAAGAAAACAAAACCAATGTTTATTGAAGAGATTCAGCCGAAGCCTATACCACCGGGAGCCAACTATGGGCGCTATTCCCCTATTATTATTCAATATCCAGACATCATCTAGGCCTGCAGGAGCCATCGCTCAGACTGCCCCTAGGGCCCGGTTTGGTCCCCTCCACGACGACTTCGTCTCCGAGACGTCTTCCAGTTTTCGGCGAATCCGGGTACCACCGGTCTGACGGCCCCCTAGAGCCGGTTTGGTCGCCTCCTTGCCAATAACTCTACAATCTCTGGTTACAACATGTGATGCCTCCCTTGTTTATATGGATGGCTTAAGGTATACAAGTCCAACTCAAACTCTATTTCTATCCTATCCACACATCTTGTAATTTACAATACTGTAACTTCTCCAAATCTGACATGTAACCCTATTTATATACATATTCGACACAAACTCAACATGTCCCAATAGCCTTTTTCCTTGGATATATGCACGATGGACTCTGCGTCATTTGGGCAATCCGTTAGTTCATTTCTTGAATACCTTTACCGTCTTAAATATGTCAGTCTCACAGTTGGATGCTGATAATTGGTAGTACTGTATTAAACGTTGTTGCAGGTAGGAGAGACCGATCGATGAGATGGATGGATCGACGGGAACGGGGAGGGATAGATCCCACTAGCTATGTGGCATGGCATTTCACAGCCACAGTTCCGTCTACGTGCACTCATCACAGTCATCAACCGCGCCGATCGAGCTCTCTTTGTATGGCTGGTCGATATGGAAAAGGTATCAGGTTCCGATGCCCTTGGCCGCCATGAGCAGCGTGCTGGAAAGCGGAGCCGGGTAGAACTGTATGCTGGGTAGCTGGGTGGTGTAGTGAAGAGCGCGCAGCGCAGATATTTCAGCATCGAAAGAATGCCTGTCATCTCTCATCTCCTGTGTCGATGATCTGTATATGTGATTGATCAGTGCCCTGATGCTCCGTGCTACCTGCAGCTAACGAGGATATATACTGAAACGGGAAAGTTAGGTCTTTCCGAGGGGGTGTAGTTGTCGAAATATATGCTTTGCAAATATGCTTCTGCATAGGTGTCGTTTGGAACGTTGCTGCAATCATAGTGAAAATGAGTTTTCTTGTATTCCCGTAGATGCATATCTAATTAACTAAAAGGAAAAAAGATCCATTTTTGATGGCTGAATTTAGTTTTTGTCCTTAAACTTCAAAATCAGATAAACTTGACTATTAACTTTCAAAGCGGATAGATTTGGTCCCCCCACATCACTCAAAGCGGTTTGACCAATGATGTTGCGGTGTTTTTACACATGTGATAGTCCATTCAAGAAAAAGAAATCAGAAAAATAAAAAATAAAAAATCAGGGAAAATTTAACAGAATCAGATTTTTTCTTTACTCTTACAAAGATGGCAATTGGTGGTGGCGGTCCGCTAACCTTCGAGCAGACCTCCATTTAGACCAGACAGAAACAGTTGAGATTAGAACGGATGTGAATAATCTAATATAACATAATCGGTAGTATAATCTTTTTAAAAATATAATATATTTTCTTTAGTTTGTAACAACGTGCGGGCATTATGCTAGTAAAGAAAAATGTATCAAAAATTATACAATAGTTTTTTAAAAATATATTTATTCAAAAATCAGGGAAAATTTGGAAAATACGAAAAAAATTCAAAACATATATATTCCATAAAAATTACTAAAAAGTAATCCCGAGATTAAAAATTGAAAAATTCAGAAAATTTATGGCACAGAGAAATTTCACAAGTATTGTAGAAAACCATGTAATTTAAGAAAACACACAAATAATGTTTTTCCCATTCATGGATCACCATATTTTCTATTTTTTCATGAATGTTCCTAAATTATTTGTGAGTTTTCTCTAATTTCCTAGTTTTTTATTTTCTAGAATACTTCTGATTTTACTTTCTTCTAATTTGTTGACTTTTTTAGTAATTTCCAGTAAGTTTTCTGTTTCCTGAATTTTTATGATTTTAAAATATATTTTTAAAATTTTCTAAAATAAAATAATAAAATTCTTTTTTCAGTCTTCTTGAATTTTTTAATATATTTTCTACTAATTAGGCTGCCAGTGTATGAAACCACCGCAACGTCATACGTCAAACTGCTTTAGTAGGGAGAGAGACTAAATCTATCCGATTTTGAAAGTTAAATGGACTTTTTTCTTCTGCAAACCAGAAGAACTTCAAGTTCAAACTCAAACGGATTTAGGACATATGAATTTGACGTGCAGTGAGATTAATAGCGACAGACGGTGAAAAATCAGTATTCATGTTGAGTTTGTCTTATTCATATGTTGCAATTGTTACTGAGTTTTTCTTGTAATTTTTGTTAGTGGTATATAGCCTCATCTCCTTGCACAATGATAATGTTTTGACGAATTTTTAATACTTTTACACGTTGTTTCCACGAAGTTTAGACAGAGAGGGTGGTTTCCACATGATATTCGCTCTATATGTGTTATGCCTCAGGAACGTACATGCATTATGATCAGATCTAATCAAAATGCCAATAAGAGAATAGCACGCGCGCAGTGAATATTTCATCCAGGCATGCATGGGAATTTCGGTAGCAAATTATATATATTATCATTGCAAGGGTAGATCACATGGCTGCTGATGCCCTCTAGACGAATGCAAGAGTGAATTTAGGCATATGAGCAAAGCTAGCCACATTTGTCGAGGTTGAATTGGGCAGATGAATTCACTGTAACTCGGATAGAAACATGCATGTAATTGTGGCGATAAAAGTAGTTTGCCTCGTTAGTTCATAAGTAGCAAAAAGAATCAGCTGTATCATCTTGCCCTGAATTAAAGATGATGGCGAACCTAGATATATATAAATATAGAGTGGATTCTAGCTTCATGTTACAATGGCATGGAGCATAATATATCTCTAACTAAAGTAGGTTCGATCATTGCGACAAATCTTTCGGCAAGGAAATTCTCTCGTCATTTGCTAGCTAGATTTGGGGGAGATAGTGTGTTCGATTCTGACCAGACAATTATGCATATGTAAAAATCTGCATAGACAACCGTAAATTTGATGTTCAAATTTGTAGAAGAATTTAACTTTCAGAGAACCAAGCTGCTGCATGGGTGTTAGAGAACCTAGATTTAATGTCCTATGTATCTCACCAAAACAGATTATTATTTTAGTAGTAAACGAGGCACCCATCAATAGTGGACGCATGTGGTGACTTTGTCAATCTTTAAGCTTCGTGCCTCCAGTCTTTAGTACATGTTGTATTAGTGTGTACATGTGGTTGTGTGTGTGCTTGTGTGAGTCTAGTTGTACTCGATGTTTCTAAAAATATAATTTAATATTAATCCATTAAATACCAAAAGCACGATATTGATACGGCGGAGAAAAGAGATATATGCTAGAAATTCCCATAAATATAAAACATCCGGCCATTAATCTAGTGGACCATCCTTTCATTAGTGTAGCATAACCGATAAATCTTCATAATTGTATCTAAATATATCACAGCCGATAGACCATCATAACTCAACCTAGATTGATCACAACGGTTAGATATTAATTGTTACTAAATAGGTCTCAACTCAGATCTTAATAATTATACCTAAATAGATTACGATATCACAACTGATCAAGGGGAAAAAGGCGCTAGGTGCTAGGCAGACATTCTGCCAGTGTCTAGTACCTAGTGCGCTTAGGCCTCACCTAGGCGTCGCATAGGAATTGGACAACAGCAGGGGAGAGGGGCTGAATGGCAAGGTCGCAGCAGGGGAAAGGGGCCGAATGACGAGGTAGGGTGAAGGGTTGAGGGATGGAGGTTGAGGAACAAGGATTAAATAAGAGGAAGAAGGATGGAGGAGCTCCAGCTTGTTGTAGACTCGGGTGGATGGTGTAGCATATGAGAGAAGGGTGGAGGTTTGGAGGATGAGGAAGAAGGTGGAGTCATCCCTGTGTTGTGAATAGAGACAAATCTGGCCCACTAATACCCGTATGGAAACCCTAACTATGCTAGCCAATCTAGACCATCCATCTAAATCATCCACATATCCAAACCATCCATCTAAACTCTAGCTACTTATGAGCTGCCTCCAACCTTTGCATTCCGCCTCCTATCTCCAACACCGCATCGTTTTTCTGACATCTCTCCTAATCAGGCTACTTGCTTCGCTAGCTGCTAGTGACGGCTGCCTCTCCTCCCTGTTGTGGTCTCTTCTTATCTGTTGTCGCTTCTCCTCTCTCGCTGCCACCGGAGAGGTCAATTCCTCGCCGGAGGACCTCGTCTTCCGCCTATACACCGCCTAGGGCCTAGGTGTCGCGTTAAATTCCGCCCAGTGCTTAAGCGAGTGCCCGAGAGCGCGTTATAACCTTGCAATCGATAGATCACCATAATTATATTCAAAAGTGTACATAAACATATCACAACCAATACCACTCAAAGGAAAAACCATATCACAACCGATAAATCTTCATAGTTGTATCTAAACATATTACAACCGATAGATCTTTGAAGTTTACATACATATATCACAGCTGATAGATTTTCATAATTGTACCTAACTAAACAGACCATAATCAATGATTTTTCATAACTACACCTAAATATCATCTGACCATTGAACTTTTGGATCCTTATTATTAATGGACCACAAACGATGAATCTTCATAACTGTACCTAAACATTATCTGGCCATTGATCTAGTGGAACGTAATTAGTGGCACATAGCCGCTAGATTTTATAATTTTACGCCTCATACAAAAGCTACCTGAGTTTCAAGTCTACATAGTGATCTAATATCAACGACCGGGGATCTAAACATTAACTCCGCGTACTGATATAATATCACATATAGACGACTAGCCTTTTAATGTACAAACCAACTACCGAACCGATGATATAATCTTTAATTCCACGACTAATCCAAATATCACATACAAACAATCAGCCAGCTCACAATTTGAGCCGTGATTCCTTCTATTGATCTGATATCATACACAACCAAATTGCTTGCTCGGTACAAATGACCGAGCGATTGGCTCGATATACTTTTGTACTTCTAGATGTAGTGGGCTCGAGTAATTCCATGTGCTGACATAATATCATGTATAAATGATCAACTGGCTAACGGTTTGAACTTTAGTTTCACGTACTGATACTACGTATAAATGGTCTACCAATTACACGTACAAACTACCAACTAGCTAGCTCATGATTTGAATTTCAGTTCCACGTACTGATGTAAATAGCATGTACACTAGCACATCCGATATTAATTTTATATTCTTACAAATAGTGTAATAATCGTGGATATAAAAATAAAAAATGATTAAAAATATTTTTCATGTAATTGCGCGTGCAACACCGGCAGATAAAACAATTAATCCTGTAAATACTATAAACAATGAGCACCAAATTAGCGAATCAGATACATCTTGCATAAAACTACTCAAAACAAAGATGAACTCTGCCGCACAAATGCAGATTAACGATACTCCTATTTGATTAGGCCAAAGGAGTCCACTTGCATGCGACATTGCCACGTGAACAGTTCCTCAAAGGACGCAATTTTAATGGGTGAGCGTGTGCCGCGGGTAATGGGATACTAGTCATTTGCGTTGCGACGAAAAGAAGAGAAGCATCTATCTAAGTTTTCCCCTAGACTTGCAATTAGTTAGTGCCCATTAGTCGCAGGAAAAGCAAGAACCTTCCTCTAAGTACATCTCGAGGAAAGGAACTTTCTCATGGCCGTGCACTACTGCATTGATATTACTAGCACTAGTATCAAATCAACGTGGACCATCCTGAAAAATTGTTTTAGCTCTTTGCAATTGCCAGAG
This sequence comes from Stipa capillata, assembly GCA_019208055.1. NCBI lineage: Eukaryota > Viridiplantae > Streptophyta > Magnoliopsida > Poales > Poaceae > Stipa > Stipa capillata. The sequence continues at coordinate 226,987 of JAGXJF010004804.1, read as the reverse complement.
CTTCTGCATCATGCAGAATCATTAAGACATGAACTGCCAAAGGAAGTGGTGGGAGTTGGAGGAGGAAAGGGAGCGAAAAGCTGGGCTCCTATCACGTTCTCTGCAGTAATGACAATCTTTACACAGCTCCGATTTCCTCGAGGAGAGAAGCTTGGCACGTTGTGAGGAAGGGATGTTGGAACCGAAACCCAAATTAAATGGCAAATTGCTGGCAAGAGAGGCCAAATAATTGAAGATCGATTTTCTGCAAGCAAAGGATTTCTTCGATTTATGTTTGTGTTCACGACCCGTTGCTGCACGCCTAACTCTGTACATATTCCAAGTTATCTATCTATCTATCTATCTATCTATCTATCTATCTATCTATCTATCTATCTAGTCAGTAGCATCTTCGTTTGGCCGCTCTCCTACGTAAGTAGAGTACGTAATTCAGGCAGTACAGGCACGACGTTCTTGTCCTGTCCGATCGTCGAATCGAATGGCATCTAGAAATTTAACCCTTCGTAACTTTTAAGCAACTACTGCTACGTAACACCATCCTTTCTTGCCGCGCTTGTGCTCGTGGCAGGAAAAGCGGTTCGCCGGGCACCTTACTTGGGGCTCCCAGGATGGCGATCTCTGGGCAAAAGGCGTGTCAGTTTCGTGGCCTCTTTCGCTCGTACTTGAATTCTCCGTGTGACTGACACAGACCGGTGAACTCGTCGGCTCAAACACTTGGAGGTGCCCCGTGCTACGGCATCGATCTGATCGTGATCGGTCGCGCGAGTCCCGGCCCCTCGCGATCTGGGTGTGTGATGAAGTGCAGAAGCTTATGTAAGCGCTGGAGTAAGATTGGATGGTGACATGCACCGTGGTGAGCTAGGTTAATTACGTTGATAACCTTATTCTGTTGATTGATCACGTACCGACCAGTCTACTTGACAGTTTGGACTGATACACGAAAGATGAGCAATCTAGCCGTACTTCCGGAGGGCATATTGGGTGTACTAGCAGATGTACTAGTATATTAGGCCCCTAATTCATCATTTAAAAGTCATAAAATATTTAAATATTTTTGGTCAATATTCATACAACATCTATCTATCATATCATAAAATTATAAATCCAAATTTAATCTACAACTCTAAAGAGAAAACAATCAGACTATGAATAACCTTAATATGGATGTCGGTCACTTAATAGATTAATTATGTAGTACATCATCTTTTGATGATTCTAAGTCTATTAGGTTTGATGAGTCTTTTGACACGACTTCTTCTACTGGATATTTTTTAGGTTGTGTGTCTTTTTGATGCATAGACCAAGAAACAATAAAACTCTTTCTTTATCTAAAAAGAGTACCGATGGGGTATTGTTCACTCTAAATTTAAATTTGATACTACTTATATCTAGATTTGTCTTTTTGTTTCCTAATTTATAGATCAAATTTTGATTTAAAATTTTGTAGTATGATAGATGCATATTACTTATATCTCACTTTTTTTACAACTTTTAGAGACATTGTATAATGATCTAGTGCACTAAAACACCTCAAAGGTGCTAGTGCACCATGCCCTCCATACTTCTACTGTCCCACCAAGACCTCGTGCTCCGTTACCACATCAGGTTTTATCTTTGAAAAAATGATTCAACTTGCTGCTCGGCATCGTTGGATTGTACGATTTTCACAGAAATCTGCTCAGTGCCTCTTCTAATCTTTAAGAAATTTTTTCTACAAATACCCTTTGAGAGAAATAAAGGGGTTGTCAGAATCCTATGAAATTCCAATAAATGGCACAATCTATAAGAGTGTTGAGGATTTCTGACATGAGATTAACCTCAAGCAAAAAATTCATTTATCTTATGCATGGAGCTCTCTCTCTCTTTTCAAATTCATGCAGAATTCCAACAAAGCATTTAGGATTCAAAATTCCTATATTTTTGTTTCCGGATTATTCAATAAACCATGACATTTTGATCATATCACTTCTCTTTCTCTATTCATGTGTTTTTAGAACCCCGCATTTAGATGCTCTCAACGTGTTGCAAAAGGACAGGAAACCTTCTCATGAAAACTACACCAACACAAGAAGTGAGCTGATTGTATTTATCTAACTAGTGAGAAATCAACTTAAGGTTCATCAGAATTTCCATATTAACTAATTAAGAACTGGTACATTTTAAGTAAGTAACGCAATTTCTGTTGTCTGCATCTCGTAGTAATGTGTGTTGTTGAATATATTGGCTCCAATCCCTGTTTTAACGGAAATAATTTTATAAATTCACAAAACAATGTTATTGCAGTCTATCAACAATAGGTCCAACACGTCATATTAGGACTCAGGACGTGTACTACAAGGAATCCTAGAGAAATTCTACTAGAAAAAGAGTTTTCTTTGCTTTAGAGTAAGTCAAATGTAAACCTATATAAACTCAAGAGAGGTGACATGGAAATCAAGCCCAAGCAATCAAGTAATCCAAAGCAAGGTGCAAGTAAGAGAAAATTAAAAAGGTTAGATTTCTTTAGTCCTAGATTCTTATGTAGGGGAAGGATTCGAGGTCCTAAAAAGTTTGAGAGGGTTCTAAGAGAGCTACAATTTATTATAATTTTTTGAAGTCGTGCTTAAAAGATTCGCAGTCGATTTCACCAAATCTTGTCTCTTTGTGATTATTGGTCGTTATTATTTTGGTATTCTCTATGGAATTCATCTACTTTAATTTTGATACTGGGCACGTTTATGTCGGATGTATCTGATGCGATTCAGGAGCCACTGCACGTAAGAGAGGATATCAAAATATAACCTGTGTAATCCTTCGAATCGGCTCGTTGTATTGCAGATAAATTGCGGATCGCTACGTTGCAGCCAGGGTAGGCCCTGCCCCCTCCTCCCCTCCCCTTCCAAATCAAAATCCTACTAATATGTACAGATATTACATTTGTTAGATACTTAATCAAGCCATGAATTATCCCTTTAAACAATGAATTAGTATGGTATGCATTGATTGGCCCCGTTTACTATCCAGTCAAGCTCCGCCACTGTTGCATATGCTAATGTCAAATGTGCAGAGGCCAAACTGAGCTAATCAACGTGGCAACTCTAATTTGTGTTGCGCAACTAACATGTTGCCTTCTTTGGCAGCTAATCAAAGCATGTAAAGTTATCCTACAATACAAAAAGATAACAGATTCCCTTTAGAGCTACAATACTCGGAGTTTCTAGTATAGTCTCTGTACATTGAACAAATGAGGTGTTCACTGTTCAGTGCTAGCTCTCGATCGAGGGCATCCAAAGTCTTCACGCACAAACATGTGATATCATAAAGCTTATCCGCCTTTTGCTAGAGACTTGGTAGTGTCAGCGTTAACTCACGGAGAAAAACCATTTTAATTCCGGTGTGCACTGAGCCATGCCTGCATGCACTAAACAAGAACACGACATGCATGATCGGCTAATAATAAGGGATTAGGTCGTGATATATTGTTAGGTCGTACCGGTTTAGAAGACGTCCAATATCTAATAGGAGAAGGTCGGTCTCCCAACTAGAGTAAGTGAGCTCTTAAATGTTGTGAAAGTTCTTTGGTGGATGCACCGGTAGTCATGAATCATGATGGAGATGAAATGACTGGCAATGCATAACATTCTTATTTAAACAGATGGGCTAAGCCATTGGCCTACTTAAGTAATACGGTAATTTTGAAGTTTCAGGATACAAACGAGCTATCTAACCAACGAAGTTTCAGGATACAAACGAGCCATCTAACCAACGAAGTTTCAGGATACAAACGAGCCATCTAACCGTTGGTTTTTTAGTTCCTCTGCTGCAGTTTACGTACTCTGGTATTGTACTTCTACTTGATGGTAAACGAACTAAATAATGCCAAATTAAAAGGGTCTTTTGTTACCTGAAAACGAACACTCACCATACAGATACGGTGCCAACCAGTACCACGTGAAGCGAGAGCACCACTCCGTCCACTGACAAGTGAAATACAATTCCATTTTATGCATGCCAACATAGTCCGGTTGAAGTTAACAAGACTAAATTTCGACTCAAAAAGAGGTTACTGGAAGCGTGGATGATTTGAAAAATAAATCAAGCAATCTGATGAAGTGGCTGTGTTTTCCTGCTGCCGCTGCTGTGATGTAGTTAATCATGTTGCAGGAAAGTGCTGTCCGAGTCATGTTAGGAAAAGAAATAGGAGTAGGAAAGAAGAGAAAGAATTAGAGTAGAATTAAGACTCTTAGTTCTAGTTAGTTTCTATGAGGTGTTTTTCACCTATATAAGGAGGTAGAAGGTAGCATATTGTAATCAACAAAAACAGAAACAACAAGAAGAAATACAAGAAAGGAAGAAAGGAGGCACGATACGAGTCTCTAGCTCTAAATTGTTTTCTTGGGTACTCGTTCTCTCGATTGTGATTTAGGCTTAAGAAACCAACATTTGGTATCAGAGCCAACTGATCGTAAGAGATGGCCTGCAACAAGGACAATGATACCGACTCCTCCGGCAAGAAGAAAAGCTCCGGCGGTGACAACTCCGGTAGTAAGAAGTTATCATCATCAAAGGCTATATCGATCCAATACCCGATGTTGAGCGAATCAAACTACGGCATATGGGCCGTGAAGATGAAGTTGATTCTTTGCTCTTTGGGTGTTTGGTCGGTAATAGAAGGCAATAAAGAAGATGCCGACGCGGAGAAGGACCAAGACGCCATGGTCGCCATCGCTCAGGCTATCCCAGACTCGGTTCTGATGTCACTAGCCGAATACGAGACGGCGAAGGAGGCTTGGGAAGCTCTCCGGGAGATGGAGGTCGGTGAAGACAACGTAAGACGGGCAAGAGCTCGTGGGTTGAAGCGCCAGCTCAACAAGATGGAGATGGAGGACTACGAGTCAATCAGTGAGTACTCCAAGAAGCTCACAAACCTTGTGGGCGAGCTCTGGTCATTTGGTGACAGGATCAGCGAAACGGAGATCGTTGAAAAATTGTTCGGGTCGGTCACGTCGAAGTTTACAGGCATCATCGGCACGATCGAACAATTTGGAGACATCTCAAAGATGACAGTGTCCGAAGCTATCGGAAGGCTAAGAACCTTCGAAGAGAATAGCAAGACACGTCGCAAGCCAAAGGAAGATGGCGAGAAGCTGATGTTCACCAAGGCTGAACTGGATGCACACGTCGCCAAGACAAGAAGAGAAGGTGGAGGAAGCTCCAAGAGAGGTGGCCGCAACGACAGAGGCCGTGGCTGTGGCCGCTCCCAAGGTGGAGGACAAGGTGATGGACGCGGCAACGACGAGAAGTTTCCCGATGAAAGATGGCCACGTGACTACGACAAATCCAAGGTTAAGTGTTTCAATTGCAACGAATACGGTCACTTCGCCAAAGATTGCAAGAAGCCGAACAGGAGAGAAAGAGCAAACTTAGCGAAGAAGGACGACGACGAGCCCAAGTTTCTCCTCACTGAAGTCTGCGAGTTTGTCGAAGGCGTTGACACAACAACTAGTCAGGCTGCCGCAACAACCATAGTACATGAGATGACGAGGGAACCCACTCAGGAGGTGTTTCTACACGAAGATAAGGTGATACCAAAACTCAACGGTTTACAAATAAAGGCTTCGTACCTTGATACCGGCGCAAGTAATCACATGACTGGTTGCATGGAGAAGTTTGCGGAACTTGACACGACCGTGATGGGAACTGTCAAGTTTGGAGATGGTTCAGCTGTGGAGATAAAAGGAAGGGGCTCCGTCTTGTTCGAGTGTCTCACAGGAGAACACCGCATACTCACCAACATCTACTTCATCCCGAGACTAAGAAGCAATATCATTAGCCTCGGTCAGCTCACGAGAACGGGTGCAAGATTGCGATCGAAGAAGGCGTGATGACAATCTTGGACAGAACCCACAAGGCATTGGCCAAGGTGAAAAGGTCAAGAAACCGACTCTATATTTTGAATATCGAGCCGGCCCTCCCAGAGTGTCTCCTAACACGATGCAATGAAGATGCATGGAGATGGCATGCAAGGTACAGGCATATGAACTTCCATGCCCTAAAGGACTTGGCTCACAAGAAGATGGTAAACGGTATGCCGTTGATTGATCATGTGGAGCGCATCTGCGATGGTTGTTTGGTTGGCAAGCAACACCGAAATCCTTTCCCGTCAGAAGCAAAGTACCGAGCGAAATCCCCTCTTGAGAGTTGTGGCATGGTGATTTGTGTGGACCAATCACCCCTGTCACACACGGCGGAAATCGTTATTTCCTGCTACTAGTCGATGACTACTCTCGGTACATGTGGCTTGCCCTGATCAAAAGCAAAGATGAAGTATTTGAGGCCTTCATGAAGATCAAGGCTGCAGCTGAGATGGAGAAGGAACTAAGACTAAAGGCATTGCGCACGGACCGCGGTGGCGAGTTCACCTCAAACGAGTTCATAGACTACTGCGAGCATTTTGGAGTTAAGCGTTATCTCACGGCGCCCTACTCTTCACAACAGAATGGAGAAGTCGAGCGAAGGAACCAAACGGTGGTTGGGATGGCGAGGAGCTTGTTGAAGAGCAAAGGACTTCCGGGTGCATTCTGGGGAGAAGCGATGTCTACTGCCGTCTACCTCCTCAACAGAGCACCAACAAAAAAGTAATCGGCAAGACTCCCTACAAAGCCTACTACGGCCGCAAGCCTAGTGTGGGTCACCTTCGCATCTTCGGGTGCATTGCACACGTAAAGATGGTGACACCACATCTCTCCAAGCTTGCTGATCGCAGCAAGAAAATGATTCACATCGGCTACGACGCAAAGACAAAGGGCTACCGGATGTACGATCCAACGACAAGGCGAGTTGTGGTGATTCGGGATGTTGTCTTTGATGAAGAAAAGGCTTGGGACTGGAGTGATAGTCCCACAGTGAATGAATATCAGCAAAGTGACACCTTTACAGTGCTTCACATTCCTGCAGATGACACCAGCTGAGATGAGACGGATGCACTAGTCGAGTAGCCCGACAACGCTATCGAACAGGGGATGGAGTCCCCAGTTCTGACAAGGTCTACAGAAGCGGTCCCCCACGAGTACGAGGCAGTAACCCCAAGTCCAACACAATCACCAGGATCACATATTCATACAGGGCCACGTGGCGTAAGCAATCTTAACGAGGTCTATGACGCCACCTCTCCGATTGACATAGAGTACTCGGGACTATGTCTACTCGGAATGAAAGAACCGGCAAGCTTTCGAGAAGCTTGTACCGATCCACGGTGGAAACAAGCGATGGAAGATGAATTCAGTTCCATCAAGAAGAACAAAACGTGGACACTTACCACATTACCACCAACTCACAAACCCATTGGCTTGAAGTGGGTGTCCAAGTTAAAAAAGGACACCGACGGGACGATCATCAAGCACAAGGCGTGGTTGGTGGCAAAAGGATACGTGCAACGACAATGAAGCAATTTTGAGGAGGTGTTTGCTCCAGTGGCTCGTCTTGAGACTGTGAGACTATTGATCGCTTTGGCTGCATAGGGAGGATGGAAAGTGCACCACATGGATGTGAAGACAACGTTCCTCAATGGTGATTTAGTAGAAGAAGTCTACGTATCACAACCTCCTGGCTATGAGAAGAAAAGCGAGGAAGGAAAGGTCTTACGACTTCACAAAGCGCTCTATGGTCTACGACAAGCTCCTAGGGCTTGGTACGCGAAGCTTGATCGATCCCTTATCATGCTAGGTTTTGAACGATGCCCACTTGAACACGTAGTGTACAAAAGAAGCTACCAGGAAGTTGATTTGCTTGTCGGCGTGTACGTCGATGACCTAATCATCACCGCCAGAAGCATCAAAGAAATCACCACGTTCAAGAACCAGATGAAGGAGTTGTTTAGCATGAGCGACTTAGGTCTGCTCAGCTACTACCTCGGCATAGAAGTAACATAAGAACCAAGCCACATCACCTTGTGTCAATCAGCCTGCGTCGAAAGAATTCTGGAGAAGTGTGGGATGAAGGATTGCAACCTCACGCAGATTCCAATGGATCCGCGAGTCAAATTAAGAAAGAAAAGCACCAATCCTCCAATGGATTCCACGCTATACTGCAGCATCATTGGCAGCTTGAGGTATTTACTCCACACCCGACCAGACTTAGCCTTCTCGGTCGAGATAGTGAGTAGATATATGGAAGAACCGACTACAGAACATATGGCGGCTGTCAAGCAAATACTGCACTATATCAAAGGTACGTTGGATTTTGGGTGCATCTACGAGAAGGGATCCAACGAAGGGTTACACGGCTATTCGGATAGCGACATGACAGGTGATGTGGACGATAGGAAAAACACCTCGGGCATGGTGTTCTACCTCGGCAACAACTTGATCAGTTGGTGCTCATAGAAGCAAAGAGTGGTGGCTCTCTCATCGTGTAAGCCAAATACATTGCAGCAAGTATTGCGGCATGCCAAGCAGTTTGGCTGGGAAGACTCTTAGCCAACTTAATGAAGAAGAAGGTCGAGAAGGTGACGCTAAAAATCGACAATCAATCCGCAATATCCTTATGCAAGAATCCGGTTTATCATGAGAGGAGCAAACACATTGATACTCGTTTCCATTACATAAGAGAGTGTGTGGAGACGGGTATGATCAACGTCCAACATGTACGAACGGAAGACCAGCTCGCAGACATTCTCAACAAGTCTCTAGCCAAGCCAAAGTTCATGGAGATACGTGAGAAGATCAGAGTACGAGCTGTGAAAAGAAGGAAGCAACGTGCTTAAGGAGGTGAATGATGTAGTTAATCACGTTACAGGAAAGTGCTATCCGAGTCATGTTAGGAAAAGAAATAGAAGTAGGAAAGAAGAGAAGGAATTAGAGTAGAATTAGGACTCCTAATCCTAGTTAGTTTCTATGAGGTGTTTTTCACCTATATAAGGAGGTAGAAGGTAGCATATTGTAATCAAGAAAAACAGAAACAATGAGAAGAAATACAAGAAAGGAAGAAAGGAGACACAATACGAGCCTCTAGCTCTAAATTATTTTCTCGGGTACTCGTTCTCTCGATCGTGATTTAGGCTTAAGAAACAAACATGCTGTTCTCTTTGTTGCTTTGTGCGCATCTATAGTTGACGTAACCGGTCTCTTGTCGCCAACGTACCTTTTAGCTGTATAGCTCGCTTTTATCCCCACCCGTTTAACAGAAGTTGCAAAGTCAAAAGTCAGGCCACACACGAGCACGGTCCAGGTCCAATTACCGGCCAAAAGTTCGAGATCACAATGCCGTTCTTATTTAGGAGGATCAAACAAATCTCGGCTTGGACAGTGACGTCTCCGGCCATCATGTTTTAGACATCAAGAGCAAGAATTGACGCACGTCAATTACATGAAATCACAGTGGGAATTACTGTAGTAAAAAACTCACCGGCCCATGAGTGATGAGTCCCAAGTGAAAATGGAAAGGAAAACAATAGCCTTCCCTTGCCTGCCTGATACGGGATACGACCATGAACAGGTAGCAGGTGCATCACGAGCCGCGAAAGTAACTGACGAATGCCGTGATTGTTTCGCACAAGTTGCTGCCTGTCCTGCAGGCCCGGGACCAGTCGCGGCACTCACTTTCGGCTGGTGCGCGTGGCCGGCGATGCGCGAGGCCCGTACCGGTATGTCCATGTGCATGCGTCAGGATCGGATGGGATTTTGTGAAGACGAATTCGGAGCCGTAGCTTGGTGATCTCGGTGAGTGAAACGACAGCTACGGATGCTAGCAGTGGCACTGATACTGTGGCAAGCACCTTATCTCACAGTACAGACATTTTTTGGTTTCACCAATGCCCACCGCAACTTAGAGGCGTGGAGCAAACTGGCCGAAGATGCCGAGTCGGCCCCTCTGGGCACAAGAAGCTAGCTTGGTCAGTAGGCTGCTGTAGCCCGGGCCCGGATTTGGCTTCAGAAGCAAATACCAAGTTGGAAGTTGCAATCTGGTTAAGTTAACCATGGAACTGAGACTTGTGCTAAGGCTGGTGATACATCTTCTCTGTACGTGCCAAAATTTCCACAGGTAAATGAGAAAAGTTGACGTACAGGGCTATATGTAGTTAAGTCGAGACAAGTCCGATCGTATTTGTGAAGGTGCTGAACGTTTGCTTTGTTACTATACTTTAACTAGAAAACTAAGTGCGCCTGTGTTCTCTGCTATCATACTTGGTACAATTTTGCGAAAGAGTTGCAAAGAAATTACGGTACAACTCTTCACCATATACTTTCTTCTCGAAAAGAAAAACTCACAAGTAAATCAGACGTCAAAAGCGGTGTACGTGGTGGCGGGAAAAAACGAAGCGGCACAAGCAATCTGCATGCGATCCCCGGTCGAAAGCACGAGCCGCGTCGCTCTCAACGTGACCCGGCCGTGCGCGGCTAACCTCACCTTGGCCTGCCTCGCGCAGGAGCGCGTGCCGAGCCGGTCGCGCGGCTGGGGCGGTTACCTTGTCGCACTCGGCACGATGCCGTGCATGGCCCACATGCTTTGGACATTCTTACGCCGGAGCGGCATCTGGGTGGTGTCAGCTGGTGTGAGATCGATCCCACTCCCGGCGCGGGATTCCCTGATATGATTTCCGTTGCCGCCGTAGCCTCCATACCGCGCGGTGACGACGCCACGACGTACCGGTGCTGCTGCTCGTGCTATAGGCGTCCGGTTATAGCTCTTTGCATGGCGCGGTGCACAGCACGCGCGCGGTCGAGCTAGCTGAGCTCGTTTTCGGCCGCGCTGACGGCGACCGCACAGCGCCACGGCCTGGTCGGTTCGTACGTAACTGCATAACCTCACCGGATCGATCTGAATCCATGTGTCGCCGGCAACCGTAAGCCACGTCATGGTCCTGTAACGATTGAGGTGCTGCATGCCTTCTATGTCATCCCAGAAAAGCCGTATGCCCATATTGTCCATATATCTGCTTAATGTATCGATGGGTTAATATGCATGTTACTGCACAACAGAAAGGTTCTTGTGATACAATGTGGTGCGCATGGCTAGCAATAATGGGTTGACCACCTCTTGCCACTACCACAGAAAAGCTCATCGCACACGGGTCAAAAAGCTCATCGCATACGGTTTTCCAGGCCGTATGCACGGGCTGGTCAGCGATGTGGGGGGCACATCGCACACGGGTCCAGCGCCGTATGCGATGATTCGCACATCGCACACGGCTTTTTAAATAAGCCCGTGTGCGATGGCTCGGCACATCGCACACGGGTCCATAGTATGCACCGTGTGCGATGAAGACACACATCGCACACGCTTCCAAAATAGGACTCGTGTGCAATAACATTCCACATCGCACACGGTCGTATTTTCAGAACCGTGTGTGATATTTGTCCCACATCGCACACGGTTATTTGGTCTTAACCGTGGGCGATGACTGCGCGTCATCACACACGAGCATATATTTGGGACCGTGAGCGATGAGTGGCCACATCACACACGGTCCAGTGCTCTGGTCCGTGTGCGTTGACTGGCACATCGCCCATGATTCAGGCCGCCGAGCCGTGTGTGATGCTGGAAATGCAACAGTAGCGACAATTGGAAATCTCAGGCAACAATATCATTTAGCAGAATTCATCGGCCACATTCACAGAATTCATTATTCAGCCACATATATACGCAGATTTCATCCATCAGGCAAAATACACGGATTTGATCCAAACACAAATAAAACAGAGATCACATACATTTCACAGCCGACATATAAGCAAATTGAATCAATTGAATATGAGTTGACCCATTCACAGCTACCTAAACAGGAGTTCACAGCCAACATTCGTACAAGTTTGGATCTGACAAGGTTGACAGCCAACAGAAAGAAAATAAATACCTCACAACGAAGAAAATAAATACCTCACAACGAATTAAGGTGATCTGAATTGTCCCTTTTCCGCTATGACATGCTCACAGAAGAAGTGGGCAAACTGTCCTCTAATCTCGGCAATATCGTCTTCACTCAACGGTCCTTCGTGCATTTCATTCAAAATCTGCACGAAGTAATTAAATTCAGATTTAGGTGCATGTAAGTAAAATGTAAAATCTTGAGTCTCACGTACAGTACTAACCGTATGGAGGCCAGCAATGCCTCTTGTCTTCGAACTCGGAGCAATCCTCGTCATTTGCTTACAAACGTAAAAAGCACAAAGGTTGGTTCCTGCTGGCTGCTGGTTACACTGAAAAGTTGTTGAGGAATTACGGCATCAATTAGGGCATCAATTAGCATTACTTACCACTTAGGAGGAATGTTGTACCAATTGTTACCTCCGGCAAGTCGTCGGCTGCTCCTTGGTCCAAGACCCCCGGGACCCCATTTGGTGAGCACCTCCCTCCACGCTTGGCGTACTCGGCGAAAGCACTATGCAAGAATTCCCTCATCTCCGAGTAGTCGTAATGTGCCCTTTGCAAGGAATCAAGGTACACGGCTTTGCTCCATTTAGGTATGATGATAATTAAGATCCAATGTTCGCTGGAAAAAAGGGATATCACAACCCGTGTGGAATGATGACAATGGACGTACAGCTAATGTATAAAACCACACATACTGCTGGTTGTATGGAAGGAGAATGAACTCTTTCTTCTGTTGAGCAAGCAACGCGTCGACGACATAATCACAGATCAATTCCTTATTCGCGTCGATTTGTTGCTTCGAGACCAACTGTGGGTCGAGGAAACCCACCGGTTCTTTCCTTTCCTCGCAATCAGTGATCATTTTCCTAAGCATATGAAAGAAAAGAGGTATCATTTACGAAACAAAAGAGAGTTGCCAGAATGTGGAATTCCTTGTAAAATACTTACAATGTCCAGCATCTCATGAGGGAGGCATCGAGCTCATCCAGGTTGAAGAGGAGAAACAAGTCCTCGAAGTCCACCGTGGCACATTCATTCATCTCATGAAGGAAATGCTTCTTCTTGAACCACACCGGAATGCTCATCTCACCGGCTTTACATAGTTTGATATAGTGGTCATGTAGCCTTCTGCATATCAAACCTGCTTTCACCAAGCCTTGGAGGGGTAGCAATGGCTCTCCTTTGACGTACTTCCTTACGACCTCCGCCGGGGGAAACATTCGGTTCAATTGTTCGTCCGTCATGAACCCCAGCTCATTGGCCTTGCCCTGGCCCTTGGCCTTGCCTTGGCCCTTGCCCTGGGCCTTGCCCTTGGCCTTGCCCTGTCCCTTGCCCATGCCCTTCAGCAGCGCTGATCTCGTACTTCTAGTCTGCATTGGTGCGGGCGGTGACGGTAAGTCAACATCTCCTGGTGTCAGAAGCACCAGCGCTTTCTTGGGTGACCCTTGAGGTTGTGGGCACGAAGGCGGCGCAGACGGCGTGCTCATGACGGGATGTGGTGCGAAGAGCGGCTCAGATTCAGCAGGCCTAGGTGGGGAAGTAGGAGGTGGTGCCGATGTGAAGGGCACAAGGAGTATGTCCTTCTTCGGCCACTGGACGAAGGACGTCTCTGCTTGTCCCAAAGTCTGGAGTTCGGCATCCTGGCTTACGTGGAATAGCGGGAGGCTCTGGAAGCCAGGCTCGACTTTATCGACGGTGCACCTCGCGAACCCTGGCTGTATCGGTACACAGTCCACGGTAGCTCCCTTAGCCGGTGGATGAACCAATCCGGTAGCTGCCACCAACGGAAAAGCCATGTGCGCTGTTGGCACTTGTAGCTTGCACTTCGTCGGCCCCGTGATGTCATCGATAGGAGACCTGTCAGCTGTTTCCTCATGGCCTTCAACCGCATCGTGACATGACGCACAGCTACTCCTGCGTGCACCGGGGCTTGGGTGTGCAGCAGCTTCAACCGCTTGCGATCTGTACGCCTCCTCCCACGCAGCTCTTTCTTTTGCGAGCCTTTCGTCCATCATGCCCATGAATTGGGCGAGTATCTCTTTTTTCATCTCTTCTTTTTTCTGCTCCGCTCTCGTCCTTTTCCTCGCACGCATCTCCTCCGCGTCTTCAGGGAAGGCCTTCCTACGGGCAACATTGGTCCCGATCGCCCTACAATGACCCAAGGGCTCCTTGGTTCCCAATGCGGCCGTGAGAATGTCGTTGCAGCCTTGAGGCCGAAATGAGCCTTGCAAAGCCTAGACGCTTAGCTCTTTCTGCACATAAAGACATATATAATTAGTAGGTACATAAGCATAATATTGTCGTAACTATAGACCGACGACTGAATGAGGTAGTCGCTCTTACCATAGTTTGGTACACTTCCTGGTCTGCTGGGTTGGGTAACACAACCTGACCCGATGAATCGGTTGTAGACCTCGCCCTCAGGAAGTCTCTTGCCCGATCTGCCAAAACATCAGGAAAAGGCACATCGCCTCCCCAAAGGCGTAGGTTCTCGTCCTCCCTGTCCCAAATCTTCCGATTCCTATAGTATCCTTTGACCCCCATTCTATGGGGGTGTTTGTTCTTCGCGATTAGAGCCCTGCCTGCCGCACTCTTGGCTTCAAACTCCGGCGTTCGCCGCATCTCCACAAATCTGGCCCAGTCCTCGGGTCGAATGTGTGGATACTTTCCGAAGGGCTCCTTATTCTGCTTCATAAACTTCATGTGCAACACGTACTTAAAATTCCTAAAAGCATCCTTTGTCTTCGAGAGTGCACATTGTTCCACCTGCGTTTTCCATTGCTCCGGCACCCTGAAGTGTTGCATGATCTCTAGCACTACGGCGTCGCGCAGGTCCTTACCAACTTTTGTCCAATCCTCGGAGTGAATGGGGACCCTATCCCTTACCACTGCCCCGCACATGGTTCGGAACTTCCTCTCTGTTTTCTCTGGTTCCGTAGGAGCCCCGGTTCTGTCGTCGATGGCCTCCACTTGCCATACTCCTTGGGGCTTTTTGCTTGGTTTTCTAATTCCTCTGGACTTCTTCACAGCTGTCAGGGTTTCTGCTTGATCAGTGGTGGTCCCTTCCGGCTGTGATGATGAGTTCTCTTCGGTCTCTCTCGGCCATTCATTACCGGATGTCATAGCTAACTAACAGGATGATAATGGCATAAAAAAGAAGAAGTAAATCAAGTGCCGGAACACACGCAAATATTTGCAAGCAGCACTGGAACACACGAGTTCATATAGCCCTATCTTGCGACTCGTTGTGAGGACACTGAGAACCCTAACCTGTTGGGGAGGCGGCGCTCGGCGATGGGGAGGCAGGCGATGGGAGACCTCGAGGCGGTCGGGAGATGGCGAGGCGGCGCTCGGGGACTCGACGACAGGGAGCCGGCGACCGGAGATGGCGAGGCGGCGCTCCGGGAGGCGGGAGGCGACGGAAATTCGGGCGAGGCGGCGCGCGCGAAGTCGAAATGTTTTGATGGACGGACGGGGTGACCTAGGTACTACTTGTACGAGGCTAGCCATCGCACACGGTCACATATTACGGCCCGTGTGGGATGTAACATCCATCGCACACGGGTGTATAACTCTAACCGTGTGCGAAGTGATCACACACGGGTTACTGGTAACACCCGTGTGCGATGTGAGTAACATCGCACACGTGTATGATTAGGTCTCCGTGTGCGATATGTTTCACATCGCACACGGGTATCGGTTCGTAACCGTGTGCGACACGAAGAGTCGCCCCTTAGACCTCCGCCTCTTCGGTTTCTCAACTTCACTCCTATTAAACCGCCGCCTCGTCGGTTTCTCTACTTCACTCCTACAAGCCACGCCTCTAGCCTCGTCGGTTCCTCTACTTCACTCCGTACTTCATTCCGCGCCGTGCTCCGTCGAACCTCTTCTTCCTTACCCCTCCAGCCACCTCCTCCATCTGTCGTAATGGCTGCTGCAGGGAGCTCTGCGGGGAAGCGGAAGCGCGACGAGTCGCCCATCCGCGAGGACCGCGTGCAGATGACCATGCCCCTCTCCCGCGCCACTGCCAAGGCACTGGAGTTTGCCGACTATGGACCCACCGACGGCACCCTTCTCTGTGCGTACCACTCCGACCCCGTCCATTACTCCGGTGCGTACGCCGTCCGGTGTATCCTGGAGAAGAAGTTCCCGCGGTACCTCAGATTTCTCCTCGAAGCTCACCACGAGCCGGGGCGTACCCTCATCCGCTGCAGGAACCCCAGGATTGGCCTGCGCCTCCACGCGAAGTGCATCCGGTGGGGTGACGAGGCGGTGAGCTTCTACATAGTTAAAAATATCTCGGAGCTCACTCCTGACCCTGTGGACGAAGATCTGCCGCTGGAGACCGTGTAGATAGTTTGTATTTTCCTTTGCTTTCGTTATGTAATGTGTTATGTATTTTCCTTTGCTTTAGTTTTGGAAATGTGTCATGTAATGTGTTCTTAAACGGTGTTGGAAATGTGTTATGTAATGCCTTCTTAAACCTTGTTGGAAATGTGTTGTTAATCTGTGTTCAAATGTACGCTAAATCTGCGTTCGAAATGTCTACTTTCTGATTGTAAATGTCTTGTTAATCTGTGTGAAAATGTCTTCTCCATCAGTGTTGCAAATGACAGAGTAGACGGTTAGATGACCTGTGGTAGGCCACATCGCATAGGGGCTGCGGCTTCTAACCGTGTGCGATGTGACCAAGACCACATCGCACACGGGCTGAGCGAGTTTACCGTTTGCGACGTAAGTGACATCGCACACGGGCTATTTGCTTACAACCGTGTGCGATGTGATGATCCTCTACAGTACGACCGATTAGGTATTCGACATATATGACTATCAAAATCAAAATTCCGCATATATTCGACATATGTGCGATCACTTTTCGAAACATAATTTGCTAACTTCAACAGATTGTATATTCAAAATGAGTACAGATTTGGCTCAAAAACAAATTTGAGTACTACGCCAGATTCAAAATAAATCATGAATCCATTACATGATGACTTCATTTGTACACTAGCCTGTCGGAATGATCTTGGCGTACATAGTGGCAAGTTTCCCCTTGGTCTTGCTCGTCGATTCTTATGCGTTCTCCAATAGGTGGCAACTCATCGAACTGGTTGTATTCATCCTCGTCGACAACATTCTCAACTCCTACGATCCTCCTTTTTTCATGCATCACTACATGGCAGTTCTTATGTGCGAGGTCTTTTACATAGAAAATTTGGGTAGCTTGGGAGGCTAAAATGAAGGGTTCATTCATGTAACCCAATTTGCTGAGGTTGACATAAGTATGGCCGTAATTATCGACTTTGACATGTCTGAGATCGACCCATTTGCACTTGAACAGTGGAATCCAGAATGTCACGTAGTCAAGCTCCCAAATCTCCTCTATGATCCCGTAGTAAAATTCCTTCTGTCCATCTGTATCTATGGCCTCCACTCGGACAGAGCTATTCTGAAATGTGGTCTTCGCATCTCGATCCTTCGTATAGAACGTGTACCCATTCAGGTCGTACGCTTCCCAACTATGAACTGTAAATGCTGGCCCCTTGGCCAACCACGTTAGCGTGTCATCTATCGGCCCGTCTACGATACGGTTCTGCAACCACCGGCTGAATGTAAGGTTGTGCTTGTTCAAGATCCGACTGTATGGCACATTTGGGAACTCTTGCCGTAGCTTGTTCAGGTGTTCTTCTATATAAGGGGAAACTATGGTCATGTGCTGCAAGACCGTAAAATGGGCAATGTCAAATAGATGAGTATCCTTCCAGCTGACTTCTTTTCCGACAGTCCCTTTTCCAGATAGCCTCCCCTCATGCCGAGACCTGGGCACACCAATAGGCTGTGAGTTGTGCATGTAATCGGTGCAAAACTCAACCACCTCCTCCGACGTATATCCTTCTACGATACTGGCCTCGGGCCGATACCGATTCCGAACATAGTGCTTGAGTATTCCCATGAACCGCTCGAACGGATACATGCTGCGTAGGAACACAGGCCCGCACATCTTTATCTCGTACACAAGGTGTGTAACGAGATGCACCATGACATCGAAGAACGAGGGCGGGAAGAACATCTCAAGCTGGCATAGAGTCTTCACAACCTCCTCTTGCAGATCATCCAGTGTATTGGGATCTATGACCTTCTGAGATATCGAGTTGAAGAAATCACAAAGCCTCATGATCGCCTCTTGAACTTTTGTGGGCAAAATATTTCTGATTGCCACCGGGAGCATTTGTGTCATCATTACATGGCAATCGTGTGACTTCATGCCAATTAGTTTCTTGTCTTCCATTGAAACAAGACTCCTGATATTTGCGCAATGACCAGAGGGGACTTGGACACTACACAGGAATCCCAAGAACTCTATGATTTCCTTCTTGGATAAAGTGTAACAGGCAGGTGGGAGATACGTCTGGCCCTTATCTTTCTTTACTGGAGCTAACTCTGGTCTGATGCCCAAATGGACCATATCCATTCGTGACTTGATGCCATCCTTCGTTTTGTCTTTCATGTTCAGTAATGTACCAAGAACGCTGTCACATACGTTCTTCTCGACGTGCATGACATTGATGCAGTGACGTACATCTACATCCTTCCAGTAAGGTAAGTCCCAGAAAACCGATTTTTTCTTCCACACGCTCTTCTCACGGAGACGTTTATGTCCCTTGCCAAGCATGACATTCACATCCTTCACCATCTCACTGACCTCTTCGCCAGTAAAAGGCCTCGGTTTCGCGCCTCTTTCTGTATTGCCGTCAAATTGTTCCTTCATGTTACGGTAAGGGTGATTTCTTCTCAAGAACCTCCGATGACGCATGTATACGGTTTTGCGCGAGAACAGAAGCCAGACACTCGCGGTTTCATCTATGCACGTGACACATGCTTTGGCTCCCTTTGTACTCTGCCCCGAAGCATTAGCAAGTGCCGGATAATCCTGGATGGTAAGGAGCAACAGTGCACGGAGATCGAATGACTCCTTCTTGTACGCATCCCATGCCCTTACCCCTTTCTCTTTCCACAATGTTTGTAGTTCTTCCACCAGCAGCCTGAAGTAAACGTCGATGTCATTTCCAGGTTGCTTTGGCCCTTCGATAAGCATCGACATCATGATGTACTTCTTCTTCATGCACAGCCAAGGAGGAAGGTTGTATATACACAGAAGCACAGGCCAAGTGCTGTGTCTGCTGCTCATGCTGCCAAATGGATTCATTCCATCTGTACTCATTGCGAATCTTACATTCCTTGGGTCATCGCCAAAGGTTGGGTACTTCGCATCGATTCTTCTCCACTGGGCAGCATCAGCCGGGTGTCTCATCTTTCTATCATTCTTACGTCCCCCCGCGTGCCAACGCATCAGCTTCGCTTCCTTCGGGTTTGCAAACAAACGCTTCAAACGAGGAATTACAGGCAAGTACCACACAACCTTATTAGGGACCCCCCTCTTGATCTCATCATCGGCCTTGTCTTTGTCTTTTGCAAACTTACGCTTGTATCGAGGAGCTTTGCATATCCGACATAAACGCAAATCTTTGTACTCATTGCGATAAAGCATACAGTCATTCTTACATGCGTGTATCTTCTGTACTTCTAGTCCCATGGGGCAAATCACCTTCTTCGCTTCGTAGATGTTTTTTGACAACTTATTTTCATCTGGAAGCATGTCTGCAAAAAGACCCAACATCTTTGTGAAGCTCCTGTCCGACCATCCGCTTTCTGCCTTCAATCTCAAGAGGTCAAGTGTTGCTGACAACTTGGAGTGCTTTGCCTTGCAGTTTGGATATAGTGGTCTCTCGGCGTCTTCCATCAAGCCCATGAATTCCTTGTATTCTGCATCATCGTGGTTGCTCTCGAAATCATGAATCATTTGTTGCAGATTTGGAATAGCAGTTTCATCGCCATCGGAATCACAATCGTCGCCATTTGGCTGCCCATCATATGGGTTTGGCATATGATGATCGCCGTCTTCGTTTTGTACGTGCATGACCGGCGGCTCTTCACCGTGCTTGGTCCAGCATGTATATCCCGTCTTGAAACCCCTCCGAAACAAATGCTCTTCGATCACTCTTGGGTCCTCCCACAGTATAGAGTTTCCACATTCAACACATGGACAGAAAATCAGCCGTTCCCCCTTGTTCCTCATGTCTGCCTCCGCGAGTTTCATGAAACGAAGGACGCCACTGATGTATGCTCGACTTATATGACTCTCCGACATCCAACCTCGATCCATCTACAGGATTTCAAACAACAGAAAAACTACATGGCATGATTTTGCTAGCACACCCGGATCTAAAAATTAACCGAAGGACAACTACTTCATGCTGATTATACGCGTACTCTGTCTTAATTGCTAGCAGAGCTGATCACATACAGCTAGCTGCCCCGGGAAGCCACTGCCTCCGCCGACGCAGCTGCCGCCCGCTGCCACCGCCGCCACTCCAATTAGCCGTCGTGCGCCACTCCCGCCCTTACAACAAGCCACCGTTCCCGCGCGCTCGAACTGGAGCATTTAGGTCGAGCTCGGTACTAGTACACAGGGGTCACTTACTACATCGCACACGGTATTAGAAAAAAGCGCGTGCGATGTGGATCCACATCGCACACGGTTCCTGTGAACTAACCGTGTGCGATGTTCAACGAGGCACATCGCACACGGCAAGTTTGAAATAACCGTGTGCGATGTGAGGCACATCGCACACGGGCCTGAAATATTGCCCTTGTGTGATGAGATTTACATACCAGACAGTGTTTTCGTTGTATGTTTCCTGGCTTCATCAGTTCATTTCGCTTGCCACCTCTGAAAAATAGAATAACATCCCAGCATGCACAGGACAATATATATCACAAGCATCCACAACATAAATTAATGAATTTTCTGCATCTTAATTCCACATCTCAAATTTGACAACTCCACATCTCAATCATATATATATGTACAACACATTCGACATCGCACAAGTTGCTAAAGAATTTTGCACATCTCAGTTTCATATGGAAAGGAACTATCTAGGGCTTGCTCTTGTAGGGTAGAAAGTGCTAGCTAGAGTCCAATGTTTTCTCACATGAAATGGACTCTTTAGAGTGTGACGACGCACTAGAATGTGATATCTGTGTGCACCTCCCCTTAGGCTCGGGCTTCATCTTGACCTCTGATCGAAGCACACAATCATGTCAGTCACAATTCACAATTTAGCACGGTATAATCAGCGTATAACAAAGTACAGATGTTCGGAAGGTAATACCTAGAGGAAGGCGTCTGATACGTCACGTAGTTTTCTTGTGCAGTGTAACCGCAATAGAGCGTCGTCACCATTGTGACATTGCGTTTACACTGCACAAGACACTCTTTCCAAAAGAAGTGTCTTGTGCAGTGCAGCGCAGTGTCACAAACGCGACGGAAAACGACAGCCTCCATCGGCGCCAGCGCTGCTGCAAGGCGGAGGAGCGGTCGCCGGCCTCGAGGAAGAGGCGGCGGCCGGATCCGGGCTCGGGGGGGCTCGGGGAGGAGGCGGCGGTCGGATCCGGGCTCGAGGAAGAGGCGGCGACCGGATCCGGGCTCGGGGAGGAGGCGGCGGCCACAGCGTGGTGCCAAAGACTGTTAGGGTTCCCGCGTGTATAAATAGAAGAAGTTTGATATCGCACACGGGTTGTCAAAACTAACTGTCACCGATAATTACAACATCGTACATGGTCATCAAACAAAATACGTCACTGATGCGGGATACCTATGAGACGAGACATCACACACAGTCACCGTTCCTTCGAAGCAATCGTGTGCGATGTGAGTGAAATAACTGTGTGCGATGTGAAGCACATCGCACACGGCACCTCTGAAACAAACGTGTGCGATGTGAGGCACATCGCACACGGTTCCTACGAAAGAACCATGTGCGATGTGATGCACACGGTTTCTCAAAAAATTATCGTGTGCGATGTGCCTCACATCGCACACGGCCCAGTTTGCCGAGGCGCATCACACACTGGCCCAAAATAGTGATCGTGTGCGATGTTCACATTGGTGACGGCTTTGGGCCAACCGTGTGCGATGAGGGGTCTTAAAAGACCTATTCTGTACTAGTGTGCGATCCAATTGAACGTCTTCTCGAGAGGGGGCATCTGATTAGCACAAACTATCCTAATACTTTCGAATTGCATATCACTCACTCCGAGTATATAAAGCGTATTTCGATTGGTTAAGACAAATATTTGATCAACAATGACTCTATTATATATCGTTTATATGATACAAAATCATAATCATATATAAGTATTTTGACTACGAATCTAAAAACATGAATTTTATGTCACATAAATTATTTATTAATTAGATAATTGTTGATCAAAATCTTATCTTAATGAATCAAAATACTCCTCCGTCCAGAATTGTAAGGCGTATTTTGATTCATTAAGACAAGATTTTGACCAATAATTACTCTATTAATATATGGTTTATGTGATGCAAAATCATAATTATAAGCAAATACTTTTGAATACGAATCTAATGATAACCATTTTATGTCACGTAAATCGTATATTAATAGAGTAATCATTGGTCAAAGTGTTGTCTTAACGAATCAGAATACGCCTTACATTTCTGGACGGAGGGAGTAGTCTTGTATACCCGAATGGAGAAAGTAATTAACTGTCATTATAGAACTATCTTGTTACGTAATTGTGACATGATAGATTTTGCCCAGCTCGAGAGGGCATGCTTCCTCCCCTTGTCACACCGGCCACTTGGCCAAGCTTAGATCATGATCAATTGCCTCATCTTCCGACCACAACTTCACATAGGCTCCGATCGCGACGTGCTCCTACAAAATCTTGATTCTTATTCTCACTCTCTTCTTCTCCCTTATATTTTCTGAGACGAACATGCATGAGAATTACAAGACGGCTCGAGCTACAAGAAAAGAGACGGAGGCAAAGAGGAGGGCGTGCTGCACGGTGTGCGGGCGTGTGAAGAGGCCGCACCCCGTTGGCAACTCGGCATCTCTCTCGGCATCTCCGTCGGCACGAGTGCTCGTTCTCGTCCTCCCGGCACTTATTACGCCGATCGATGCCGATGTCGATGCTGTGATCTATAGACTTACAACCGCTCCGCTGCAAAAATCTCCCGTGTCACGTTCACGTGCTGGCCGGACGCACTTTGGTCGGGCTGGCGGGCAAGTGTAATACGGCCAAACTAAGCGTGTAGATTTGGTCTAGATCAACAAGGATGGCAAATGGTAAACTGGTGCCCTCCGTCTCAGGGTGGTGTACGTACGTTGCTCGAGTATTGAAGCCGTGCAAACTTCGCACACTTGGCTTTTGGGGCCCGTACGGCCGTTGTACGACCGTGGGCTGCGGTCTTTGCAGAATGGGATGTGGCGACGGAAACCTGTGCCTGATCAAAGTACTGGTATATATAAAGCATTGTAGGGTGGCTGGAGCTGGAGGTCTGACCCAGGTGTCCGTGTCCCATGTTCAAAGTGACGTTTCACTCGTAGATTACGTGGCAAGCTCGGTAATGCATAAATTTGTCGATATGGAACAAGATGCAGCTCTCGAGGCCAACACTTTTGTTGGCTCCAGAAATGCTCGAGGAGAAAACATACTCCAACCGTACAGAAATGATAGTAAAAACTTCAACTTTAGCATAGAATCCTGAATACGGTACCACCTCTCGTTAGAGCTAAAGTCAGGGGTGCAGTACACGCTAGTGCCTCTAGGAGGGATCTTTCCTGGGATCACGAATTCATCTTAGAGCAGTCTCGACCCATTATATATTAAGTTGTATCTTACTGCATTAAATAATTATTTAGATACAACATTCTTAGTAGCTTGTATCTTAGTGTTGTTTCTAAAAAGCTTTTATTTATTATATTTTATGATCCATACTACCATTTTAGCCTTGTAGTCTGTTTGTGGCATAATTCTAGTGTATACTAGTATACGTGTGAGCCACACAGGATCACTCAAGAATTAATTTTCATTGATTATATTGCTAAGAGCTGTATCTAGATTAACAGACAGTTTATTTCTCTTTGCTCCATAATTACACCACCACATAAGCTTTTTGTCTAAGTGGCATGGATTAAGAGACGACTGAGGTGGAGCATTCAGACTGCCCTTGGGTCTATGCACACTTGTGAGTGGTGGTGGGTGTGAATGTTTGGGGTAACCCTATAATCGCTAAAAATATATATTTATCTGAGTTTAACTGAAAAGATTGAATAAGAAGACACTATACCAGTGGTGCCATCGATGCATGAAGGGTGTGTGGGTCGGGGAAATGGGGGGCATTAGATATAGCTATAGAAGCTTGTGTGGAACCCTAGCTCGTTCTCAAGGATAAAGGTGGGTGCCGCTAACATCGGCTTGTCTGAATTCTAACCTCTGCCACTAGGCGAGACCGCAAGGACGTGTGTGAGAAGATTTGAGACAGAAGCGGTGACAAAGGAGGTTTTTCCCTTCATTCCTTTTTACTTATCGTTAGTTAGACCTTTGACTACAAACATATGTAAAAGTATTTTGATTTACAATATTAAAATTATACTAATAGCTAGGTTCGTCATCAGAAATACTTACTTATACGTCATTATACTTTTAGTAAAACTAGCATGGTATCCCATGGAATTATACAGGAACCGTCTTTAATCTCTTTAAACTTTTGGACTTGTAAGTGATATTAGATCAGGATGGAAAGTAAGAGTTCAAATCGTGAGCCGACTGACTTATCATTGTATTGAGCTAGTAAGTTGTCTGCACGTGATATTAGATCACAGAATTAAAGTTTGATTCGTGATTAGCTAATCATTTGTATATGATATTATCAGTATGTGGAGTTAAGGTTTGTATCATCGAAAATTAATGTTAGATGAGCATATAGACTTAAAGTTTAGGTATTTTTTTTACCCGGGCTTAGGTAGTTTCTTTATGAGGTTTAAAATTATGAATATCTATTGCTTGTGGGCTATTGATAATCAATGTCGGATAATATTTAGGTACATTTATGATGATCTATTAGTTGTGGTCTATTAACAATAAGGGTCCACCAAATCAATGGTCGGATGACACTTAGGCGTAGTTATGAAAATTTATCATCAGTTATCTGTTTAGGTACAATTGTGAAGATTTGTGAAAATCTATAGGCTATGATATGTTTAGGTGCAGTTATAAAGATCTATCTGTTGTGATTCGTCTCGGTATAGTTATGAAGATCTATCGTTGTGGTCCACTAATAATAAGAGAGTCCAACAGATTAATAGAAGGATGTTTTGCTTTTTTATGGAAATCTCTCATTTTTTTAATGAATTGTACTTAGTATATAATAGATAGATAGACTAGCACAGTATCCTATGCAATTACACGAGAAACATATTTAGGCCCTGTTTGTTTGGGCTTTTTCTGGCTTCTGGACTTTGGCTTCGAAGCCAGAAAAGCACCTATAAACCTGCTTTTGGCTTTTGGCTTCAAAAAGTTGTTTCAGGCTTTTCGAAGCCAAAAGCCAAAAGCACCTAAATAGGTGCTTTTCTGGCTTCGAAGCCAAAGCACAGAAGCCAGAAAAAGCCCAAACAAACAGGGCCTTAATCATCTTTAATTTGTTTTATTATTGAGTTGTTTATAGGAACATCAGTGGCTGGATGTTTTGCTTGTACGTGATCTCAAATCAGTATACATAATTGAAGTTTGGATAGCGAGCTTGTTGGTGAGTCGTTTGTACATGCTATTAGATCACTACGTGACATTAAGGGCATGTTTGTTTGGGCTGTGGCTTTTGCTGAAGCAGCTTCTGGCTGGCTGTGCTTGTGAAGCTGCTGTGGTAGGGAAGCTGTTGTGTGGTAGGAAGCTTGTT
Organism: Stipa capillata; assembly: GCA_019208055.1. NCBI lineage: Eukaryota > Viridiplantae > Streptophyta > Magnoliopsida > Poales > Poaceae > Stipa > Stipa capillata. The sequence continues at coordinate 201,303 of JAGXJF010004804.1, read as the reverse complement.
TGGTAACGTAGCTTCTAGGTGAGCTGTAAGATGAGGATGTGAGTGGAAATGTCTGTAATGCCCTTGGAAATAAAAAATTTAAAAATCTAAAAATTTAGAAAAAATCCAAAAATAAGAAAAATTAGCAAAATTCAAAAAAATAGAAAAAATCAGGAAAATAAGAAAAATTCAAAAAAATTCAGAAAAATTGAAAAAAAATAAAAAATCAGAAAAATTCAAAAAAGGAAAATTCAGAAAAAATAAAAAAATTCAGAAAAATTAGAAAAAGAAAAAATCAGAAAAATTCAAAAAATAGAAAAAAATCAGAAAAATAGAAAAGAAAATCAGGAAAATTCAAAAAAATAGAAAAAACCAGAAAAAATAAAAATAAAAAATCAGAAAAATTTAGGAAAAATCAGAAAAATTCAAAAAAATCAGAAAAAATTCAGAATATTATAGTTACATATTTACGTTGTGAGCTGTGAAGGTGCTCCATCACTCCATCAGGCAATTATTACATATTTACGTTCTGAGCTTTTCTCTGCACTCGAGAAAGAACAAAACACGCTCTTGTGTTCATGTGTTGAGTCTGCCTTTGAGCAAAATCCGAATTTATACACATATGATGATGACCTGAATATTATATTTCTCATCCATATCGCATTCCCGTCATTCCAACAAAAGTTGAAAATAAATACTCCACCACGAGACTACCTAATTTATACAACATTTGAAATTTAAAATTATACATTACAACATTATTAACTAATGGTTCATAAAAGTTGTCAGTGAAATAAAAACATACTACATATATGAATAATAGCTATCCTCCTCTCGCACTTATCAAAGAGGTCGCAATTCTTTCACGCTTGTTGTTCATGTCACCCTCGTCAAGTGCTCCCGGAGCCGTATCACCCACCAATGGTACGGCACCCTCTTGGACCCCCGGAATATGGTTCTCATCCATATCGCATCGGTCGAACTCTCTATCACGTAACTTCGTGTCTCTAATGTAATTGTGAAGCGCCATACAAGCGGAGAGGCGAGCGGGTGGATCTGCCGTTCCGCGGCACTCCGTCGTTTCTCCGGTGGAGGGAGGTTGGGGACGGCGAACGGGTAGCTTCGCGGAGAGGCTGGGGGTGCCGGAGAAGCCGGCGGGTGGCGGAGAGGCCAGGGGGTGGCGGAGAGGCTGGGGAGTGGCGGAGACGTCGGGGACGGAGACGCCGCAGCTCGGGGGAGAGGTCGGGGGGGTGGTGGAGCGGCTAGCGAGCGGCGGAGAGGCCGGCGGGTGGCGGACAAGCCGACGGCGGCGGGGACGAAATCTCGGGAAACCCTAGCTCCTGTCGCCCCTGCCCGAGCACTCCATCGAGTGCGTCTGCTGGGAGCTATGGGGTGGTTGCAAAAGACAGGCCCGTGAGCTCTCGGGCTACTATTATATACGCAATGTCATTTTTATGTAATAACAACAAACTATATGGGTCATCTGCTATCAGCCTTCCGCAGAAGCCAAAAATCCCGCACCGAAGCACCTCAGGAGCTGCTTCGGTTGCGCAGTGCACAGCCCGCTGCGGCTTTGAAGCAAGCCGGGCCTAGAAACCGGCTATTTGTTTGGGCTTTCGCTTTTCTCCCTAGAAAGCCACTCGAGAAGCCCAAACAAACAGCCTCTAAATTTTGGATAGCTAGCTGGCTTCTCAATCATTTGTTCTGAGCTGACAAGTTGGTTGTGCGTGATATTAATCAATACGCGTAACTAAAATTTAGATTGCGAGCCGATTGTTTATATGCGATATTATAAGGATCCACCATATTAATGATCTTTTGTGATAGTTTTAGGTACAACTATGTAAACTATCAGATGTGATTTGTTTAAGCACAATTATAAAGATTTCTCGATTGTGATCTGTTTAGATACAATTATGATGATCCATCGATTGTAATATGCTTAGATACAACTATGAAAATCTATCGATTATGATCTATATATATTATGATGATTTATCAGCTATGATCCGTTTAGGTACATTACATGAAGATCTATTTGCCGTGAAATGTCTAGGTACAGTTATGAAAATCTATTGGTTTTTAACTGTTTCGGTACAGTTATGATGATCTATCGACTATGGTCTGTTTAGGTATAATTATAAAGATCTATCGGCTGTGATATGTTTACGTATAATTATGAGGATCTATTGACTGTGATCTGTTTAGTAATGTTACGAAGATCTATCAATCGTGATCTGTTTATGTACGATTATGAAAAACTATTGATTGTGGTTCATTAATTATAAGAGAGTTCACAAGATTAACGATCAGATATTTTTCTTTTTTGTGGAATTTTCTTGTATATCTCTCTTTTTCTAGTTGATTGTCATGTGCTTTTAGTATATAATAGATTATAGTGTATATAAAAAAAAGGTAGTGGTCTAAGAATGTATTTTAGGACGAAAAGTGAAAAGAAAACCCAGAAACACAATGATTTTACAACATTTCCCGTATTTGAACAACCCATCAGGTTAAAATCGAAGTTTTACAATCTCTATCCAAGTATACAACCAAATAAGTTAGGAGACATACATAAGCTAAAGAGTTTCATTTCGATACGCCCGGTCAAAGTCACTTAAAAAAGATACTTTAGTACATAACTGATTATAGAATGCTAATATGGATTGGATGGATAACTAATTCCAAACCCATACGGAGGTCCAAAGTCCAAACTCCAATGTCCAAAAACAAACCAACCTATCTCCATCGACATCCTCTCAGAAAACTATCTACATCGATCTCGTACGACGCTGTTGTTCGAGGGCAAAAGCAGCTGCTCTGCGGAAATGACTGGGAGCCAGGCCTGTCCATGACGCTGTGCCATTCCTCAGGAGAACGGCGGGGCGCGCCTGCTGCTGACGGCCTGCCCTGCCCACCGATCATGGCCGCAAGAGAATTGGACATATGTGATGTACCTAAAGTCAGATCTTTTGCGGTTTAAGGGCTAAATCTATCTATTGGAGTAACAGAACTAAGTAGACCCAATCTGTTCAGATCAAACGCATATATGATCTCTGAATGAATCTAATCAAAACTATGAGCAGCGGCTGCCAAAGATAGGTCGAACCGTGTTTGGCTTAGAAGATGGGCTGGGTTTCAAGAGGACCAAGCAATTTCACCATGTCAAATAGACTATTCTGCCCTTTACAACTAAAAAAAGAGTTTTAATCTCAACCATTAATCTGTATTAGAAGTTATAAACTATTTTAAAGAGGGGTACCGTAGTAAAGCTCTAAGATAAAATCTATAAATCTAAACTAGTGGTGGGGAAAGGAAATTTTAAAAATACATGCAAATGTACAGGAGTTGCACTGGCCATTTTATTGATCCATTCCACCATCTAGTGCCCGCAAAAGAATTTCTAGTCTCAGGACGTCGTGCATCCTATTGGTCGGAAGCCGGTTTAGCCTTTCGAGGCCAGGAAAGATAGGCCATAATTGAGATCCTGTTCTCCGACCTCTTAACTATGGCCGGTGGTATCTTTCTCCAGCTACTCCAAGGGTCAACCCCTAACGGAATCATTCTCTCACTAAAATATCGAAAAGTGCTCCACAAATTAGCTGAAGTTACCTTTTGCTAGATCAAACCATCAAGGAAATACTCGGTGACATTTCACAACTGAAACGCAGTGTAGGAAAACCGAAGTCAACGTGTACAAAATGAATCCATGCACACATCTCACATCGGAAGGCCAACAATGGCTTTTTAGCCGTGCAGGACCCACCTGCTAACATCATTTGTATGTGTTGTTTTCGACCAATTTACATATATAAACATCCTAAAGGTATGAACATATATATACTCCAAGCGGAGGAAACATAATGTTTTTTTGGAGAGAAGGGCTGTCATCTCAACGCGTGGGCATTTATATCTCCTTGAAAATCCTATCAACCGTTTCTTATAACGAGCATTATTGTTCATGACGACGCTAAAGTAAGATATCTCCACTGCCTGTCGTTGAGTTGAGTTTGAATCAAAAGACAAACTTCGCATTTACACCCATTACTTTAGCCAATTATGTAAGCCCTAGTTGTTAGGGGACAATCGATCAAAATAATTCAGATGGGCAGAGGGATCGTTGACGAGATCACGTCATGGAGGGGCTTGTTGTCAGGGCCAGCAAAACGGTGGAATAAGCTCACGACGAATCAACGGTTTGTCTTACGTCGTTGTCATTTCAGGCTTTGCGTTTCTCACAGTTGATTTGGTTAGTTTGTTCATATATAATATTCAAACACAAAGTACATTGAGTTCCGGTTATTGTATAATTTACTACCGAAGTAACAAGTTAGAATTATTGGTGAATGCCAGTGCCACAGCCACGTACTTCAGATGCAAATTGTAACACGTAGTGGGGGTTGTCATGCTGAATTAAAGCCTGGATCTCAAGTTAATTAACTAACTATGTTGCACATGATATTTTCATACTGACGCTGATTAAGACAGTACCCGTTTCAATAGGGAAGGGCCATATCACAATTAATAGTCAACCCTCCGAACACAGGGGATTAAGAAATGTACAGAAATGTGCGCCCGTGCTTGATGAGCTAATGATGCCGTAAGCATATATAAGTCCTGGTTGAACTTCCGTTCTAAACTAGCAAATCTTTCGCATTTGATGTGCCGTTAGTATATATATACCAAGGCTTCTATGCCGAGCTCGCGCGTCGGGAGCACAGCTAGCGTGCACTCTCGACAGCGTCTCACCTCCTTCCTCTGTGTGCTCCTCCAACTTTTAACCGAGAAACCTAGTTTTCAATTCAACCAAAAAAAATCACCAAATAGATCAACTTTAGCTACAAAATGTAGGTTTCAACTTTCGCCTATCTAACTTTAACTCGAATAATTGTAAGTTCCAACTCATCAAACCTAAACTTTAGATAAAAAATAATAATAATTTTCACAAAAATCAACTTTCAACTCAAGGTTTGGATGTTCTCAACTCCATTTCGGCTCAATAAAAATCCAAATCCCGGTACCTCTGCCTCGTTTCGAAATGGCGAGAAAGGTGGTGCTGGCGGCAGCGGTTACACGACCAGACAATGGTAGCAGTTGGCATTGACGGTATGGGCATGCCAATAGTGAAAGATGACGGCATCATCGGTGAAGGCAGCGCGGTGATGGGAGACGAGAGGAGCGCATGGATGGCAGCTCTTGGAAGGTTAGGTGGGAGAGATTCCTTGGTAATACTTAGGGAGACCTTGTATCCTTTTATTTACCACCCACCTTCTTTCTTACTACTGCCTTTTCCTCTACCAGTGCTTCACATGCAAGTGAAATATTTTTTCTCTTCTATGTAAGACCTTATACCCTTAATATCGTTTGACCATGATTGTTAATACCCTCAACTTTCTTCCTCTACCAGTGCTTCACATGCAAGTGAAATATTTTTTCTCTTCTATGTAAGACCTTATACCCTTAATATCATTTGACCATGAACGTTAATACCCTCAACTTTTTTCCCCTACTCTGCAAGTGAAATACTTTTTCTCTTCTATGTAAGACTTATATCCTTAATATCGTTTGACGATGAACGTTATACCTTCTTATACCATTCCATTTTGTCATAAAATTGTTCAAGATGGTGTTGTTGTGTTTTTAATGCAGAAGACACCTCAAGTATGGTGCTACCGAACCCCTCACTCTTATCATTTCTCTCTCTCCTCCATTATCGCATCCTCCTAGTTCTCTCCAGTTCTCCACCACCTCCTCTCCCCTTCTCCTCCACTAGATTTGCCTGCCGGAAGGGAGGGGAGAGGGGCTCGGTGCTACCCCCTTCGCTTGCTACTTTTTCTTAGATTCTGTTACTTCCTAAGGGGATCTGTCATTGTGGCATGTGGCATGGGCACTCTTTGCGTGAACTTTGTCAACTTCGGTCATTCTCCTCCGAGCTATTGTTGTTCTTTGTCCTCGCCAGTATGTGTGCCGCCGTGGCTGAGGTTTTGTTAGATATCTAGGTTAGCTCCAATAAATCGACCTCCGCAGATCTAGTTTTGGTTCTTCTCCTCCTTGCTCCATCCATGTTGGCCGGCATAGTGGGGAATGACCTAGATGCTAGATCTATGCTTCTTCCTTTATGGTGGTGCTTTGGTTCGTCCACACCATCCTCCTTCCCATCCCCTGCTTTTTTTCTGAATAAACACCTTTGTTCTAGTCTAGTTCGATTCCATCTCCAACTGCAACCTCCAGATTGAGCCAGTTCACGACCTTATCTTTCATCATTGGCGATAAACCTCTCTCCCCGATGTCTTCCTGAGCTTCACAAGGGTACTATAGATTCCTAGTGTGGGCTACGTCTCCCCTATGGCCCCTAACCTCTTAGCTGGGAGGCCCAATCTCTGCATCTGGCCTTGGTACGTGCATGGTGATCTCACCGTCGAAGTTGCTGTCTCTTGGAAATCAGTTAGAGGAGAAGCAATCTACTTCACTACTACAAAAACCCTAATAGTAGACACGTCATGATAGGTGGGCAAAGGGAGCACATCTGTGATAAGATCATCAAGGATGGGCCAAAAAGCCAGCCGTCTGTGATAACTTATCTCAAAGCCAATTGGTCAGTTTTGGATAGTCATCACAGATAGTCACGAAGACAGACCATCTATGATGAGTCATCACAGACGGGCACGTGCTTGGCCTGTCTGTGATGTTGGCTGCCAACATAGACGGCCATTTTCTCTCCTGTCTGTGATGACTTAGAACATAGCCCTCCCCTCCCCATGGGGTTAGTTGCCCAAACACCGCACAGAACAAAACTAAGGTTTCCCGAGCCATCACCGCCACCATTGCCCTGGAGCCCTCTTCCCTGAGCCAGTGTGCCGCCGCCTTCTCCACCGAGCTTTTGCCGCACTCCGGTCCTCCTCCTTGAGCCCACACCGCCCTGTCGTGCACACGGCCCCATCGTCTGTGCCGCCCTGTCGTCTGCGCTGCCCTAACTATCGCGCAGCCTCACCATCTATGCCGCCCTATCGGCCGCGCCGCCATCCTCCACTTGGATGACCGCCGACCTCCTCCTCCTCCTTGACGACTACCGGCCTCCCCTCACTGAGTGTCGGTACACCCTTCTCCTCTTAGTTAGGGTTAGTTCAATTAGGGTTATTAATAGTGTCTTAATAGACTATCAATTACCTATGTATGTAGATATTAGAATTACCTATGTATTTGCAAAGTTTTGTGAAAGAGTGAGTTGATTTATAATCAACATTAAAAAGACAAGCATGAGAAGAAAAAAACATCTTTATGTGCCCTAGTTTTGTTATTCTAGTCTTAGTAATGTCTTTCATTAGTGTATAAAATAGAGTAAGATTGGAAGAGCAAGTATAGATTGAGTGTTCAAGCATGCTCTACAATTTTTTAAAAGTTTTTTTTTCCATATATGTCGTTAGTGTTGAAAATAGAGTAAGGTTGGAAGAGCAAATATAGATTGAATGTTCAAGCATGATCTACATATTGTTGTGAATTTTTTACCATATATGTCATTAGCGTTGAAAATAGAGTAAGGATCGAAGAGCAAGTGTAGATCGACCGAGCAAGTATAGATTGAGTGTTCAAGCATGCTATACATTTTATTGAGTGTTATTCTAGTCTTTCATTAGTGTATAATATATTTCATTAATGTTCAAGCATGCTCTACATTTTATTGAAATTTTTTCCGTATATGTCATTTGGTGCAAAAAAGTAAAACCAATTTTCCAATTGTTCAGTTGATCAAGATATAACGCCAAGATATACTTTCCATATAACTCCAAAAGTGAAAAGAAACAAAATACTGATAAGTTTTTAACAATGGTCAAGCAAATTCTAGAATATAGTTTTGTTTAATTACTTCATAAAGCAAATTATTGGATAATATTAATTCTATACTTCTCTAAGCTCTTGTTGACTAAAATCTTTAAAATAGATATTTTGGCCCAGTATCGTCATAGAGTGCCTCTGCAGGCTCACAGAAGACACAAAGGAGACCGCAGACAATGATTAAGAGGCCTAATCCCACCATCACATCGATGAGGTTGATCGAATTACTGGAAAACCATTACTTACCAAAAGTCGATGACCATGTTTGTAACTGTCTGCAGGATTCATGGAAAGGAAAAGTTGTCCATCCTCACGAACACCTTCACAGGCTTCTCCCAGACAGAGATCGATGACATACTAACCGAGTTATGGCAGATGTTCGAGGTCCGCTTAGAACATAGGGAGCTCGTGGAGAAAGCTGTAATAGGCACAATCTTCAAGGCATGGAGGAGTTTAAGAGTGTCCTTAACATGAGCTATGTGCAGAAGCAAAAAACCTCTTTCGCTCAATATTCATCCTTGGACCATGATGTCTACTAGCAATTTGTGGCCAACAAGACCACAGAGGAAGCTAATCGTCTGGATGAGGAGAAAAGAGCCCTCTAGGCAAAGAAGAAACACCCCCACAGGCTCAAAAGTTGTGGGTGTGTGGCTAAAAAGCAGGCATGGGAGCTGGAGGACGAGTTGGCAAAAGAGTCAGGGGTCAGCCCTCCCTTTGAGTACATCGGAGATGGACGTGCCCAACAATGATGAGAGCTCGAACGCGAAAGAGCTCTTCTGGTTATGTCACCTTCCCAAACCCAGTTGACGAGGAAGTAAACCAATGCCTGGTAAGATACCGAACTACGTACCTATAGTTCTTACACAGCCTCCCCTAACTTAGTACGAAGTTAATTTAATAACTTGTCAAGCATTTGCAGATATCGTTGAGCCATGACTCGTGCTGGACCTCTTTGGGGATTGAGGGGACAAGATATGCTCTAACCATGGCCCGGGAAGCCCAAAGCACCGAGGTCGCATGCGAGGCCTCAGGTTTAATGTTCCTTGGATGGTGGGATTCCCCGAGGATGCAGACATGTCGTGGAATCGGAAGAAGAGCAAGAACAAGCTATGGTTCAAGCAGGCGGTAGCGACGGAGGTAGCGAGGCAGCTCAAGGCGCAATTGCTCGTTACTACGGAAAGCAACTACACGACGCCTGTGATGCTGATGTGAGCCCCATTACCCGTCAGCACAGCATCGTGTGGTTGGCCACTGCATCGAACGACACATTGCTTGTCGACCAAATCACTGTAAGTTACAAATGATGCTCCATTGATAGACCTACCGTGGGCACTTAATTATAATATTTTGGTGATGTAGGAGCTATCATGGTGCATGCCGCTTATTGCATGGTGCACCTATCCGTGCCAGGGGCATTGGTGCACCACATGTCTATAGCACCGAGAATGGCTAGGTGTCAGGTCGACTAGGTTGTTGATGCGTTCAGGATGATTAAGCTCCTTGTGCCACCGAAAGAAGATATCACACTTGGTGATGCAATTGGCTCATTCATCCAATAGCCGAGGATAGATATCGTCCGGGACAACCCTCCTGCTACTTTGTAGGCACGTGCCTCGCTACCGGAGATGACAACACCATAGCCAACGGAGCTTTCCTTGATTCCCCGAGGATATACTACACCTGAAGCACCCGTGAAGGACTTGAGGCCAAGGGCAGAAAGCCCACTAGAACCAAGTCCAAGACAAAGCTTAGTGCTCAAGACCTGAAGCAAGCATCCCTGGCTGCGAAAACATATTTCTTGCCAGCGGAGGTGCACATGACTTACACTTGGGAACAACCATTCCTCCTCGATGAAGATCTAGAAACGGTCAGGATTGTTGTACGAAGATTGCATGAATTTTAGCTGGAACAATGCAATCTGCCTGGTCCAAGAATTAAGTCATTCAATGCCCAAATTCAAGTTTGAGAACTTCTTCGACAATATCTTGGACAACCAAATCATGGTTGCCTTTGAGGACCCGTGGGACCTCTTCAACCTCAAGGAGCTCGACCAGTCACTCTTGCAACTCTGGACATTGTAAGCTTGCTCATCATTCATGGTCTACACATTCCTGATATATTACCAATTACGAATATAATCTTTCGTATAAATATATAGATACATCATGACTAAAGCCAAGACAAAGAATTTGCCGGTAGGTTTCTTAGATCCAGTCCGGGTCACTTTTAGAGCCATCAGGGACAACCCTGACCACCTCTGCGAGTACATCGTGGATGCATGGATGGCTTAGCAGGATGCCGAGTACATCATGTTTCCCTACAACCTGGGGAAGTGTTGCACTATCATTGATTAACGGTTTTAGTTTATGAAACGAACTTCAATGTAATTCATGACTTTGATTACCTGTGTAGCTATCACTGGGTTTTGATCACAATCATTCCTGCTTGGAACAATATTTTTTTTACTTTGATTTCCACATCGGTGTAAAGTCAAATCGCGACTAGTATCTGCAACGTGATAAACGAGTAAGCAACTACCTAACTCCAAGAATAACTCTAATTCCCCCATAATATGCTGAGGGTAACCTGTACTTGTCATGTAGCGTGTGGTTGGAGTACACAGCCCGTGGAGGAAAACACAAGAGCCGAACATCAAAGCTTTATCACCATTTTGACTTTCCGGTATATATCTAGTTACTTGATAACTAAAATGTTCTTTTAGCACTATTAATAATGTTGACTAATGAACCAACTTTTGTTTCCTTCAATGCAAACAACCTCGAGAAATAAATTTCTGTGAATTCTACGTTGTCCGCCACATGGAGTTGGTTTTGGATGGTTTCATCGCATACATGAAAAAAGAAAAGATATGTCATGTAAAAAATTTCATTCATTCTTTATTTCTATGCATGCATGAATTTAAACTTAACCGACAGGAGTGGACTATTGCGACTGTCCAGATGACGACAAAGGAACTCGCCCGCATTTGGGGTGTGTTTTGCTACTTCTTGAATAGTCAAGTCCTAAAACCAGATAGTGAGTTTTATTGGCCGGAAGTTTAGAAATTGCAACGAGATTGTAATTTGACATGTGATGTGAATTTTCAAAATTTGTGATGTGAACTATCAAATCTGTATATGTGCAATTTGTGAATGCGAGCTTTGATGCTAGTATGAGGCAGGGATATATATATCTATGTTTTGTTTCAGGTGCCGAGAGGGCAAGTGACTACTGGGCGATCCTTGTCAGGGGGCATATTCATCATAGGCAGGCCTATCATATGATCTATCTGTGATGACCTGGCTCCTGCGTGATCTGACCGTCCGGGCTATAGGTCATCACTGACAAGCGGTGTGACATGGGCCCGTCTGTGATGTGTTGTCATCACAGATGACTAATCACAGACGATAGCCATGCCCATCTATGAAGACGTGTTTGGCCTGTCTATGATAACCTATTTTGTAGTAGTGTTTGTTGGTGCATACGCATATTTAGGATCCATGGGGCTAGCAACGACCCTACTTATTCATGGATTCACGTCTTATTCATCACCTGCCATGGTGAGGGTCTCAACTTTCTCCTGCCCAACAGGCGTTTTGGAAGGAGGATCATGCCGGCCTCTCTTCTTCATCTTCTGTGGTGACCGCATGTTGGAGGCAATGGCAAGTCCTACCGGTGGTCCTCGGCTGCACTATCTTCACGGTGTATTCGGGACGCTGTGTCATCCGACACGTGTTGTGGTGCGTGGCGCTCCTCGTTGGTTGAGGGCCACATGTCCTTAGGGGTAGGATTAGTAAATTTTCTGTACTTTGTCTCTTAACTTGTAATGTGGAGATCTACTTTGGATTTTCTAATCGCATTTTATTCTAATCTAGTATCACGGGTTGAGCATGAGAAGAGCATGGTGCTACCGCGCTGTCAATGTAAAAGAGCGCAATCTGAGTTTTCTTGCGCTCTCCTACCTTTTACCTGAGAATTAAATTCTGATCAAACAACCTTTTTGTTTGAAACGAACCGATCAAACAACTTTAGAACGCGTGTGATCATACTGTCTACCAAAGTTGAGGGACGTATATAAACCGGTTGCAGGATATAAATCGTTGAACACATGCTATATAATTGGGTTGGTACGTCAGGTGTGTTTCCTAAAATGGAAGTTCAGAACAGACGCAGTGCATCCAACTACCACCAGATGTACATGCTCTTATTTAAACAGAACCAAATCAGCGCCAATATAAAAAGCGCCTTAAACTAATGATGAAGTGAACATAACTTAATTCCAATACTGCATCGCTCTATGGTTAAAAACAGGCAATGGCCTCTGCAGATGGCTACCTTCACGGTCATCAAAGCAGATCTAAGAACCGTTTTACAGTCCGACAATTTTCATGTTCAAAGTCCCAAATCCCAAGGCGTGTGAATTAAGAAAAGGGAATGAACATCGAGATCAAACAAGATGGATGCGTTCACAACCTTGATTTGGGCCATGTAAGTACCACCTTAGATTTGAGATCCCAAGGCCTTAGAGGAAGATTTTAATCAATGCCATTGCCAAGACTAGGAGGAGAAAAGTCTGCCGATCTAGAGAAGATTAATGACAGGTCTGGTCATGTTGTTGAATTATTCTTTCAAGTTCCTATCAGATGGGCACTCTAGAAAGATACCTGGACCAGCGGTACATGGATTGCCATATAAGCAAGGTAACTTGAGAAAGCAAGATTCATAACCAAACCGTCATTACCGTTTACTTTCTGCTGGTCTAATTAATCCACAGAGGAACTAAGCGAATGCAGTCATAAAGTCACAGTCGATCTTCAAAGATCAGTATCCTCCTCTTTTGGACATAGACCATGTTCGTCCATTTTCGATGTTAATTAGAGCCTGATTTGATACATATATCAGATCATCGAACGGTTCGAATGCACTACATCCTATTCTTCAAAAGTCATAGCCTATATCCAACGCATGATTTTTAGAGCATCGAGAAAACGACTGGATTTTGATACAATAAAACACCTACTTCCCAAGCTGGGAATTTCGTTTGCGCATTACAGCGGATCCTTGTGCTTTCCATCCCAATGCCAAAAATATTTAGTAGTTTCCTGTTGGTCGAACAGTTGTATCCGTAAACAGTCAGAACCTATCTGGAACGCATGATTTTTACATAAGTTTTAGAAACAATAGATACAAAAAGTACCTACTTTCTAAGCTGGGCCTTCATCTTGCAAATTACAGTGTATCCTTGTGAATTCCACCCTATTGCACAAAAATATTCCGTATTTTCCTGTTTCCAATCATGTCCTGGACGAAAAAGAACAAGAATCCGACGACGGATGTGGGGTTCCGAAACGGACGGCTGAGATGATGCGTCGTCCAACAACGCGTGGTCCACCACGGCCCATGGACGGGACCCAAAGACCAGGTGTACGCCGTCACGGTGTGTCGCAAGGCCGGGGTGACGTCCCCGTGCGCCGAATCCCGCAGCCTGTGCTGCGGAGCGCGCGGTCCACAGGCGCCCCCGTAGGCCGAGTCGAGGCTACCCCGCAGCCAGCCACCCTATAAAGCGAAGCTGACCTGAACTAACTGCCACCTCCTTGTCTGATCCGCGCCCGTACCCGCTAAGCGGCGCCACGTCACCCCGCCCTGGGCGCTGCCTGGCTACGGGCACCCACGGCTGTTTCCTCTCCAGGGGTATTTATAGGAGCGCCCCGAGACAGAAGCGCTCCCCACATCAGGCGAACACAGGCCTATTTAGAACATTGCGTCGAACACCTTGACGCCATTACAAAAGCTTCGAGAGATAGAGAGGACGGGTAGAGAATTGAGAAGTGCCGTGTAGAGAGAGAGAGAGAGAGAGAGAGAGAGAGAGAGAGAAGGAGGGAGGAGGAGACTAGTGGGTGGTGCGGGTGGTAGCCTCGTGATCGCCGGAGCGATGACGACACCGCCGGCCGGGGCCCCTGCGTCGCCGGTGGCGGCCTCGCCGGTGCCGGAGGTGGCGGCGAGGGACGCGGTGATCGGGTGGTACCGGGGCGAGTTCGCGGCGGCGAACGCCGTGATCGACGCGCTGTGCGGCCACCTGGCACAGATCGGCGGGGCCGAGTACGACGTCATGTTCTCCGTGCTCCACCGCCGCCGCCACAACTGGTTCCCCGTCCTCCACATGCAGAAGTTCTACTCCGTCGCCGACGTTGCCGCAGAGCTCCGTCGCGTCGCCGACGCGCGCGCCGCGGCCGCCGCGGCCTACTCCGAGGAGGAGGCCGCGTCCACGGTGATCCACGAGACCATGGACGAGCTCGTCGTCCCGGACGCCGAGCCCGAGCCCGAGCTCGAGCCCGAGCCGGAGATCGAGGCCGAGGCCCAGCACGATCCGATACCGCAGGATCCGGTAGCACCCGAGGTGCAGCCTAACGGCACCGTCAACACCGCCGATGCGGACCAAGAGCAGGACGGGGAATATTCCTCCGGAGATTCGTCGGAGCGGAAGGCCTCCACGGAAGACGAAGCCGTGCCTGACGGACGTAAGTACAATCATCTCTACCACTCTTAATCCTCGGGCGCTCGTATTAATGACCGTACTTCCTTTTTTTTATTGTTTACCTCCGCATTCGAATTTTGCCGAATCCGTCGTGTTTTTCCGTTACTTCGTCTTTCGAATCGATCTCCAAATTTGGCCCGCTTCGCAAACGTTGGATCTGGTCGTTAGCTGTTGTTTTTCCCGTAAGTTTTCCATCCACGAATCTCCTATTTTATTGGGGCCTTAATAAAAAAAGGGACTAAATTAGCCTTCGAAATGACGCTTTTTTTATGGTACTATTGCTAAAGCGGCATGGTTAATAATACGTGTTGGTTCATGGAACTGGCGAACTGGGTCCATTACATCTGGTGGTTAGGGGAAAAAATTGGAGCGAGAGCCAATAATTTCTGTGCCCCCAGCAAATGCGGAGTTATTATTCGTCGTCGGGAGGATCAGACGGTGAGGAGAGCTTCGCCCGGTCAATCCTGGCCGCCCGTGCCGGCGGCGGCGGCCCGGGAAACGGTATCACGAGGCCGCTAAGGCTAAAACCCTACAGCTTTCTCTCGACGCCGCCCTACACTCCTCTCGTCTTCCAGCTTTTTTATGGTTAGCACTAGCTGCGCGCCTGCATGCGCCCACCCCGGCAGCATCCTTTTGGCCTGGAGCCTGGTCCTATGGGAAGTACTACCCTGTACGGCCGCTAGTAGTTAGCCCTGGCGATGTGTTTAGTGGGGTGCTTGGCAAATTAATGCTATATATCGAGCGAGTGCAAAACGTGCCGCGCCATGACGGTGGATTTGACGCCTCCGCGGCTTGTCCTTCTGGCCGAGGGCAGCCGCCCGCCCGCCCGCTCGCGGTTGGTCGGATCAGCGGCCTCGAGAGCATCGTTCTATGTTGTAGTCTGGTGAGCGCACCAGGCTGGAGGTGGGTTCTGTTTGGTGCGTACCAGCGCTGATAGGCTGTAGGCTGTAGCCTTGCAGAGCGCGGACGGCATAGAATATTTGCAGCAAACCTGTTTACCATGTGCCCGTAGGTCACCAGATTTGGCGACGCCGGTCTCGACAAAACTTGTGTGTCCTCACTTGGTGGGAAGAGGGTTATTAATTAGCGATGGCAACAATTTTGAAACTGTACTTTGTCGAAGGCGTGTTTGACCTCAGGTTTGTGTTTTGAGTGCTTTTTTGGTGTTCCACGTAGCGATGGAGCACTCTGCAGTCTCGAAATGTATGCGGGGATGGTTTGCCATCTTCCATCTTCGGGCTGGGGTGACGAATGATCATGTTTGGTCACAAGGGTCCAAAAAAAGAGTCAAGAATGCTCTTCTTAAGGAAGAAAATCAAAAAGATAAACGGTTTAAAATATATGTAGAAGGGACGAATTATATGAATCTTGATTTGTCATATGCATCTTCAGGCTTGAATGACGATGGACGATATTTGTCGCGGTGCAACAAAATGTGACCCATAAAAGTTGACATCTTTTCCAGTAGGCAATTGATCAATTTTCTCTTCAGTACAATATTCTCTGAGATGGTCATGGTACAACATGGAAAATTTTCTAATCCTTAGCTAGCTCAGTGTCATTCATAAGAGTGACGCAAGTGATTGTAAATCCTATAAAAATTAAAGGAAATATGTAACATAGCCACTCCGCTTTTTAATATTTTTGTTGCTAATAAAAGATTCCAAATGTTACAAAAATATCAAATAATAACCAGTCATTAGAATTCGAGAGAAGAAAACCTACCTAAAACCCGATGTTGAAATTTGCTTCCAAGCGATGAGTCTTTTGTACAGCTCCATCCCCCAGCCATTTTGGGGGACATGCTCTGCGGCAAGCGTGGTACGGAATAAAATTCCACCGTGCTAGCGTGAATCTCATGAGGAGGGCGTCAGGCCATGTCAGGCGCCGCGGAGGTCCGCCGCCCACCGCGACCGCCCGTCTGATCGCAATCAAACGGTGCCAGAAGCGCGAGTAAATGGACCCACATGACCTCCACCGAGGAAGATTTAATTCGTGCACACAGCCTCCACGTGTCGAATAGCGACTGGACCGGACCCAGATCGGGTTCGAGAAGCCAAAACCTCCGGCCGAGGCTGGATGTAGTGCCGTGCCGTGCCGATCGGCATGGCCGCTCCTCCGAATCTGAGCTGTACACGGGTTGGCCGTCGTTTACTGGCTCGTGGGGCCGGGTCAATCAACTGGCTGGTAGGTGGGGCCACCCTGGGTATGGTTCTTCTCGAAAGAACTCCTTGTCTCCGTATGGCGCCACCCTGAGAAAATCGGTGCAGTCTTTAGCCGCCTGCGGCATTCAGGCAACGGGGGTAGGTGCGGTAGGGGTGCGTAGAACTTTTGGAGCTTGCACGTGATAATTAGATTATGATTATCTATGTGATTTAGAATATGATTATGTAGGTTACAACAGCGTACTCAGTGTAGCATATGCATGTGGCTGCGTTATATGCTTTGCTGATGTGATCGTCACTTAAGCAGTTTTGTCGAGTTGCTGCTATTCACCAACCTTTGCAGTTAGACTTGATTTTAAAAGATTTTCTGCGATCTCTTCCAAAATGACAACTGAGTGACCGCCATCTTTTAAAAGAGAGGAAAAAGAAAATCTTGTGTTTTATGTGCCTAGGATAGACAATTGCAAAAGGAGAGAAAAGTTTTGCTATAAAGATAGTAGGCTAAATATCAACATCTTTGAATTTTTTTTTAAAAAAAACGCTATCCTTATACACTTTTCTTCTCCCAATAATTGAACACGTATTGGTCCCTGCGTGGTGATTGCCTTTGGCCCCGCACAGATGCCATGTACTAATGTCCATGTACATACGCTTCATTCAACTTGAGCGAATCTCCCATTTATACTCGCTTTTCTTTATCGCGCCATTGCGAAAGGCAACCTCTTTTTTCTCCGGTCCGTGCTCCATGGAAAATGACACGAAAACGACTGCATCTTAGGAGTCCTCGATGCAAGGACATTTCTTCCTGTGTTATGATGGGGATTTTGGAAAATCGGATGGAACTACAGCACCGATACTGCACGACAAAGCAGGAGGTGGTAGAACGATTTAGTGAAGTGCAAATGGGTGATAAAACTGGACCTTTGGTGCTGCATGACTGTGCCCACTAACGAACCTTTGGTGAAGATCTAATTATGCCATGCGAGAAAAGCTGAGATAAAATACATTTCATACTTAACGTTTTCTTGGATAGTTTAGAGGATCTCTATCCAAAAGCTGTCGGTGAACATCTCGCATGTTAATTTCATTTATCATTTTGTGAACACCTTCATGCAACCATCTGCTTTTAGGAGTGCCTTTTCTTTTTCCTTACGAGCCAAAGGATGAACCAATCACAACTGAATTTTCAGAATGCGCACTGATGACACCCTTTGTCCGTATTTATTTGCTGCATTTTCTAATGCTTCCAACAATTGATTATCAGTGAAACAGAATATGTTTTTTGGTTTTCTGAAACGATATAGCACACTTAAGAAAATTATGTGTCATTTGAAATGCACCGTTTCAAGAACATATCCAATGCTTGGAACCCTCTGAGATCTATATTACTCAGCAGATCATACTGATCAAGGATCTCAAGGCGAGCACAGCCTACCAGAGAGCTACCCGATCTGCTCTGACCACGAGGAGTGCATTGCCCGCCCCGAGAGGATCAAGATCCAGAAAGGTTTCATGGCAAAGGAGTCCGTGAAGGGGCACATGGCGAGTTTCATCTTTACACCACTGGGCAAACTTTCTGTATTGAAGAACTAGATGCTGTAGGAAGTAGTAGCACTTCCATTGATCTACCAGTTTATGTGCCTCCTAAAGGCGCTGTTTTTTAACAGATGTTTGTAACCTTGTGTTATCAGGTTAACGTTGTGAAAGGCTTGAAGATATATGAAGACGTATTCACGACATCAGAGCTCATAAAGGTTGCTGATTTCATAAATGAAATTCGTCAGGCTGGCAGAAATGGGGAACTTTCAGGTAAGTTGTGTTTTTATTGCTTTGAAGAATTTTCGTTCTTGAAATGTTCTTTTAATGCTCCCCCAAAATGGAGTATATATGCATTGTTTTTTAGGTGCTATTTATTTTCTTCTTCCTTCTTGTGTCTATTCCTTTCTGGTTACTCATGTTGTGTCCACAACGAACATCTGATATCATCCAATTGATGCTTTCGAGACACCAAAAATGTTCCTAGGGCTCATAGCATCTAATTGTGGTCCTAGTTCGACATTACTACTTTTTCTGTCGGTGGTAATGGTTTTGTCTGATACACTTCTGTGCTAATTGACTCAGGCATCTAAACGTTCTAGGTCGTAGCAACTGCCTCCACATATATATACTCCATAAATATCGCGGTAGAAGAAATAGATAAAGTAGGCTAAATTAGTATATTTTAGTACTTGCTATTGCATAGATAGCTGCGGGTCATCCTAATCTAGGAAAAGTAGAACTTGCATTTTAGAAGGTAAAGTCATCAAACTAGTGACTACGATACAAAACTAGTGACTACGATACCTGACCGATTTGGACGTCTTAACGTAAGCTAACTTTAACCGACTAGTGACTACGATACCTGACCGATTTGGACGTCTTAACGTAAGCTAACTTTAACCGTTACCTCTCCAGAAGAAAACTTTGAAGTGAATGTATAATAATTTAGTTATAATACAGTAACATGTTAGATCGCTTCTGTTTGATTGGAATAGGTTGTGCCAAGGCATGCTAACATCAGTCCCAAAGTTGTGAACCACAAAACATTAATCCAAGTAAGATCTCGACTTCCTAGCCTTCTTTAGTTCCTGAGTATCATTCGATCTTAAGATTTGACATAGAGCTCACAACCTTGGTATGGTTCTATACGGTTTTGGCCAAAATCTTCATTTGCGAGTAAGCTGCCTGAACTTGACTAAATGACAGAATTTTCCTGTTAGATTTGTTAAGGGTGCTCATGTACTTTGTCTCTTTGAAGTGTGACATTCTGTCGACATGTTTGTCCTTGTGCCATCGCCTGGGTCAATTTGATGCTAATTCTCTGGTTTCGAATTTAGGTGAAACCTTCATATTCTTCAACAAGCAGATGAAAGGGAACAAGAGGGAGATCATTCAGCTCGGCGTACCGTTATTTCAACACACCACAGAGGAAACCAATTGTATGTTCCGGAAACTGGTAGCTCATACTACTGTTTTCTTCAACTTATAGCTGCAAGCATATTCTTTTGGGTGTGACATATTTGCGTGAATATTCATCCTCAGACAATGAGATGCCCCAGTGAATGAGGTCACAACTCACACCTGTCTTCTCTTCCCCTTGTGTGCAGGTCATATAGAACCAATCCCACTTGTCCTGCAGGCTGTCATTGACCACCTTGTTCTTTGGCGTTTAATACCAGAAAGCAGGAAACCGAACAGTGTCATCATCAACTTCTTTGATGAGGTAAGTGTTGCTGTGTTTGATAAAATAGGCATTGATTAAACACTCAAATGTAACCAAATGCGCTTTTGCTTCTTGTACTACATAAAATTTGTGATCAAATCTTTGTACCAGAACTGGTATATAGTCTGTTCTCTGTACACACTTCTCTTCCCTTAGAAAACCAGAACCAGACTTGCATACAAATAGCAAATTAGTTTTGGACATTTAGAATTTGTGGAATCTAGTAGGGTCTACTACATAGTTTGGGCTTCTTACAAAAGGATATGGAAGTAATTTTAAGAAACGATGGAATCATTGTTATAATGGTGTAACTACTATGTAGGAATAACTTACACACTTTGCATGTTCATGCCATAAGTGAGCGAGTGGGGTGAAGTGAAAACATTTGAGGGGGGGACAAAGCCTTGTTTGATCTGTATGAGCTACTACTTTTGTTGTTACTGCGATTAAAATCTAGTACTAGAACACGTCACACGTGCCTTTTCTACAGGGCATGGGTCAAGAGCTCAGATTGTCTTAAGTACTATAACAAACATCCTTTGCCTATTTGTCTATGCTGAAGCATGGTTCAACTGTTGGTCTCTGACAATTGGTGAATTGTTTCACAGGACGAACACTCGCAGCCCTACTTCAAGCCTCCACACCTGGACAACCCCATTTCCACTCTCCTGCTGTCTGAGACCTCGATGGCATTCGGAAGGTCACTTGTCACTGACAGCAATGGCAACTACAAGGGACCTCTCACACTCTCACTGAAGCAAGGGTACGTACGCCTCAACACCACACCCGACATCTTCTCGCGTTTTTATTTGTTTCTTACTGGTAAAAAGCATATGCAGCTATTATCTCATGAGTTTCATGGATCAACTCTGCAGGTCACTTCTAGTGATGCGCGGGAACAGCGCAGACATGGCCCGGCACGTTGTGTGCCCGTCGTCCAACCGCCGCGTGAGCATCACGTTCGTGAGGGTGAGGCCGTCCACGCCGGTGGACCTCAGCCCGCTCCCGTCGCCCACCAAGGCCATGACGCTCTGGCAGCAGCCGCCGACCGCGGTGCCGGCCGGCATGCAGAAACCACCCCACGGAGGCAACGCCATCATCGGCTACGGCCCGGGGCCGCAGGCCATGCTGGCTCCAGCGTGGGGCATGGCCGTGCGCGCGGCGCCCGTCATGATGGTCGCGCCCCCGAGGCCGATGGTGATGGCGCCCTCCAGCAACGTCAACAAGAGGATGGGGCGCAGCGGCACCGGCGTGTTCCTGCCGTGGACGGTCGGACCCAAGAGGTACAACAAGCACCTCCCTCCGCGCATCCAGAAGCGCCGGTTCTCGGCGATGATGTCGCCGATAGAGGCACAGGGCTGAACACCCGACCTCACCTCGCCACCGCCGTAGTCGTTCTCTTAGGCCGTATGTCTGATATCTCCAGTTCGACGAGCGGTTTTTCTTCTTCTTCTTCTTTCGAGTCAAAAAGGTCGAAACGCGCGGGCAGCGTGTCTGTCCTCCCTGTGTATTTTGTTGGTGACTCTCGTCGTCGTCGTCATCGTCCTGCGAAGTGGTGACTGCTCTTTTCTTTTCTTGTGGGGTTTGGTCTGCCTGTAATTTAGTTGGGGTGTTTGTGGCCTTGTGAGTAGCAGAGGTCGAAGCAGTAGAAATATGAGTAGGGATAGGTGAGGTCAGAATCAATCAGAACGGGTTTGTTTTTGTTTTTCCTTTCCTTTGGTTCCGAGAAAGAACTGGATGGAAGATGGATGGATGTTGCCATGCATGTTCTGCTGAGTTTGCAGTTATATAGAGGTAGACGATGCATCTTGTGTTGCTCACTTCACTTGTGTTGTTTCTATCCACCACCATATGTATGTGCTTATGAATCTCTGTGCTATATTTGGCTACAGACGTATGGATCGAGTGCGTTTGTTCCTCAGGAACCTTCGGGCATCGACGATGATCAATCACATAATACAAAAACTAAAATAGGCAGGAGATATAAAATATAGAGGTGTTATTCTTCCCTTTATTGATCTATCAACCGATTTTATGTGTATAATGCAATAGCACAATCCGACTCCGCCGTTGCAGGTCCCAAGCCCGGGTAAAGAAGGAGGATTGTGATAGGTTTGGCGAGCCAACGTAAAAACTCAGCCATTCTTATGGATATGAAACCCAATAGAAATTCGTTGGGGCGTAACCCTCTTAACGATGCGCCATATCGGAACCCGGATGTGGTGTTAAATGAGCAAGAGCCGGGTCGTCACTCCCTTAGTGACGTGCTACGTCAGCGCCTAGATGTAGTGATAAGTGTGCAAGGGTCTTCGCATTTTATTCGACGGATGCGAAGGGTAAGGAAGCTAGTCGATGCAAGTAGGATTCGTGTGGGTAGTTCGAATGTAGGGTCCTTAACTGGAAAGCTACGAGAGTTAGTTGATGCTGCGATTAGGAGACATGTAAATATCTTTTGTGTCCAGGAGACCAAATGGATGGGCTAGAAGGCGAGGGAGGTGGAAAATACTGGTTTCAAACTATGATACTCAAGGTTAGTTGGGAATAGGAATGGTGTAGGTATTCTGATTGATAAGAACCTCAAGAATGGAGTAGTGGACATCCGGAGACAGGGGGATAGGATCATCCTAGTCAAGCTAGTCATTGGGAATTTGGTCCTGAATGTTATTAGTGCTTATGCTCCACAAGAAGGTCTTGATGTGAGCATAAAGAGACAATTTTGAGAAGATTTAGATGATCTAGTTAGAAGTGTACCTACTAATAAGAAACTCTTCATAGGAGAAGATCTCAATGGCTATGTGGGTATATCAAATGTAGGGTTTGAGGGGTTGCATAGGGGCTTTGGGTATGGCGATACGAACCAAGAGGGCAAGGACATCTTAGATTTTTCTCTAGCTTAAGACCTGATAGTAGCTAACACCTTTTTTTAGAAAAAGGCAATCCCATTTAGTGACATTTAGTAGTGCTCAACACTCCAGCCAAATTGATTTTGTCCTTACCAGGAGAGGGGATAGACAGGCTTGTGTAGGTTGCAAGGTGATACCTGGAGAGTGTGTTGTCCCACAACATAAGCTGCTGGTGACTGATTTTCGCTTTCATTTACGTGTTGCTCGGGACAAATATGCCAAAATTACGAGAATAAAGTGGTGGAAGCTCAAAGGGGAAGTGCAACAAATCATTAAGGACAAGATGATTGTAGAAGGACCATGGAACGAAGAGGAAGACGCGAATAGCATGTGGATGAAGATGGCAACTTGTATTCGAAGGGTGGCTAGGGAGGTGCTTGGAGTAACCAAAGGAAAGAAATACGAACCTAAAGACACCTGGTGGTGGAATGAGGATGTCTAAAAGGCTATCAAGGAGAAGAAAGAATGCTTCAAGTGCTGGCATCATGACAAAAGCACAAACAATATGGAGAAGTACAAGGATGCCAAGAAGAAAGCAAGGTGAGCTGTGAGTGAAGCAAGGGGGCGGGCTTATGATGGGCTCGACCAGCGATTAGGCACAAAGGAATGTGAAAATGATGTCTACAAGATGGCTAAAATTCGCGAGAGAAAGACAAGGGATTTCAACCAAGTTAAATGCATCAAGGACGAGGCAAATCGACTTCTAGTGAAAGATGAGGAGATTAAGAACAGATGGAGAGATTACTTTAATGAACTGTTCAACGGTGGGAATGAGAGCATTATGCTTGAGTTAGACGACTCCTTTGATGACACCAATAGGCGCTTCGTGCGGAGGATCCAGGAGTTCGAGGTTAAGGAGGTCCTAAAAAGGATGAAAGGAGGTAAGGCATTGGGCCCTGATGATATCCCTATTGAGGTGTGGAGATGCTTTGGAAACATGGCAGTAGTATGGCTAACTAAGCTATTCAACCGCATCTTTCGGTCAAACAAGATGCCCGAAAAGTGGAGAAAAAGTATATTAGTACCTATCTTCAAGAATAAAGAAGATATTCAAAGTTGTACTAATTATCGAGGAATTAAGCTTATGAGTCATACTATGGAGCTATAGGAGAGAGTGATTAAACATCGATTAAGAACACTGACGAACGTCACAAAAAATCAATTTGGTTTTATGCCCGAGAGATCGACTATGGAGGCGATTTTCTTGCTACGTCAGCTTATGGAGAGATATAGGGAGCAGAAGAAGGATTTACATATGGTATTCATTGACTTGGAGAAGGCATATGACAAAATTTCAAGGGTAGTCATGTGGTGGGCGCTGGAAAAACAAAAAGTCCCAACAAAGTACGTTACCCTCATCAAGGATATGTATGATAACGTTGTGACAAGTGTTCGAACTTGTGACAGTGAGACCGATGCCTTCCCAATTAAGATAGGACTACATCAAGGGTCAGCCTTGAGCCCATATCTTTTTGCCTTAGTGATGGATGAGGTCACGAGGGATATATAAGAAGATATTCCTTGGTTTATGCTCTTTGTTGATGATGTGGTGCTAGTAGACAAGAGTAGGATGGGCGTCAATAGGAAATTAGAGCTGTGGAGACATACTTTAGAATCAAAAGGGTTTAGACTTAGTAGAACCAAAGCTGAGTATATGAGGTACGATTTTAGTGGTGTTAGGTGTGAGGAGGGAGAGGTTAGTCTAGAAGGACAAATAGTGCCTAAGAAAGATATTTTTCGATACTTGGGATCAATGCTACAGAGCAATGGTGGTATCGATGAGGATGTTAGCCATAGAATCAAAGTAGGGTGGATGAAATGGCGACACGAATCTGGCATCCTTTGTGACAAAAAGGTCCCACAGAAACTAAAAGGTAAGTTCTATAGGACGACGATTAGACCTGTGATATTGTATGGAGCAGAATGTTGGCCCACTAAGAGACAACACATCCAGCAGATAAGTGTCACAGATATGCATATGCTACGGCGGATCTGTGGGCATACAAGAAGGAATCGAATTCGGAATGAGGATATACATGATAGCGTAGGGATGGCACCGATTGAAGAGAAGCTTGTCCAACATCGACTAAGATGGTTTGGACATATCCAACGGAGGCCTCCAGAAGCACCGGTGCATAACGGTATTCTAAGATTTCTCGACAATACTAGGAGGGGCAGGGGGCGACCAAAGTTGACATGGGAGGAGGCGGTAAAAAGAGACTTGAAAGATTGGAATGCATCCAAGGATTTGTCTCTAAATAGGACTGCGTGGAAATTAGCGATCCATGTGCCCGAATCATAATATTTCTTTTAAGCATTTTCTCCTTTACCTTTTGGTTCATATAATTTTTATTAGGTTTCATCTCTAGCCTACCCCAACTTGTTTGGGACAAAAGGCTTAGTTGTTGTTGTGGTTGTTGTTGTTGTAATGCAATAACTCTATCTCTC
This sequence comes from Stipa capillata, assembly GCA_019208055.1. NCBI lineage: Eukaryota > Viridiplantae > Streptophyta > Magnoliopsida > Poales > Poaceae > Stipa > Stipa capillata. Next base: position 176,178 of record JAGXJF010004804.1, on the reverse strand, counting down.
TATTTATATTAGTGCTGCAAGAAGTTCGAATAAGATTATGTATTTGTTCTCCAAGTTTGTACCGAACCGGGACTCCCCCTAGGAGGGTGTGTCCGCGCGCCACTCCCTCCCATGTGGAGCCTATGGGTTCCTTTCCTCTTAGACACTTATCCGCAATATGTCCAAACCTCATTAAAACTCCTTAAAAACCCTGCTACTTGGAAAAAACAAAGAAAGAGTACTTAGCATATACTTTTCATGTTGCATGAATTGTCTCATTAAAAATCTCATTTGAGAAACTTCAGGAAAACTCGCACAAGGAAAAAAAAGTATAATCATTCATCGAGTTTGTGAAGATTTCTCCCCTAAATTATGCACTTCTCTAAGTCTCATCATTCATATTTGACGTACACATCTTTCAAAGCTAGATGCCAAGAGTGACTTAGTGAAAAGATCTATAAGATTCTCACATGACTTAGTATGCAGTACTTTTATCTCATTCAATTGTTGCAATTCATGATTATAGAAGAACTTGGGGTTGATATGCTTCGTGAATTTACTCTTCACATAATTCGTTTGCAGTTGTGCAACACATGTTGCATTATCTTCATAGATGATAGTGTAGGTATGCCGGATATTCAATCTACACGACTGCTAGACGTGGTTCTTCATTTGTCGAAACCATAAACATTCCTTTGATGCTTCATATAGTGTTATTATGTCTGAGTGGTTCGTCAAGGTTGATACTAAAGTCTGTTTCGATAGCTTCCAGGAAATTGCAGTTCCTAACAAAGAAATACATAACTAGTTTGTGATTTTGCTGAATGCGGATCAGACAAATATCCGATGTCTGCGTAACCCACCATGGTTAAATCTTAGTTCTTTCTATAGAAAAACCCAAGACCTTTGCTATCTTGGGGATAGCGCAGAATGTCCTTTATGTCTTTCCAATGCCTCTTAGTAGGCTCTGCGATGTATCTTGCTAGCATATTCACGGCAAATGCAACGTCTGGTCTAGTGCAATTTGCTAGATACATGAGTGCTCCGATTGCGCTCAGATATGGGGTTCCGGACCGAGGACTTCCTTCACCTAATCTCTAGGTTTATATGGATCTTTCTCTTGCTGTAGAAATCTCACAACCGATGGGGTTTTCGACGGATATGACTTTTCAAAGACGAATCTTTCTAGTACCTTCTGAGTACATGTCGACTGGTGCACTAATATTCCTTCTGGAAAATTCTCGATCTGCAAGCTGAGACAACATTTGGTTCTACCAAATTTTTCATTTCAAACTTGAATTTCAAGTAAAAGCCCGCTTCCTCTATTTCTCCTTTTGTCTCAATGATATCCAAATCATCTACATATACATAGATTATACAGAAGACATTATAGGATCTTCATATAAATACACATGGGCAATCTTCATTACTCATGTAGCCCTTTTCCGAAGGAGTTCGCTTAAGTGACTACACCACATCATGTCTGATTGCTTCAGACCATATAGTGACTTATTCAGTTTCATGCTATAACATATATACGATAAAGCGAGTTGAAATTAGATAAATCACTAACCTTAGATAATACCAACTTAACAAAATAAAATCCCTCCCACTCCTTTCACCACTTGAATCTACAATAATGAAAGAGCGTAAAATTAGCTAGTTCTACAAATTAAGTATTTGCAACTAACCTTAGATCACCTCCAAATAAAGGATCTAAAAGGAGAGCACAAAATGAAATCTCTCTCTCTCTCCTCTCACCACTTGAAGCTACAATAAGAGCACAAAATTAGCTATACCTACAAAGTCATTACAACTGGGAGAGCAAATTACTAACCTTAGATAACCTCCAACTCAAATATCTAAAAAGAACGTTTCCAAATCCTTGCTCTCCTCTCACCAAATTGCTCCCAAATTGCCATTCTCAGGCAGCAGCCACCCACAGGAAAAACAGAACTAGAAACCCTAATGAAGTGGGTGGAGGCATGCTACTTATATATGGTTTCTATGTCATCACTGACGGGTTAGCCACTTAAACCATAAGTGGTGACCCTTTTAGCTGGGTTAAGAAACAACCCGTCAGTGATGATAAATAATGCCGCAGGGCCTGTCACTGATGACAACACTGACAGACCTTAAGGTGGCCCATCACTGATGAGTGCCCCTCATTATTGACGGGCCTCTCCATAGCCTCTCACCGATGACTTACATCAGTGATGGGCTGGTCTTACCTCTCAGAGATCCAGATCCAGGATGTGAGAACTACGCCATCATGGCAAAGTCCATGGTACGTTCTCTACTCTTCTTCTTCTTCTTCTTTGGCATGAAGAACCTGCGGTCTCTCCTCTTCAAAGATCAACTCTTTTTTCCTTATATTGAGATCTACTTCAATTTGGATTCCCTATAGTAGAATTTCTAAGTTTCTTGAGAGGAGTTCTAATTTTTGAGTTTAAGAGAACACAGACCCACACAAAAGAACCGTTTTCTTCTAGTGTTATGTTGGACAATTTCCAAAGAACATTTTGGATCAATTTCCAAAGAACATTTACCATATTGACCGAAATTGCTACTGTAGTAGTGATGCAATATTTCACAAATGTAAACATACTCATGGAGACAAGAATAGTTTGGTGCAATCCTCTCCCATACAAGGCAGATAATGTATATGATATATATAGTTTGTAATTTACACAAATGTGAATTACATTTCATAATTAAAAATCTAGAATTAAAATTGTTCATAACTAATTTTGAAAAAGAAATACTCCTCTTGATCACCTCCAGCTCAACGTCTTGATCAAGAGGGTTCGCCTCAAGTTGGGCGACCGAATTAACTCTCAAGAAGCTAACTCGTTCTTCGCCCCACTTGATGAACTTCACATGGAGTTGTCGGACGTGGGAGATTTGATTGCTACGGATGAGGTACGTCCTCGTCTCCTGGTGATCAACCACCTTGAATATCCCGTGGGGGAACTTCTTACGTAGCACAATGTCGACGACTAAGCCGCTAGAGTGCTCACTGACCGGATTCACCAGGACTAGGAGCTGGGTGGTGTCGATCAACCCATAGGCACTGAAGCCCAGGTGTCGGAGTATTATTCCGGCAATTCTAATAATACTGAATATGGGGTAGCGTACGAGTAGCAGATCTAGATGGGTGCACATGGGACACAGAGTTTAGACAGGTTTGGGCCCTCGAGAAGAGGTAATACCCTACGTCCTGTGTTTGGCGAGTCGTATTGCTTCTATCCCGCGTGAGGGTATGTGTCTATGCCTTATGATCAGATGATCCGAGAGCTTTATTTTTTTTGTCTACCTATCCGAGGATCCCGACCCGGCCTTATATAGGCGGCCGGGATAGAGTTACAAGAGTCCAAATCGGCTTACATATATGTTTCCTAATCGGTTACAACTACCACCCGGGATTCCGGGCAAGTACGTGTCCATGTCTTGTACTCCAAATCGATGATGCGCACCCGTGTAGAAGTCGGACCCCGAGTAGTCGGCCTGGCCCACCCTATGCCCGGATGGCCAGCTTTATCCTCCTTGACGATACTCGGGTGCTATGTCATCATCAGTAGCCCCCGAGCCTTCGGCCCGACTAGGATAGTCAGGCGGAGGCTCCTTTGTCTTCTGTAGTATTCGCTCTGGGGGCACGAACAGTGCACCCAGAGGGTGTAGCCCCTGAGCCTCTACTCGGTTCGAGGAACCGAGTGGAGGGTCTTCAATGACTCTTCCCGAGTAGCTGGTTTACTTGCCTTTCCGTAGATTTCACTCTGGGGGCACGAACAGTGCACTCAGAGGGTGTAGCCCCCGAGCCTCTACTTGGTTCGAGGAACCGAGTGGAGGGTCTTGAGAATTTTCCCGCCTTCGACCGACTCGGCCAGCGCAAGGCCGAGTGCTCGGCAGCTTGAGGTGGAGAAAGCCGCCACCGAGCCCTCTCTGAAGAGAACTCAGGACGCCGCCGCTGGTAAGCCCCCGACTCATGTCTGCTCAGTCGGAGCCTGCCGAGTAACTTTGCTGCCGACATTGCCGATGAAGAGGTCCCCGTGCTGATGGAGAAAGCCCAGTCGGCGGATACCAGTGCTGACAGCGTCATCCTGAAAAAGTAGGAAGAAAACACATGAACCGTTCCACATACATGTGAAGTACTCGGGAAGGCCGAGTGTAACTTGATTATGCATGTTTTGGTTAACTTGTTCTGTGTTTTATTAACCCCTTTTTTCGTAAAAATTTGTTCGTGTGTAAGTTAGCCCTTTGTGTGTGCTCTTGCCGACCCGTCATATCCCCCATTGCGTTGAGATTAGCCGTGGGCTGTTTTCCATGTAGCGCAGGGTTGTGGCGTAGACCGGCGATCGAAGACGAAGAGTTAACGCCGAGCGTTTTACACAGTACTAAAATAATTGTTTGAAAGAGAGGGGCCCAAGTGCGCTTAGGCGCACCCAGTGTGGTGTAGCCCCCCGAGTGTCCACTATGCGTAGCCGTGAGCGTGCATAGCAGGCCAGTCGGGAAAGCCAGAAAGTTACTCGGATGGAGCAAGAAAATATTTATTCATTTAAAGTATGAAAGTACAAAGCTTAAGCATAGAAGCGACTTAGCTGTTTAATGTTTCAGGCATTGGTGATGAGGTTGCCATCGTTATCCTTCAGCAGGTAAGCCCCCGGGCGTAGTACTTCAACGACAGTCTACGGGCCTTCCCACGGTGGAGAGAGCTTGTGCTTGCCCTTGTTGGATTGGACTCGGCACGGGACCAAGTCGCCAACGTCGAAAGCACGCCCGTGTATGTGGCGGCGGTTGTTTGTTCGCCGGTGCATCCGAGTCAGCCACGAAGGCCTCCCGAGGAGGATTGCGGCTTCCCGAACTCTCGAAGCCGTCCGACAACGGTGACTTCGCTCCGGGGCTGATCATGATCTTTGGACCCCAAGATTCTATTGCCGATCTAGGACAGGTCTTCCGGGTCAGAAACCTGGACTTCATCACCGACAAACTCGGCAAACTTCACCCCTGTGACTCGGCCCCCAGCCAGTCGGCGGAGGCTTCCCCGTCTTCTTCACTCGGACTCTCGTCCGAGTCGATTATTTCGGTGATCATCTCCAAGGACAAGGTCATGCCAAAGTTGGATCTCCTGTTTGAGCACGGGTCTTCACCCGTCGAGCAGGGATCCCGACTGGTCGGCGCGATCTAGTCCCTTCTGCCCATCCTCGACTACGACTCGGACGGCTTCGAGAGTTCGGGAAGCCACAATCCTCCTCGGGAGGCCTTCGTGGCTTCGGATGCACCGGCGAACAGACAACCGCCGCCACATACGCGGGCGCGCTTTCGACGTTGGCAACTTGGTCCCGTGTCGAGTCCAATCCAACAAGGGCAAGCACAAGCTCTCTCTACCGTGGGAAGGCCCGTAGACTATCGTTGAAGTACTACGCCCGGGGGCTTACCTGCTGAAGGATAACGATGGCAACCTCATCACCAATACCTGAAGCATTGAACAGCTAAGCCGCTTCTATGCTTAAGCTTTGTACTTTCATACTTTAAATGAATAAATATTTTCTTGCTCCATCCGAGTAACTTTTTGGCTTTCCCGACTGGCCTGCTATGCACGCTCACGGCTACGCATAGTGGACACTCGGGGGCTACACCACACTAGGTGCGCCTAAGCGCACTCGGGCCCCTCTCTTTCAAACAATTATTTTAGTACTGTGTAAAACGCTCGGTGTTAACTCTTCGTCTTCGATCGCCGGTCTACGCCACAACCCTGCGCTACACGGGAAACAGCCCACGGCTAATCTCAACACAATGGGGGATACGACGGGTCGGCAAGAGCATACACAAAGGGCTAACTTACACACGAACGAATTTTTACGAAAGAAGGGGTTAATAAAATATAGAACAAGTTAACCAAAACATGCATAATCAAGTTACACTCAGCCTCCCCGAGTACTTCACATGTATGTGGAACGGTTCATGTGTTTTCTCCCTACTTTTTCAGGACGACGCTGTCAGCACTGGTATCCGTCGACTGGGCTTTCTCCATCAGCACGGGGACCTCTTCATCGGCAATGTCGGCAGCAAAGTTACTCGGCAGGCTCCGACTGAGCAGACATGAGTCGGGGGCTTACCAGCGGCGGCGTCCTGAGTTCTCTTCAGAGAGGGCTCGGTGGCGGCTTTCTCCACCTCAAGCTGCCGAGCACTCGGCCTTGCGCTGGCCGAGTCGGTCGAAGGCGGGAAAATCCTCAAGACCCTCTACTTGGTTCCTTGAACCAAGTAGAGGCTCAGGGGCTACACCCTCTGGGTGCACTGTTCGTGCCCCCAGAGTGAAATCTACGGAAAGGCAAGTAAACCAGCTACTCGGGAAGAGTCATTGAAGACCCTCCACTCGGTTCCTCGAACCGAGTAGAGGCTCAGGGGCTACACCCTCTGGGTGCACTGTTCATGCCCCAGAGCGAATACTACAGAAGACAAAAGAGCCTCCGCCCAACTATCCTAGTCGGCCGAAGGCTCGGGGGCTACTGACGATGACATAGCACCCGGGTATCGTCAAGGAGGATAAAGCTGGCCATCCGGGCATAGGGTGGGCCAGGCCGACTACTCGGGGTCCGACTTCTACACGGGGACGCATCATCGACTTGGAGTACAAGACATGGACACGTACCTGCCCGGAATCCCGGGTGGTAGTTGTAACCGATTAGGAAACATATATGTAAGCCGATCTGGACTCTTGTAACTCTATCCTAACCACCTATATAAGGCCGGGTAGGGATCCCCGGATAGGTAGACAAAAAAATAGAGCTCTCAGATCATCTGATCATAAGGCATAGACACATACCCTCACGAGGGATACAAGCAATACGACTCGCCAAACACAGGACGTAGGGTATTACCTCTTCTCGAGGGCCTGAACCTGTCTAAACTCTGTGTCCCGTGTGCACCCATCTAGATCTGCTACTCGTACGCTACCCCATATTCAGTATTGCCGGAATAATACTCCGACACCAGGAATCCATGGTGACCCGTGCGAGCTATAAACATAGGTCGTAGGAGCTTCGAGTGGCCATCTTCACGCACACGAAGTGTCGAGGTCGGACGATCTAGTATAGGAAGAGGGAGAAGAAAAGAGCTTGAGCTGGATGGGAGGCTAGGCGCAGGAGGTGCTTCCTTTATGCAGGGAGATCGGCGCAATGTGTACGCATTCACAATTTCTCGTATTCCCGCGCTAATAAATAAACTCTCCAGAAGCTACCTTTTCTTTGCCCCACTTGATGTACTTGGCGTGGAGTTTCCGGATGTCGTTGATTTGATTGCAATGGACAAGGAACTTCCCATCTCATTGTGATCAACCACCTAGAAGTGCCATTCAGATGGGAACTGCTTACGTCGAATGTTCATGATGAACGGAGCCCCCGGAGCGCTCGTCAATCGGGTTCACTATGGCTAGAAGCAGGGTGCCATCGATCGGCCCATAGCTCATTTCCAGTTGATCCATGATGACCTGTCCGACTAACATGACCAGGTTGTAGGAGCTTCTGATGGCCAACTTCACGTGCACGAGGTCGGTCGATTTGAGATTTGAGCTAGAGAAGAGGGAGAAGAGGCTAGGCACAATAGGTGCTTGAGATGGATGGGAGGCTGGGTGCAAGTGCTTCCTTTTATACAGGGAAATAGGGAAGTGATCGATCGGTCCATCTAAGGTGTACGCGTCCGCAACTCCTCGTATTCCTGTGCTAGCTCATTGATATGTTGTGTACAAGTTTGCAACTCCTCGTATTCCTGCATTCATTGACTACTCGTAAAACTCAACCGTCACGGACGGGCTTAAAGACGCGACGACCCTTTCAGAAAAAATCCATCACTGATGACTACACTGACGGACCTAAAAGTGACCGTCACTGACGAGTGCCCCCTCATCACTGGCAGATGGCTAGGCGACCCATCATTGATGATACCATTAACAGGCCGGCAGGCGGCCGATCATTGATGAGTGACACTCATTAGTGATGGTCTACGAAACGACCCGTCAGTGAGAGTCATCACTGACAGTCATGTCCGCTTCCCTTCACGGATGACTTCTTAGGGTCGAACCTTGGCAACCTAGTGAAGTCATCAGTGACAAGTAGCCTGACCACCCGTCAATGATGACTTGTATCAGTGATGGGCTGGCCCTAGTCGTCAGTGATCCTGATCCTGGATGTAGATTTCTATAATGGTGGCCTCCCCACCAAGCTTTGCCCTAAACACCACCAACCATCCTTCTAAGTCTGAGGGTACAGAGAACCTGTAACTTCCTGATTTTCAGAACTTTTCAAAAAAACTATTATTTAAAAATCAGAGCTAGAAAATTTCGTTGTTTATTCTCAAATGAATTAAATCTTAATTGAAATTTCACAAATTGGACCGGAGTTAATTTGAATTAATCCAACTTGAACTGTATTGGCTTTTCAATTTGGAATATGTCTCCAGAGTTTTTCTCAGAATTTTCAGAGTTTGTTTGATATTTAATCTCGCTCTACTGTTCTTTGTTTTTATTTTGGTTTTCTCATTTTCTTTTCTCCTTTCCTTTATGGCCGCCATCCTAGCTCATCTCCATCAGGCGCCCCGCCGTCTCATTCCTCCCTTGAGCAGCCACCCCGGTGAGTGCTGCGTAGCGCAGCATGCGTCGCCACCTCTTTTCCAATACGATTTGAACCAAAACTCTTTCTCCTAACCTTCCTATAAATACCCCACACCACTCTCACCTTTTCCCCACTCTCCCACACTCTTTTTCCATGAAACCCTAGCCCCCAAACCCTCCAAACAGCCGCCACCCCCTTTTTGCCTCCCGTGCAGTTTCTGAACACCACATATCACCTCAGTATTTTCCCAATTCCTATCGCCTCGAACTTATTTTGGCAAATTCTTTTGGTGAGATTGTGTATAACCTTTCCCTGTACCTCTCTGCAAAATTTGGTGAAGATCCAATAGTGCAATCACCAGGAAATCTCCAAATACTAATGTGCTGTTTGCACCCAATTATTCTGCCCGTGCATCTTGTCGGCTTGGACCTCCTTTTCAATATCCGTTCAGTGGGATCATGGATAATGTTGTCAAGATCATCTCCACAAAATTTGAAGACAATCCAACACTCCAATCTTCAGAAAATCAAGTTTCTCCTTGCTGCTGTTCACGTCTAGATTTGACTCTACAAACGTTACTGCGGCATTATTATCTCTTTTTCCATTGATCCGGTGAGTCTTTGAAGAATCACTTTGGTGAAGTTGTGTCTTAGGTTCCTAGGAACATCTCTGTAAATTTTTACCTTCATCCATGTAGCCGTTTGTCAGAAATTGATCCATCTCCGACGTGCTGTCCGCGGATATCCAGATTCAATCTGCAGAACGTTTGGCTAGTCTGATCTTTTTCCTGTTGACTCGTTAAGAATTCTCCAATACCCCTTTGGTAGGATTGTACCTCTGTATGTCTAGTTTCTAAACCAATTGGCGGATTGCAATTTCATTGAGCGAGCATCGCGCAGCATAAAAAATCCTCCGGTCTGTCCAGAACGGATCTATGTCCAATTCTGACTGTTTCGTGTTGTGAATGTCGCCACCACCCATATAGTTAATCTCCTATCATCTTGTGGTGCATCACGGCATTATTTTACACCATTAATCCTTATTTTAAAGCACTCACATCATCATGTGTTCATGTCTAATAATTTTGATCATCTTTTCATCATACAATTGAATAGTATTTCATGTTTTCATATAGTAGTTCTTGTTTGCTGTTTATGCAATGTTATCTACTGTATTACATAATATATGATTAGCATCTATCTAGTTTTAATATTTATTTAATGTGATTTAGTTTAGTTGTTGTTGCATGATGTATAGTAAATAGTGGTATGTGCATATATCATTATATAACATGGGCGCACATATAGTATAATTCTTATTTATTGAATGATTGCTATATAATGGTTGGTCGTGATATGAACATTTGCTTATAACATGGTTAAGATTGCACACATAGCTCATATTTGTACAATGCATCTCAAACGGTTTGCATATATGTACATGCATACATACACAACCCATTCCATATTTTAGATAACAGTTTGCTATGAATTTGTTTAGCACATTATTTTACTCATGTTTATAGTTAAATTATTTGTTGGAACACTTAAGTTGTACATGTCCATCATGAATTTATGTTGCATAATCATGTAGTTGCATATAGAGATATATATGTATCTAATTAATTAGACTTAATATTGTTAACCGTTTATATGTCAGAATAATAACACTTTACTGAATTATTATTACTTGATCATGTTGCATGTTAATTGGTTGTTATATAATGTGTATATATTAGGACGCATAGGTTGTTATCTCATATGTGATACTAGCATGAAGGAATTCTATATTACCGTGTTTTATATAGCAAGATAATTTATGTATCTACATATTGTCAGTATATAGGTATATATCTATATTAGATAAGGTTATATGGTATTTTAGCGTGTTGTATCATAACGTATACTAGCATGCTTAGCTTGTTATCTTATGTTGCATGTTCATAAGGTGGTGTATAGTCACATATACATGGTTAACCTTTAGGTATCGATTATAATATATATATATATATATATATATATATATATATATATATATATGTTGCTAATAATTATTCTTTACTAAAATAATGTTATTATTAAGTGAAGTATGTGTTGGTTGATTGCTACACTGTATGTACACAATAGCATGAATAGGGTTGATATTATTGTATGTGGCATATGATTGCATGTATGTTTGGTGCATGTCATATCGATGCTAGTTGTTATTTGATCATATAGTTTAATCACCGTTTGCATTATTAATGACTGTTATTAGACTATAACTGCATGATCATATGTTATCTTATGCTACGCCATGACTAGTCTCTATTTCATGCCTAGTCTATCTAGCTTGTTACATGATGTCCAGTTGTATGTTGCACAGTAGTTTGTATAGATTGACATGTCGCATATTATCATTTCTTGACAACTAGCATGTCAGGACCTCGCTTGTCTACTAGTATGATAGGTCATATTTGTTTTACTAGTATGTCGGGTTTCCATGATTGGTGATAAGGGTGATCTATGATCGTCATCAACCATATCATATCTCCAATTGCATATCTATCCCTATCTCGCATGTGGATTAACTTTAGTCATTTGACATGCAAATTCTATATCCCATAAACCTATCCTTTTTCCAGAATGATCCTGATCCGGAAGGCCATTTTCGAGTACATGTACTCTATCTGGTTGAGATACGTAATCTCACACCTTCTTAGTTATCTTTTGACAATCCTATCCCTTCACCTTTGTCCTCCGACAACTATCCGACCTTGCTAGCCCTATTCTTATGGTATTTCCTTTGGTATCTAATTTGGAGTTATATTTATTTTCTTTGCACTTTATTGCTGTTGCAATGAATAGGAAGTAACAGCATTGGGTAAAGACAAGTTCCTGCAGAAGAAGACCAACTCGTCAACGAAGGCATGCCCCCTCTTCTTGATCATGTTAATCCTATATTTTTAAAGTCATTATATTTTATTGTTTATAAACATGCATGTTGTTTTATTCCCGTAGCTAGCGTGTCGATTGACACGCATGTACCTTGTCCGCTTGTCGCCCTTTTACCTGTTACCCTGAGTAGATTATTTTAATATTCAGAATAGAGTAGAGAAATGTTTAGCCATGCTTAATTATCCCTATGATGTTTTTACCTTGCCTCCTCGGAGGAACGATCTTCGGACCATTGATGTCACTATTAAAACTTTGTTGAGCTTGAGCTAGGCCGGATGCCCGTTGTTTTCTTCTACTCTGGGTGAAACTTACCATCTAAAAGATGCGGGCGACAGCTGAATCATGAGTGAAGGAGCAAATGGTCGTTCTTCATGAGTTGAAGAAGCCATTGGTCGTCCGTATCGAATAAGGCCGAAGTGATGATTTTGAGAAGTGTGAAAACAGTACGACCACATGCTATATGGGCACTGGCTTGGTTAAGTAGGTTAGTCGAGTCTTGGTGTCGACATTGCCGTACCGCAGAAGGGTGGACGTAGCTACGAGGACCTCGGCACAAAAGGGGGCCACTCAGGGTAAGCAGGTGTATGCTCCTCCGTGTCGAAACCTAGTGGGCATGTCGCATCGGGAGAAGATTAGGTAAAAGACCTCGTCACGATCTCCCTGCCGGTACACCGATGGGGGTGTACTCTGCCAGTGGCCACTAATGGGCAACAAGATGAGATTGCATCATGTGGGTAAAGTGTACAACCTCTGCAGAGTGTCAAACTAATTGACTAGCCGTATCCACGGTCATGGATGTCACATAACTCATTCCTGATGAAAAGGACATGTCTTTCTCCCCCATGCTAATTCCTCTCCCCCAGTTCTGGAAATGTGAAAAGGTGGTTGGAACCTATGGATGAGTTTAGGCCGGATGCCTTACTCGCATGTGTTGGTCGTGGACCCTCACATTTATGAGAAACACTCTTGATATTAAAACTAGTTTTTATCAAAATGATGCCTTCGAAATTACTGTACTATTACAACAAAAGCTATTTCTATGCAAAAGAGCCATAAAACCATTCCTTTGCTTAAGCATGCACGTAGTCGTAGGTTTGCTAATGAGGGGGCACGTTGGGTATGTGAAGTACTCATCGAGCATGTTGTTTGTTGGACGTGTTCAGGTATCTATCAGGACGATGAAGATTATGAGGTATCTTCTACGTCAATGCTGAAGTTTAGGTCACGTGGCCTCCGTCGACTGCCTGTGGTTGAGATGGAGACATCTACACTTTATTTTCTACTGTGTTTCTGAATGGTAAGGGGCATAAGTCCTAGTTACTTTATTTAGTCATATCGCTGCTACAACACAGTTGTTTATGTTTCTAAAATGATTCGTGATGTGTGTAGTGGTATCAATTCGCCTGTGTTCATCAGCTTGATCCTGAACTGATGAAGAGCTACACAGGGAGGGTCTAGAAGTTAAGTCCGGATCCTCACAGAACCCAACCCTGAAGCCTAACATCATTGGCGATGGAAATGATGCTGGAAGAAGAAGCAGCTCGCTGTAGTCGTAGCTGTCTCCATTGCTACCAGAGCATCAACAAGTGAGCATAGTAAGAATGAGTAGGGTGGAAGATGAAGCAAATTTGATAGCTGGCCAATAAAAGTGTGTTTGGTTGGAGGGATGGAGATGAATGGGATATGGATATCCACATTTTTGAGCATATCTCTGTGTTTGGTTGGAGAGATAGGGTGAACAAGATCAGTCAACTAAAAAGAATATTCTAAAAAAATGCTGGACAAAGTGATCCGACCAAAATGGCCAGATGAGGCTACCACCATTCTCTAATCATGGTCATTAGAAAATAATTAGTGATAATTAGCATATTTTATTACTAATTAGTATTTGTAACGGTAATATTAGTGCTTAGTGTATTGATTAATATATGATTAGTGAGTTGATTAGTATACGATCAGTAATAATTAAGATATTTTATTATTATTTAGTAAATTTATAGCTAGTTTAGCATTGATAGGTATCTAGTATGTTCATTAGTGTATAATTAATTAATATTATTAGAAAGTAAGTAATATAATTAAGTTAAATTGGCTCATCTCATCTAACTTTCATTCCTTCAATCAAAAAAAGATTGATTCATCTCATCCATCCAACCAAACCAAAAATAGCTTATCCCGTCCACAAAAAACTAGATGGCCCTAACCCATCTCTCCTTGCTGTCCAACCAAATGCACCTTAAGAATCTATCACACTGTTTCAGTAGCAGAGTTTCTTTTTTTAACACGAGAAACCGAAGCTAACCGGCAATTGCGCTGTTTCATAGACAAGCATCAAAGCCAGCAAAACTGTAATGTAACAATGTGCAAACTGTAAACATCATTGCAGCGTGGCACGTAGACATGCATCCGGTGGTCTGGCTACCAGACATGGCTATCCACGCTGGCACCGTGCCTTATCCGGCTCCAGAATCCCAGCCACCCAATCACAATCCAAGTCATACCATTCACGAAAAAAAATCCAAAACGAATGGAAACAGCAGAGAAACTCCGGTGATCTCTCCCCCTCACACACTGCTCCATCTCCTTCTCCCCTGAGCTCCGCAGCAATGGAGACCCTCCTCTCCCCCTCCGCATTGGTCACCCCTCTCCGCGGCTCTAAGAAGCGAGCTTCCGCCGTCTCGTCCAAGTCCACCGTCTCTTGCGCGCTCAAGAAGCAGCAGCCGCAGGCGGTCGTTGCTTGGCGGGGAGACAGCCGCGTCGGCGGCGCCGGCGTTGGGAGCTGGATGTCATTCTTGCACCACGGGCTTGCTGCGGCGGCGCTGTCTCTGGCCATCAGCCTGGCGCCAGGGCCCGCGCCGGCGGTGGCGTCCGAGTTTGACGTGCTGAACGATGGGCCGCCAGCGGACACCTACGTGGTGGACGACGCCGGCGTGCTGAGCCGCGTGACCAAGTCGGACCTGAAGAGGCTCATCCGTGACCTCGAGGCCCGCAAGAACATCCGGATCAACTTCATCACCGTCCGCAAGCTCACGGTACGTACGTACATCCACGTAGCACGCCGCCGCGCATTGCGTGGTTGCTTGCATTGGGTATGTAACATATGACTTACGATGCAGAGCAAAGCCGACGCGTTCGAGTACGCGGACCAGGTGCTGGAGAAGTGGTACCCGACGGTGGAGCAGGGCAGCAACAAGGGAATCGTCGTGCTTGTCACCAGCCAGAAGGAGGGCGCCATCACCGGCGGGCCGGCATTCGTGCAGGCCGTCGGCGACGCGATCCTCGACGCCACCGTCGCCGAGAATCTCCCAGGTTAGCTTCCCCCTTCCCCGGCCGGGCCGGCGCTGTGCTGTTCACCACGACAATCGAGCATGCAAAACTTACTTCATGAGCTTGCTTGTAGTGCTGGCGACGGACGAGAAGTACAACGAGGCGATCTACACGACGGCGAAGCGGCTGGTGGCGGCGATCGACGGGCTGCCGGACCCCGGCGGGCCGTCCTTCAAGGAGAACAAGCGGGAGTCCAACTACAAGAGCAAGGAGGAGACAGAGGAGAAGCGCGGCCAGTTCACGCTCGTCGTCGGCGGGCTGCTCGTCATCGCCTTCGTCGTGCCCATGGCGCAGTACTACGCCTATATCTCCAAGAAGTGAGTAGCGTGCAATGTACAGTAAATTCTCAAGAGAAGGAAATTAATCCCTCGGTTTTCTGTTGGAATTTTAGAAGTGAACAGAGAGTGATCAATACATGTGCACACCCGTGCCGGTTAAGGGCCTGTTTGAATTCGGGAACTTCACAGCAAATTTACGGAAAAAGATTCAGAAAAAAAAAGATCCAACATTTCAACATTTCAAAGGGGCATAATTCTTCTTGCAGTAGCAGAACAGGGTACATATCTGTGTTTACTGATGATTAATTAGGTGCCATAATTCCTTACCTCAATTCCTCTATTAACGTTAACTGCTTGCAAAATGTGAAGGTCTACTACAAAACTTGCATGCTACAAAGTTTCAAAAAAAAATTTGCATGCTACAATGAAACCATTAGCACCGGGTAATTTTGCATAGGAAGAATGGCACACATCGGGAATAACAGGCTTTGGACAATTGAAAACAAGCTATATATGATTATTGACAAGTGATAAATACATCATTTCCGATCAATACAACATTACAGCGGTTTCTGATTCAGTGGAAATAAATACCGGCTCGTTAGAATCTCGGTTTTATGAGGAATGGCATCTTGTCGACGAATGGAGGATCAGAGTATCTCCCGGTCAGAATCTGTGATGTGATGTGGAAATTTGCAGCTTCTGTGTAATGTATTCCATCCCAGTTGACATATTCAGTACTGTCACTACACCCTTTTGCAGTTACAAGATTACCATTCACTGACTTCGTCTGCCCACACGGTACTCTACCATCGTAGTTCAGGGGTGGCCCTCCATATCCACAGCATGCTTGGGTGGGATTCTCGAACCCTGTAAAAGTTTAAAAGCAGAAATTTAAAAAATTAATTGAATTATTGTTAAAAAAAAGATTAATGCTTTAATATTAGCACCGACACTGATAGTTCGGCTAAATGTCAACATCCATAGTACACGAAAGTCAAAGAACTAAAGAAGGCAGTGTGAGCAAAGAGAAAAACTAAAGCATATTTTTTCCTTCTTTTAGTGGGCTCATTATTGCTGGCAATTGTTCAGGAATGATAGTGATATTTCATCATAAGTCTTCTATTTGAAGCATGATTAGTGTACTTGAAACATCTTTTCCTAGAAATATAATATAGCCGACAAATCCAAATGATTTCTTACGCATTGGTTTTCTTGATAACTAGAGAATGTGGTAAAGTCTAGTTTGCATACCATATCGAGAGTAGTTGGCGATCAGGCTGTATTTGATGGAGTAGATGTCGACGTAAGTGATATTAGCTCCAGCAAATTGGCCTCTCAACTTTGTGCAAAGTGCATGCAGCTGTATGTTGAAAATCTTTGCAGCACGATTGTGCTTTGCTACACAATGAAGTTCATCTAGTTGCGATGGGTCTTTACCAAAAAGAGCTATGTTTTGAGGTAAGCAGCCGAGAGGACCTGTGTTGTGTATCCAGAATTTCCTGGCACCTTGCTCATATAGATTCTGAAATAAGAAGGAACACAGACTAGACTGAGGTCAAATTATAAATAAACAAGCGAAAACTAGGTGTGAGGCATTTCCTTACTCAAAAAGTACATAACTAGAGTAAAGCAAGATGCCAAGATCCATAATACAGAATGTGAAACCTATATGAACTACATCAGAATTTTTTTTACCTCTATTATGAATGGAGTTACCAAAATGCAATGAAGCAAAAATGACAAGGCCATGCACTAAAAATACAAAAATCATGAAATACATTATATATTTACAAACCTTGAGCCCAGTTTCAAATTCCAACAGAACAGTCGGAATGGATGCAATGACTTGGTCCTCTGTTTTTGAGTAGAATTCACTAGCAAGGTCATTTTGACCTATATCAAACATGTAGAGTCCCTGCAAAAAGTAATCCAACTGAGGAATATACCGCCTGTACCTATCTCCTGCAAAAATATAATAAAAGTAGTTTCATTACTAATAGAGTTCCATTGTCTGCATCGGTGAAATTGAAAGCATTGGGTGATTATCAGTCAAATTGAGGAGCTTATCATTCTTAAATCGTCAGTTGATATATACTCTTAAAAACTAAATTGATATAATGGAAGCTTGTCAGACAACTCAAGCAGCATATTCCTAGACCTATTACAACATCAAGCGTTAGAATTTACAATTGCACTCAGTACAAGAATTCCAAATGTGGTATGACTGTAATGTTTTGCTGTGTTGTCTAATTTACTCAGTTGGTCTTCACAACTGCGATCTTCACTCGACATTATGTCTACTTATTTATTTTGATGGTTCCAATTGTTTTTCTGAGATCTTTCATGAGTCGAGACATTTTGCACTAAGTATTTACAGCAGCTGGCAAATAACATCCTAGTTTAAATTCATTCGTCAAAGATTAAATGCTTCTAGGATACTGCAGAAGACATTCTATTTTTCTTTGCATTCCACAATGTCCAAAGGTGTAGCGTGCAAGATAACCTGTAAATCTCTCGTACCTTTGGAGAGCAGCTTAGTGACTTTTTCCTTGAATGCAAAGAATTGCTTAATCTGAAGACCAAAGGAAAACGGGCTGACAGATGTTGCAGTTGCTGGAGTAATTGAACAGCCAGCTTGAGCAAAATTAACACCTGCCCGAAAGTTAGGTGCACCAACTGAATCCAAGTATGCATTGAGGAATGGCATATCCATCGCATCCACTACAAGGAGAAGTTCAAGAAACATGAATCAGATTAAAGACCACTATACTTTGTTCTTTGATAGAAGTGAGAAAAATAGCTTGTCAGTCATATGAAGTAAATCAATGCTCAGTGGGACCAGAAAATATAATGCAATAGTCCCCTAAGGCATGTCCTAATATGTGTAAGCCAAGGGTTCAGCTTACCTGCTATACATCTTTGCATAAGTCTGATTTGTGACAATGAAACTGTTATTGCACAACTGTTACTCATTCCACTTATTGTTGTCAAACCATGGAATTCATGCTTATAAGTTAGTGATCATTGATCAACAGCTTAACTTAAGGGAAATGTTGTTTTCCACAAAGAGAACTGTGCTAGCCATTTGTTTGCTTCTTAGCTACTCCTCCAAACTATTCTAAAAAATGTTTCTCCTCCAAACTCCCATCATCACATGGCCTTGTAATGATTTAATCGATCAAAGTCAGCTGCAAAGCATTGTCCTTGTCAAACTAGTTAAATGAAAGCACATGATAGGTCTCACTCACTACAGCTAGGAAGGTAGGCAGCCAGATTGCGAGAGACTAAAGCTCGCCACAAGTTAAGAATAAATAACAGTTACTCAAGTTCCTGTTTACTACGAATTCAATCAAGAAGAAGCACTTGCTTTCCCCGCAGATCCATCGAATTCCACAAAAGTGTTGCAACAAAAGCGGGTGCCAAACTGCACGAACTGGACCCCTCACATCCAGCACGATTCCTCGAGCATTGAGTAGTGTTAGAACACTGTATGCAACTACCAAGGACCAGTTGCAGCAATGCATCAATCTCCACTCCTAACCACCTCCGAGGGGTATTTGACATATCCGGCAAAGGACAATCCCAACAAAAATTCGCCCTTTTCTCCAACTACCGCCAGGGTCAAATGGACACGCTGCCTTCAAGAATCGACGGCAAACCACATCATCCGTACACCGATTCTTTTCGTATGGCAACACCCAGAGGGTATCAAAAATCACGCACTAACGAGCTATTTGAAGAATCTACGAGACGACGATTCTTTTCGTTCAATTCAGGGGAGAAGTGAAATAGCTGGTGCCCAGGCATGAGGCATCGATTCTTGTAGTGCGATTCAGATGGCAACAAGTTCGTTAACGAGCCAGTCAAGGATCTATGGAAGTGGAGAGCGGTGTGCTTACTGAGAAAGTCGACGATGAGGCGGCCGTCGCAGAACCGGCCGGAGGGGCTGCCGAAGAAGGTGGAGCCGTAGGGAGGGGGCATGGGCTCGAAGCCAGCGGCGATGCGGCCGCCGGTGTCGGAGTTGGAGTCGCCGAAGTTGAACACCGCCGGGTAGTCGAAGTCCGACGATGCACGGCCGCCGCCGCAGCCGCCGAGGCAGAGGACGGCGAAGAGAAGCGCCACGGCCGCCGGCGGAGGACGACGCATGGCTGCGGAGGCGCCGGCGGTGGTTGGAGCTACCTTGACCAGCTCCCTACTCCACTCCGCTGTAGACTATCTTGTGATTTGTGTTACTCCAACCATGTGAGGAGAGGAGATGGGTGAGGAGGAGGAGGTTGTTGAATGCTGATGCTTGAAGCTTTGGAGTTTGAGAGAGGCACATTTGATTTCAGTTTAGGATGACAAAGGGTAGATCATTAAGCATTAAATGCAGTGTGCTGCCTTTTATAGGACTTTTGCAGATTACCCCTCGTGTTATTTGCATATTCTGACGACTATATATGGAGCAGGGTATCCACACGGCAGGGTCAGGTCGTAATTATGGAGATTTGAGGGGGTATGCAGGGAACTGTTTTCTGATATTTTTAAGGATAATTGTTTTCTAAAATTGAAAGTGAAGAGAAGTGAGCTAAGCGTACTTGCAAATACCGTCTTCTGTAACTTATTCTGCTTGATGCATTGCACAAAAAAGGTTTGGTTTTTCTCCTTGTTGTATTCCTCATAATTAGTCAAATAAAAAGAAGTATCAGTATTCTCTAAACAAACTGCTGTTAAAGTTGAAACCATGGGAATTTTCATCGCAAAAGAGGGAAAAAAAGCCATGGAATTTTGCGTTAATTGTAGAGAGAACAAAATACAACGGGAGCTAATTTGTTGAAGTGGAAACATCACCGGGAGTACGGGACCAAACGAACTTTGACGGAGGGGTGTAGGGGCATAAGTTTGTTAGGGAAAGGCAGCTGGTATGGTGGCAAACGGGGGACATAGGTGGCAGAAAACAAACGGTATGAGTGGCAATGGTGGTGTGGTGCGCTGCGAGTGATTTGCTTTTGGTCCCGTTTTGTTAATTATTGTCTTGCTTTTCTTAATGTCGCCTAGCGTGGCACCCGCACATGCGGGCCGGCAGGCAGTATCAGACATTCCTCATTTCTTACTGCCACGCTTGCATCGTGTTGCTGGGATCGATCGGGACCATTTGTTGAGATTTTACCACAAGGGAACCGGAGACATTATGACTGTTGAAATATATTGTCCTTTTTTCCTTATCAATTTAAACTTTTAGGTGAACTAGTTCGGTGCATACAATTTAATATGGTATCAGAGCCAAGAGGTCTTGAGTTCAAGACCCAGCTAACGCAGTATTTATAAAAATATTTGTGGCCTACATCGATCCCACGTCTAAAACCTGGAGAAGCCTAGACGTGACAGGGAGTGTTGAAATTTATTGCCCTCCTTTTCCCATCAGCTTAAACTTTTGGGTGAACTGGTTCGGTACATACAATTCAATAGTAACAAAGCCAGCTCACATTAAATTACATGTCTAGAGCCGGGAGAAAGCCGCTCGAGAGAAGAACCATAGTTGTTCCGCTGCCGGTCCCTCTCTCATCTTACACGGTGTATTTTTAGTTTTCCCTTAATATTTTCTTTTCTTTCTAGATTAAATTGTGTAGTTTTATTCTCCTTCTAATTGTATTTATCTTTGATGAGTTTTTATCGGACTGACTCATTTGGACGACGACGATGTTGGCACCTAAATTTCAACTGTATGTCTTACCATGGTGCAGAAACTCCGCATTGCGAAAGAACACGAGTCCCGTATGATCCTGACATCTTCAGCTACCGTTTGCTCCTTCGTTCAGTCGTGCGTCCGAAATTTCTGACGAGTCACGCGATTCATATGGTGCATAACATCTAGTTTCCAAAAATCAATCTACTTAGCGCGAAATGTAAGTCAGTGGCAGGTTGCACACGAGCACAACTGGGGTCAGCATACCATACAACTCGGCGACCGACCTTTCCTTCTCTGAGACCTGAAGTTTCCTAACCTTTGTTTTCTTCCTGCCACTGTCTCGGCACACCATTACATGCCGGTTGTTGCGCACGGAATCTTGGACTCACCTGCAGCAGATGGTCTTTCTCTGAAATTTGATAGTTTCACAAACTACCGTGTGACTAGTCGCTACCCAGTTAATCTTCTGACTGTGGATACTGGCTACCCAATTAATATTCTGAATGCACGACTCCGCTTCTGCACCCAACCGTTACAACAAGCATGTCGTTTGATAGTTTCACCAATGACCATACGTTGCTAGCGCCTATCCAGTTGAAGTTTTCAATCCACTAGTACACTTATGCAATTCAACCTCTGCTTATTCATAGTTACAATACAACAGAATGTAAAGAACAGTATATGAATACTGAATCAACCTGGCTGCAACGACTTGAGCAGTTTCGCTAGTCCTTACAGTCTATGACACCGCATTGACAACACCGCTTCAGCTTTGACATGTCACATAAGACCCATTGAACTATTCGCACTATAGTGTCTGGTATGTCTGCAAGCATGCCTAGAACCTGACGGTAATGATCAGTGGGAGTCACAACTGAGCTGAACTTCAACCATGCTCTATAAAAGAACATTGATTTCTTCACCGTTGGCTAACCATGTTTTGCTCCTTGTGCCAAAGGACAACATGCTTGTAGGGCAAATCTCCTCCAAATATATCTAGAGCACTCCCAACCGTAACATCAACTCGACTTTTGCCTGCTTTCTTTATCCACTCCAAGTCCTCCATCGTAGACACACCCCCAGCGTAAGTTGTAGGAATCTACAGAGCCGAAAATAAAATAGAAGTGCATGTTAAGTAGGTATAAACATACAGCGATTCTAAAACATAAAATTGAACATCCGGAATAAAATTAAATACAAGTAAATTTCATTTCTAGATACATTCGAGTTCAACAGATACAAGCATGCACAGATGGTTGAGCAACTAGTGTTTGATTCAAGTAGCTACACGGCGTTTGCTCTCCAAAATAATGTAATGGATTACGGGTTCCTTTTCCTTTTTTTTGGCTCTACCCAGTTCAAGTGCTTGATTTGTTAATGGTGCCATTAGATAAAAACTACAAGATGCAGTCACAAAGAGAGAACAAAGGATAAAACGATTTAAAAACACAGAACATAAAAAGTATCCACAAGAATACCGGAAGTTCAAATTTAAACTAATGCATCAAGTATAGAACTGTACATACAGGTGAATGACGTCCCAATAGTGCCACAAGTTCCTCATCAATTCCTAACCTGCAATCCCCATAAGAGCTTAAATTAGACAAAGTAACTGTGTGCAAAGAAAGTTTTACACTGCTAGAGCACGAAGATTAACAAGAAGTGATTTCAGCTCATATCTAATTTTGGTGAGATCAAATACTTAATCATGGATGAATAAAAAGTGGACTAGACAATGCAACTTAACGTGCCACCCAAGACACACCTTGGTTGCACTAGAGTTGCCCATAAGGTTTTGAACTTCAGAACTCATACACTTAATAAAAGAAAGAGGGAATGGTAACTAAACACGCATAGAAGTATAAAAATATTCCTGCCTGCAAACAGTAGTATTTTCTTTTTGGAGGACCACATTGACAGTGTTTTTGGTTGTGGGATGATGTTGAACGGGATGCGATAGTCCCTATACTACCATGTGGTTTGATTGGTTTTGGCGAACAAGATGGTTCAGCATCTAGGAGGTGTATTAGTCAAATTTGTATGCCATAATCCAGGTTGGGATGGTTCAGTTCAAGCAACCAAACACATGGATGACTTTTTTTCTAGGACCAATCACATAGATGTACCAATTGGTACAATCAACAATGTGTCTTTGAACTTACACGTGTTATCAGAAGCTCTCGCACACACAAAAATATCTGTACAGATTAAATTAATTCTGAAACTCAGAACGAACTGCAGCAAACACACCATCATATAAATTATATACTAATGGAATGTTAAAATCACAGGAAAGTTATATCCCATGGCCAGCAATGCTGACCACTGCTTTATATCGACAAAAGACAGAATAATTAAATAAAAAGAACATGGTTCACCTTTTACCCTCCACATCAACTCCATGAACCAAAAACTCGTCTGCATAGGCAGCAAGATGTTCTAATGTCGGCCCATCCACAAAGACATCACTGAATTTCTGCCATCTATCAGTCACAATGGCATATCTGCCATCCTAACAAGAAACATTATTGTAAGATAAACAAAGACAGAAAGAGTTGTCAATAAAAAATAACGGTGGCAATTACGGAAATGACTTTGTTCCATTCTCAGGCTTTCTATATATGCAGTGAGCTTCTCTACTAACTCAAACATGTGTTCACTACAATCTAGCAGTTTTGTTTCATTTAGGTGAGGCGATGCACTATGTTTGAATGACAAGGGACAACAAACCATGCCACTGTTCTAAAGAATATTCCAGGTTGTTGCCTATGAAATTCAAAAGGCGGACCACCATGCAAGAAAGTGGTGTGGAACTGTTCTCAGGCAAACACATTGTAAAACACATTTGTACTATGTTAACAAGTTCCTTTAAATGTACATTTTTCATGACAATTAACTCCAACAAACTTAAGTTGTTAAAATATACACACAAAACTACCCCGACCCAGAGGAGTACCCTTGACTGGTCAACCCCCTACCCATCCAGACTAAAGCAGTAAAGGGAGGTCAAGCAAAAAAAGGGCCTACAGGCCCGCCGCATGCCATCACATAGACCTCTAACTTCAGTTTATCTGCTTTGTTGTGCTTGGCACATATACCTTTGCATAATTCACAACTCCACAATGCTCACTTGTAATGACAACTTCAATGAAACAGGTGGAAAGAACAAAACAATACTAGTACTGTAAATTAGCACTAATGCTTAATGCATTAAAGGTACTTCAAAGTTTTAACACAATATGTATTTTGTACCTTTTTTCGACAACTAAGGTCCAAAACAAGCCTTTGTTTCCCAACGAGCTCGACAAGTTGCGTCAGCCTTTCAATGTTCATTTTTCCATCACTAAACACATACTGCATAAAAAACTTGAATTCATAAGTTACAAATATTCAATTGATAAGGAGTCTAAAAAAACTCAAACAGATGGGAAGTTTTCCCAGGCCTTGGTAACTAGATGGTTCCAAATATTTGTAAAAAAATGCTATAGCTCTAGGAAATGGCACCATTTCAGGTTTTAGGAAAACACCAATAATTGTAGACCAATGAGGTTTGAACATATTGTACATGTACAAGAGATGGATAGGAAGTGGAAATATAACGTGGGCCAAGCCCTAATCTTACTCCAATAAGCTACTACGCATATATACATTTAACAAACACAGCTATAAAAGGTTTCATGGCATGAAGGGAAAAAAAAGAAGGGCATTATTTATACAACATCAGAGCACGAACACGTACAGAAGTTACAATCACGTGACTTGCCCCTTCATTAAGGTAGGACATTGCATTCTCCAAATTTATTCCACCTCCAACTTGCAAACCACCTAGTATTATGATAGCCCGTGTTTATTATAATATCTCAAATTGATGGTATCTCATGGCTTACAGTAGAAATAAACCATACTGCAGAAGCACCACTAGCAAATGTACAAAATACTCCCAAGGCAAAAGTTGATGACAATAGCCTTAAATAACGTAAACAGCAGCACTACAGGGCCCTAGCAATAAGGCCATAATTTAGTATGCAATAAATCTGTGATTGATAGCACAAACACAGGTCTTTAATGGCCCAGAACCAGAATAGTATTAAGTAATCAGTTCAAACTATAAAATTGGTTGTTAGTCAGAATAACGATTTATTGTTTAGTAATTGCTTTTCATGATACAGTACAAAGGTGATATTAAGATGCACACATACTTGACAAAACAAATTTACCTAGTGGGCAAATATAGCTTCTTCTAGAATAGATATCACAATGTGCTAGACATATTCAGATATTCTCATTCTTTCTAACATAGTAGATATCCACAGAATCATCTGTTTCTTATCCAAGGAATTGGAGGCCAGATTTAACACCGATATTTATGACCTCCATGGTGTTCGATAAACAGATTTCATGCATATTGTTAGTGCAAAAATCATAAAATATGCCTGATAAGAATGAGCTAAATATAATCTACAAGCCAGCATAAGAACCATCTGACCATGCATTGTCTATGCTGCTGTAAATACTATGAACCAACATGAACAAGAGCTTCAGTGCTTGAGATGTCTGTCGCATATAATGAACTTGCACAACTTCCCTAAAGCAAGTACTTTCAATAAAAATATTTTTTTTGTCAGACTCAAATGCTACCTCATATAGGTTTTGAAATAAAACAAAATGTTATCCATGTATGCGATATAAGCAACCATAAAAACATCCAGATCCCCAATAGGTGACAAAATACCCAAAAAAATGCAGCTCTATGTCAGAAATATCACAAATAACATTGAACAACAAACAATTATGGACAGCTATACACAGGAAGCAAACCAAATCAACAATACTAATTCTGGTAATAACTAATAACTAGATAACACATTCTCACCAGGATATGCATGTAGTGCTTCCAGGGCAGCAGACTGGCTTGCAGGGTCTGCGCCAAGCATTATTACATGTCCACCAACAAGTCCATCTTCTTATAAATATTTGCAAATTCTGCTGGAGATTTGTCTGATTCAAAGTTCGTCACTAGTGCCGTGCCATCATTTGATGCATCCCGGAGAGTAGAACCAACAATCTGTTTAACTTTCCCCTGTGAATTTCCAAAAACAGCCCATCAGATAAAAGATGCTGTTAATGCCAGAGGTGCCTGAACTTTGACAATTGCAAACGATGGTCTAGTTGTACAAACGAATGTAACGCTGAGCACAGTTTGCTAGATTTGAGCACTATTCAGTCCACTTGCGAATCATGCCACAGCAAATGGTTAACATATACTTGAAAAACTCGGCGTCAATTTGCAATCATGACAACGTACAGACAACCCACTGACCACAGTCTCTCTCGCTTTCATGCAGATGAACATCAATACAAAGGGGCAAGGGTTTCGTTCCTACTGACCTTGTGAATGTCGATACATGGCCTGAAACTAACGGCGCACACCACGTCACGACCTCCTGCACGCACAGCCAATCTCATATCCCCGACTGGCGACCAGACACCATAGCATTGCATCTCAAGCCAGAGAGGGTTTCGAAAGGGAAAACAAAACATACTTGACAAGCCGGATCGCGCCGGGCGTGCCGAGACCCGCGAGCTCGCCCAACCGGATTGCTGCGCCGCGCATGGTGGATACGGCAGCCTCGCCGCGCACCTCGACGCCATCAAGCGGTGCGGTAGGGAACGAATAATACCAACGAACCAAATAAGAAACGGAGTGAAGGAGGTGGGGGTGGGGGCCGGCTGAGGGAAGCTTGCGCGTACCAGGAGCACCCGGCGCGGCAGCTGGCGGCGAAAGGGTTCCGCGTGATGGGGCAAGAGGAGCGGCGGCGGCGGCGGCGGCGGCGATGGCGACGGGGTAGAGGGTTTTCTGTGGAGCGGTGAGAGGTAGGAAGAAGAGAGGGCCAAACCTAGGAGCAGTGAGTAGGGGCGAAGGCGTCGTGTTAGACGGTGGAGATGCACTGGGTTCAGATCTGACGGCTCTAACGCAGCGTCTCCGTGTTATCACTCCCGTATCTCACGGAGCGAGGTATTAGCATTATTAGCCTTTTGCTCGAATCGGTGAAGGACCTCGCTCGCTACCGCCGCCGCCGGCCGACGAGGAGGAGAAGCCGCCAAGATGTTCTTCCACATCGTGCTGGAGCGGAACATGCAGCTGCACCCGCGGCACTTCGGCCCGCACCTCCGCGACAAGCTCGTCTCCAAGCTCATCAAGGACGTCGAGGGCACCTGCAGGTGGGGCTGCTAAACCCTAGGGCTAGGTGGGTGGGAGGGCTCGGCGCTGGTGGCTGAGGTCGTCGGCTTTCTTGCAGTGGGCGGCACGGCTTCGTGGTGGCGATCACAGGGGTGGAGGACATCGGCAAGGGGCTCATCCGGGAGGGCACGGGCTTCGTCACCTTCCCAGTCAAGTACCAATGCGTCGTCTTCCGCCCCTTCAAGGGCGAGATCCTAGAGGCCGTCGTCACCATGGTCAACAAGGTGGATTTGCCTCCCTCTTCCCTGTCGGGACTATCAGTTTCCTTGTTCGACACTGGTGTGATTGATCAGTCGCCGGTTTACTGACCTCGATTGTTTATCTTGTTGGTTCTGCAGATGGGATTCTTCGCAGAGGCTGGGCCTGTGCAGATCTTTGTGTCCAACCATGTGAGTGTCTTGCTTTTCTTGGAGCTGCTTTGTCAAATTGGTTGAATAACCTTCAGAATTCTCTGTATGGTCAATAGCTCAGCACTAGATCTTACATCTAATTTGGTATTACCGTGGACTCAGAATAATGCCGGTTCACGTTAAATTAGTAATGTTCCTTTCCACCTGATTAACATAGCTGTTTGTTACGCGACAGGATGCTAGCATAAAGCTCTTGTTGAAATTGTATTGTCTGCCTGACTGGGCAATGTTTCATTCTTGTGTGATGCTCCCTCTTTTGTATGCAGTTGATACCTGACGACATGGAGTTCCAATCTGGTGATGTCCCAAACTACACAACGTCTGATGGTTCGGTATGCTTCTTTCTATATAAGTGTTTCTTACTATTCTTCTCATCTGCTTGCGCTCGTATCTTATTTCTTTGCATTCAATTGATTGCATGCATGAATAAGTTTAATTGTTTAAATATTCTTGCCAAAGAAACTGAATTGACGACTTAAGTATTGAGTATCATTGTTAAACTGAGAAGAACTATTCTGTTAAAGGCTATTTGCTTTAGTCACTTTCTTGTGCTAACTGGGACTTGCTTGTTTATCTGGCTCAGGTGAAAATTCAAAAAGAAAGTGAGGTGCGGTTAAAGATTATCGGCACTCGTGTTGATGCAACAGAAATTGTAAGTATATCACCATTTATTTCTTTTACAAAATTTCCAAGTTGGATGTTCTCATTCTTCATTTAGAATTTTGAGGCATAGCTCTGTAAGTAACTACCAAATTTTATTGACATTCTACTTGATGGTGCAATTCCATATGCAGTACAACTAGATGATTGCATGTAAAAGTTTTATAATGTCTAATTGTCTATGGGCATATGTAGTTTTCTAGGCAATTAACAACTTTGATGTATGTTACATTAATCAGTCCAAGTAATGTCAGCTATCACTAGGAATTCAGATAGATAGGATGCAAACCGGGTGGCGGGGGAGGGGTTCTTTTGTTGTGTGAAAATTTTGATATGTTATTTCCTCAACCACACATGTTTGGAGTCGTCTCAGATCATTTGATTTATGCACTAATAGTTATCAATGGGAACAATATATCAGACACCTAAAACAAGAAAGATAATATTGTCATGAAGCTGTAATTGTATATTTGTGTTAATGCTCTTGTCACACCTTTTAAGCTTGTGGTGTGGAATGTTCTAACAGTTGATCGTTTTTGTTGCAGTTTTGCATCGGCACCATAAAAGATGACTTTCTGGGAGTTATCAGTGATCCTGGTGCAGCAGTGTAAATGATCCGGACAAGACTGCAAACACCATAATGTTCTTCAACTTCAACATTCTGATGCACTGTAGTGTTTAAACTCTGGATTCCCGCAAGGTCGCAAGTGAATGGGAACCTGTAATATCATGTGTAGGATTTATTTTTTCAACTGTAATGAATGATCCACAGTACAGAACTTTTTACCGTGGTTGATGGTAATTGAACTCTTGCCCCTTTACTGGCACTGTACAATTTACTTGCGCAGTGAAGCGACTTATCTCACATCTGATGATGGTACCAATCGTTTTACACATCGCAGCTAAAATAAATAAAACTAGTCAATGTGCTCAAATGCAGTAAAACCATATTTCTTGTTAGAGATTTGGATGCCACTAGTGTTAGGTCAGATTTTTCAAGTTGTTCCATTTTTTACAACATTGGCCATCAAATATATTGACTTGAACACTTAACTAATGTTAGCTCCAGCCTTCCATGATAATCGTTTGCTGGTGATATCCCTATAATGGTTAGTTGGCATACGATGCTACGCCTGCAGAGAAAATAGCAGAAATCAGATGGCACAATATAATACCTTCTTTGATCTTTTGTTTGGATACAGAACATATCTATTCGACTCACCTGCTTAGAACCTGAGGTTAGTTCTAGATGTTACCCTTTTCTCCATAGGGGCATCTTGGGCATGTTACGGCTGTGTTTACACCACCGAAAGTGCATGCACCAAAATTGATTTTGTCCACAACAATGAACGTGCTGCTCTAAGATGCCCAAGTTGATATTCTAAGTCACATTTGAGCAACCTGGGGGGATGCCGTGCCCATGACAATCTTGAAGAGTTCCTGAAAGAATTGGGAAGATGCTGATAAGTTCACACTTACACCACGATATCAAATGGTATCGAATATGTAAATAGCTCATGAATACCTTTTGGTACCATCAAACCAATGTATCTGAAAAGAAAGCCAGGCTCATTACAGCAAATAGGCAAAGCAACGAAAAAGCATCCACAATGCCAAATGAAGATTCGGTAAGAAAGTAGATCTTGTGGTTGCTTGGGTCACCACGGTATCCTCGAGCAATCATTGCCTGGACAAATCAGAAAGATATCAGAAGTTAAGGAGGTGAGCACAAAGATACCAAGTAATGTCGACTACAGCTGTATGAGTAATACAAGCATCCATATAAGTATTACGATACGTGCTTGAAAATGCCATGCATCACCCATGATGTAATCAAGTTTCACCATTCTTATGAGCTCCCGATACCAATGGGACTACAGAAGAGCACCTTTATATTCACTAAGGCTGTATCTATGTTCCTTTCAGCTTGTTTTCTCTAAGCAATTATTGCTTAATCAAGTTCTAGCAAACAGCCCATCCAGACAGCTTGCGGTATGTTTGGCCCGACCCTAAACCTTGACAAGTTTCAACTGCATCTTTCCTAACCCACTTTGGCCTAAATGCGTTCCTAATACACAAACGAGTTCATGTCCAGTGCAATTTTCCTCTTGGACATCCATGATGTTCAAATCAACAACCCAACCAGGACTGGTTTCACATAAAAAGGTCACTGTGCTCAGATATGGACCAATTGACATCTCCTATAGCAAAATGTCATGACATTGTAGGCTACTAATAGTCAAGGCTATATGGATGCACCAGCAATTAAAAATAACGTATTGGTTGACATACCGGTAACAGCAATGGTTGTTAAGCTTATATAGATGCCAATGGCATGCTGGTATGAAAGACAAATATGTTATGTACACTAGCACATAACTGGGGTATATCCGTCAGAGGGAGGTCAGGCAGCAACGACTTGAGGTAGAACAGCGCTAGATGAAGGAGGACACAGATTGGGGAAGGACTAGACCTAGAATAGCTGGTCAAGGAAGAGTGGAAGACCACAGCAGGACTTAGGGATTTGGAGAGACTTTTTTGTTATTCATTGATTAATCAAAAGGGGTGACAATGATGTGCTTAATTAGTGCCGACGATACTATCCAATGTAACTCTCTGACTAACAAAGATAACCTTCCAAACTAGATAAGATCCTATCCCTAAGATTACTAGATAAGATCGTACCACTAATACAACAATGCTTGATAGAATGATAGCTAAGTAATCTACAGCCGGCCCTAGAAAAGCAGCAATGTTCCAGGCTTGCGGCCATTGTTGCTCCCCTTTGGCGCACCATCACCATGGGCCTTAATGGGTTCCACTTGATACCATATGTCAATGATATGCTTATTATGGACTTATAGTTCAAATTCTTGAGGGTAGCAGGAGAAACCTTCCAAAACTGTTAAGGGCCTCTTTGGTTCGTAGGATTCGAAAAACACAGGAATATGATGTCATGGCACTTATAATCCTACAGGAATCGAAAACACATGATTCAGTAATAGAAGTTGTTTGGTTGCACCGCGGGAAAAACACAGGAATTTTGTATAGAGATTAAGTGGATGTCATAGTTGTCATAGACTCAAAGGAATTTTTCCAAGAGGTCTAACCTCTTGTTAGGAATCCTATGGAATTGTGGTGTAGGAAAGCAATCCATAGGAATTTTGGAGGATTCATTCCTTTGAACCAAATAGACTCCAAAGGAAAAATTCCTATGGATTAGAATCCTACGAAATTCCTTTGAAAATCCTTTAAACCAAAGAGGACCTAAGTATAATTTCGACAGAGACAGGAGAATCCTTCCAAAACACTTAAGTTCAAAAGGTAAAAGACCATGCGAATTTGATTATAATATAATGCTAGTGCATGCTGTGGAAGTACTCAAGATATATGTGACTAAAAACTGGGAGATGAAGTAATAGAAAATTCTAATTAGTTCATAACACAACACATCAACATAACATGAATAACCCACTGCATGTTCATCAATTTACCTTTTTGAGAATAGTGAAAGATGACATTACATTCATTGTAACTTGTAAGTCAGTGATAGCAAAAATTCAGAAATAAACTGACCTTGGATATTTGCTCCGCATGATCAAATATATTTTTGAAAATTCGCTGGACATAGTTGAAGAAAACTGCAAATTTGATATACAAAAAGGAGAGTTCAATTAAGGATTTTAATTTCCAGATAATATGTAAAGCTGTTGATTCAACCTTGGGCACATAAATATATACTTGCAATGAGGGCAATACAAAAAGAATTGCAAGATAGGCTACTGAAATTAGTTGTGGGGTTCGCTAAGTTATATGCTTTTCAAGAGCCATTTCACCTTAGGAACTCAATCAGAACCCAATTGCCATGTTATAAGCAAATAATGCTAGGAAGTCTGTATTATACATTTGAGGAAGTGAAAACGTATCATCAACCAGATAGCTACATGCATCACGTAGCTGAAATGAAAGTTAAGCATTGCTTTCTATGTCATCATTCTTGTGAATGCTCCTTTAGCTCGGCTATTCACAGCCCTGTTGGCATATAGCTGTTGGAAGTAAATGTTCTGGAACAGAGAATGAATGCATGGTATATCAACAGGAGCAGTTGATTATAGTGTACCCTCTAATTACATTTGAATGTCTGAATCTCAAAAATAAGATGCCACTGTTGGAATTTTCAGTACAAAATTGATTAAAATTTTCCAATTTTAAATTTTTTTATTTAATTGGAAAATAGAAAAGGAAATTAAGAGGCAAATGAGACATGAGAGGGCACCTGTATTTGGAGTTGATTTGTTGTTGTGCTGCAACGAAGGAAAAAAAAAGGACGACAGGCCAATTTGTCATTTGGAGCATGGGAAGAAAGGAGATGCCTGGTTGCTATGTGCTGCAACGGTGAGCAAACAAAGGGGATTGAGTTCTCATCCTCTCAACACTATAACAGCTTCGATCTGCATCTTCGGCAACTTGATAGGCAATTTAATGGCAGCAGCAGGTGCGCCTCCTAGAGGATATATAGTGCTGCTTCTCCTCCTCTTCCGGACACACAAAATCTCATCCAAAACAACTAAACCCACCTCCTACATCGAGCAAGAGTCTCAGGTTTGTCAGGTTCATGCCAGCGAGGCCGCTGCTCTTCTCCACCAGCTAATTACCTTGCGACAGCTTGTACACCTTGGTGTTGTTCTGGCCGCTAATTCATGGGCCTCAATCCACCGCTCACCTTGCCACGCTCATTAGACTGGTATCACATCTCCAATGGGACCGCATGAACGGACCAAGGCAAAGTCAAAGCATGGTTAAACTACCCCATGACTTTGCCTTGGGTCCCTTCGCGCATTCCCTCAGAGATATGACACCAATCCAAAGAGCACGACAAGGCGTATGATGGATTGAGGTCTGGGAATGAGCAGCGCAGCAACACCAAGGGGTACAAGCCATCATAGGACGGGAGGTAGCCAGTGGAGAAAAGCAGCGGCCTCGCCAGCGTTAATCCAACGAACCCGAAGCTCTTGCTCAATGGAGTGTAGTGGATTCAGATGGGACTTTGTGTATGTGGAAGCGGAGGAGAAGAAACACTATATATCCTCTAGGAGACACACCTGTGGCTGCTATCGAATTGCCAGTCAAGCCACGAAGAAGCGGATCGAAACCGTGGCTATCGCAAGAGCATTGAGAGGATGTGGACTCGATCCTCTTTCTCTCATTGTTGTAACGCACAGCTATAGAGCATCTCCTTTCTCCCCTTGCTCCAACTGGCAAGCGGGCTTGTCCTCCTTTTTTGCTTTCATTGCAGCATAGCAACAAAGCAACTCGAAAAGACAGTTGGCCCCCAATGTCTCATTAACCTCCTAGTTTCCTCCTCTATTTTCCAAGTAAATAGAAAATCTCGAAATTGGATATTTTAATCAACTTTGTGCTGAAAATTCCAACAGCCACAAAGTGCCTCAAATGAATTTGGCCAAGAAAAAAAATCTGCATGTTAGTCTTCAGGCCATGCATGTGCATACCAACTACCATTGTTCATCAATCAAAACAAATTAGGTGAACAACAAGAAGTATGCATTTCTAAAAGACTGAAACACAAAGGCCATTTGCGTTGCTTAAGAAACCACAGAGAGTAAATTTAGGAGGGGGTGCAAAATCTGTGCTTCCGGAGCGACTTTGGGTTATTTATACTGTTTTTGGATAATCTAGGCCAGGTTAGGGCAGATTCGTGCAAATGAACAGATTGATTAACAGATTAGACATTAGCTTTCTGTTCTTGTTCCTGGTTGGGTTTGTTAACCAGGTTACAGATATAGAAAGTACTTACTATCTATAGTTTCCATAGTTGCCAGCTTTTTCCAGTTTATCCGACGCGCTACAATTGCCAGTGCTGAATTGCGAACCTAGTAAAATGTTCAAACAATGTCATACTCCAAAGTTTGGTCTCAAAAAGCAAAGTGTGTCTGTAGTTAGGAAATGGTAAAGACAATGTTTACTTCGACAATTAACCTGTACTTACCTCATCAAATACTAGATTAATGAACCTCAAAGATAGTAGTAGTGTAAGTACTATCTCAGGTACTGGCGCACCAATAAGCTTCAGTGGAATCATAAACCACCACAAAGCAGAAGCAAGCTGCTCAGGAGTGGTTGTGGTCAAGCAGAGACTTGCACTTTGGAATATCTGCATCCAGACAACAAGTGAGAGAGTATACCTAAATATATTTTTAATGAACAACTAAATATTACACTACTTGTATTTCTGTGAACTGAAAAGCCAGTGTATTTTCTACTCAAGTCATGTTTGTCAGCTGTATGCCACCAGCTAGAGAATACAAAAGGCATTAGAAAGCGTAAGATAATGAAGATTTTGGGTCAAAGAAAGCCTTTGGCAAATACTTGTCCATAAAATGAAGGACATACCGCAAAGGAGAGGCACGCCGATGTACTTGCTACTGATAGACCTTTCCTTGTAAATTGTAGTGGTCCTAGTTTCATGATTGTGTAAGAATATCCACTCAAGGAACAAGGAATGTTCGGCACACCTAGAACAAATGGGGGAGGAGTTCTTGACTGGACTAATGAAGGCGCACCATCGGAACCAAATCCCAGCATTATGAATATGATGCCTGAAAGGAGAGTAACCCTTCCAAGTTGATCCTACAGAGTAAATATGATTTGATTTATATGTACAAGCGAAGCAAGTGCATTTCAAGAAGAATATGTTTAATATACAAGACAATAAATTATATGAATAAAATGGGTAAATAAGGTTAGGAATCCCAGAGGATAAGGAGGATAACTACAAAAGAAAAACATGGATCGCTAAAATTGGTTAACTTAAAGCCATACCTTGGCACCAAAAATCAAAGTGATTTCAGTAGCACTTTATTATGTTAGGAGTATCGGTTTGTATTTGTCATGTGCATGTGGGGCCCCAAACAGGCAGCAACAGGAGCAAATTAGAGCATATGGCAGCAGCATTAATTTAGATATTAGGATAATTGGTTTTGTTATTAGATATTACCTTTTGGTTAGTAGTTATCTGTCATATTTCCTATTAAGCAGTTTCTATCTTTTACATTCTAGCACCTGTATGTAAGAGGAGTCATGTCATCATTTTCGTTAAGGAAGAACAATGAAATCTCTCATCTAATGTGTTCTCCCAGTGCTGTGGTCCCATATTTCTCCTTGGAATCTAATATCCATCACCTTCAGCCATGCCAGCAGGCCGTCCTTAGTACGGTAGTTACCCAGATGTAGTAGCGTACCTCACAGTATTGGTTGAGGTTTAGAACCATACTAGGATTGTGCCTGCATGTTGTTGTGGTAATTCTATTCTACTCTATTTGCAATGCACTGTGGAGAAAATTTATATTGAAGTTTTATTGTTCCGTATAAACATATAGATAGTTCTACATGTACGATTTATGGAGTGCCATTAAGCAGGTATGATTTATGGAGTGCATTGAGCAGGCTCTAGATGTATGTTCTATCGAGTGTCCTTTTCTGTGCATTTGTGTTAGTTGGATTGAAATTGCATGAGAACGGAAATGTGATGATGTGGAATTCTCTTGCTCTTCACTTTGCACTCATATTTAGTAGAGAGAAAGATTGGTTTCAGTCTAGACTAGGCGTCCTCATGTACTCTATATATTTGGCCCTTAGCCTACAACATCGATAACAACAATTGAATCCCTATTTACTTTCACAAATCATAAGTTCCAACTATGTATGGAAAATTATTGATGCCCCAAGTAACTGGGGACAATTAAAAGTTTAAACCCACAATTGGCTATCCGCGCACAAGTTATCAATGATATGGTGCATGTGCATTTCAACACAAGATCGAACAATACCTTCCAAACATGATTTGGCAGAACCCACATTGAAAGAAGAGCAAGGCATGCTACCAAACCAAACCGCATATAAATATTTGACCTGGCTGGTAGGACAACAAGAGCCAAGAGCCACACCTGCAAACAGAAGTACTTGCGTTGTTAGATTGCAGCAGGAGAGCAACAGCTACAAGACCATTCAGTTGATCTTCAAACTTACTAAAAGCACTTCAATGCATAAATGAGACTAAGAAAAACACAAACTCGTCAGGTAACTATGATACGGTAAAACTAAGACATCGCTAAACAGGAAAATTGAAGTTTGAAAGCCCATCAGGATATGCAGCAATAGTCTAAATACAACTCTTCAGGTAATTTTATCGTATAAATTACTGAGGTACTTTATACAAGTGGTCTAAGTAACACTAATTTTCCTTCGGATATGAACTAAAATCAGACTGAAGTCTTTGAAAGCATCCCATATGGAGTGCGCACAATAAAATATTGAACTTATAAGTAGATGCTGACATAAGTCAGTGATGTACTGTATCGGTTGTATTACATGAGTAGACCCGTAGCAAAAAAAAATATAGCACTAGTGCTATCTGAGATGCCTTATTATCCTCTCTTCTAAGATACATACAACAACTCACCACATACGACATCTGATTTCTGTGATTTCATTTGACTCTTAATTTCTGTCAATTGGTTACAAGACATATGGTCCTGTAGAAGAATACAGCAAATTTAACAGAATAAGTATGACCAGCTCCCACCAGCATTAGTAGTCTAAACTCTAAAGTAGTGGTTAACAATCATCCATAAAATCACAAAAAGAACGCTCCACCGATTATATTGGTTAACCCCAGAATAGGAGAATAGTAGAGCAAGCAATGTATGTTCGTCAAGCCGTTCTCTGATCCCACGGCACAGTAAACCCTCCTCGCTCCTCTAATATCCATTCATCATCACTTCACAGTTAGCTTTAACCACTTTGGAGTCTTCGTCATCACCAAGGACTGCAGAATCACAATAACTCACCCAACGACAGTTGACACCGTTACAACGCGCTAAGGGCCGATAGAGTGATCATCCGTTTTTCATTTATCACTTCATAATCCGGAGCCGACGTTTTCTCAAGAACCTGCCGTGCATCCTCCGCACCTGCCCGTAGCAGCTAATGGTGCCTTTATCCAAAACGCGCAGGTGCAGCGGGGTGCGTGAGGAGAGGCGAGGGGTTTATCCCTAGCTGTTAGGAGAGGGGGAGGGGTGCTAGTTACCAGCTTGACGCGGGGGTCGACGGAGTGGAGGAAGGTGCGGGGGGAGTCGACGAACTGGCAGATGGGCGTGGCCGCGGCGCCGGAGATGAGCCTGAGGACCTGCTCCGGGCCAGCTCCGCCCACCGCGGCGCGCGGGATCCACGCGGCCCACCTGGCCACGGCCGACGCGGCGCCACCGCCCTTGGCCCCCGAGGACGATGACGAGGAGGGGGTTGCGGGCGTAGGCGTGGGGTCGGAGGCGGAGCACACGAGCAAGGCGAGGCGGCTGCTCCTTGTCCTTGCCCTTGGCTTGGCTGGGAGCCGAAGCCAGCTGGAACTGGGAGTGGTTTTGGCTGCGGGGAGAGCGAGGGAGTGGAGAGGGCGGAGGTGGACGGTGGCCATCGGTTCCTTGGCTGCGGGGAGAGCGAGGGAGCCGAAGCCAGTTGGTTGGGAACTTGGGATTGGGGGTGTCATGTGACACACAGAATGGTTCGAGATTTTGTTCCAGGAAACCGGCAGGTTGAATCGTGGCCGGAGCAATGGACCAAATGTGTTCGAGAGTATATGCTATAGTTGGAACAGGTTAATATGGATTGATCGTAAATTTGAGAGCATGTTATTGTCCACGTCCTTAGAGCCGAAGAAATCAAATGGACAAAACCTCAAAATTGATATTTTATTTTAGAAGACAACTGTAACGCTAGATACTTTCACCTAATCAGTTTCGGCAGGATAAAGGGTGTCATTACAGGTCATGTACAATTAAAATAGAACATTATGGATTATTATCGTAAACTATTTGGACCTTCAGACACTAACGCTTTTTATCTAATGGAGGAGATCTTAGATGATATACCTCATGTGTCTAACGATGAAAATGACATCTCACGGCTCCTTTTACTGAACAAGAGATCCGTGATGCGATTTTCCAAATAGAGCATAATAAAGCACCAGAGCCAGATGGCTTCTCAATCGAATTCTGCCATGTGTTCTAGGAGGTCATTAAGGACTGACACTTTTCATGACTTCCATAATGGGACATTACCACTCTTGAGCTTGAATTTTGGTGCCATCACACTACTTTTAAAAAGACCAATGCTCACCAGATTCCACAATATAGACTCATCTACCTACTAAACGTGTTTTAAAATTGTTACTAAAAGTAGGCACTACTCGTATTGTCCGGGTTGCTGAGGCCGTGGTTAGTCCCAGTCAGACAGTTTTTCATGATAGGTAGGAATATCTTAGGAGTCTGTCATCTTACACGAAACACCCCATGAAATGCATAGGAAGAAGAATGATATGTTGGGCCCATATTTCTTTTAATTTACCTGCTCCTTCTAGTGTGTTCATATGTGGGCCTATGTTAAGAAGGTTGAGAAAAGGGCTGCGCTCACAAGTTCTAATAGGGTTAGTAGCTATGTCTTGGGCTATTTGGTTGTGTCACAATGATGTTTTTTTTTATAAGAAAGTTTTCACTTTACCACACCAGAGGGTGAAAACGTCATGTGAGACGGTTTTTCCACCGTATGGGCGTCTCTATCTATGATGTTGATATCAAAAACCCGTATGTGATGTCTAATTATAAAAACAAATAAAAAAGTTGCAGCAGCATGTGTCGCGTAGCGCAGCGAGTAGTGTTGCTCCACGTCCGGCCCCGCCGCTGACGCCGCAAGATC
This sequence comes from Stipa capillata, assembly GCA_019208055.1. Lineage (NCBI taxonomy): Eukaryota > Viridiplantae > Streptophyta > Magnoliopsida > Poales > Poaceae > Stipa > Stipa capillata. Next base: position 137,306 of record JAGXJF010004804.1, on the reverse strand, counting down.
TGTCCCCACAGACAACCCTCCTCGCCTTAGCCACCACTACCAGATCCACCAGCCCTCATCGCTCTTAGAGATGACCGACAATAGGAGGAGGGAGGCGGGAGGAGGAGAAGTTCGGTGCTGAGCTAGACCGCACCATGTCAACCGTGCCTGAGCCTCCACCGCCGGCACCTAGCCACACTCACACAGGAGCCATGTCGGGCCTGGTTGAGCTGTCGCGCCTACATAAGAGCCGCGCCACGTGCACCGCACCGGCCGCCAGGAGTCACCACCACGAGCCCCATGTCACGTGCCTACTCAAGGCTCCGTGCCTACACATCAGGGTGCGCTACCCAAGATCGGAATCTAGAGTGTTGGAAGGAGAAGGAGAAGGGGATTGGCAGTAGTAGTAGGAGGAGAGCAGATTTGGTGGAGAGAGCAAAGAAGGTTGGGATGGTGGGGAAGAGGAGTGGGTGGGGAACGCGGTAGGAAAGTGGAGTGGGTGGGGGAGGTGGGGAGTTAGGGTTTGTTAGGGTCAGGAGTGGATGACGGCGAGCAGATCACAGACGGTGATATATCACAAACGAGTTTGGGCCAAAAACCTCTGAAATAGCTCACATATCACAAATAGTTTTATTTTTAAAAATATGTATGTGATGTATTGCTCAACATCACAAACGGTTTTTAAAACATCTGTCTGTGATAAGTTGGTCATCACATACAGTTTTGTTTCAAAAAAATATATGTTATTGTCGGATATGTATAGCTTTAAATTTCTGAAAATTCAGATTATGAAACCAAGTTCTTTGTCTAAAGTTTTAGATTTTTAGTTGTGTAGCACCCTGCAATTTGGTTCAATCCTCACATGACGTCATGCCTAGGAAGTTTGGTAAATTTCAATTCGGCAATTCAGGAGAGTGGAGGTTTATTAACTCAATTCCATCATGTTTTTGTATGGCCCGGTGTTCGCTTGGGTGTTTTCATGTTGTACTAGACCTCTGGTTGTGTACATGGTTGATGCAAAGACCGGGAGATACGACGTATTTGTATTACCTCAATGCAGCATCAATAGAGCTCTTCCGTCTAAAAGAAAGGAGCAAAGCTTGCAATAATCCATCTTAGAGCATCCACATCCCTAGATACTAAACAGACACTAGAAGTGAGAGAAATTGATCTAACAGATGTCAGGACAGGTGCTACGTAGCACCGCCTTAATACTAAGCTAATTAAATTACTTCTTTAGATTGTTATCATCTTTTATAATCTAATTAAATATATTTTAGCACATATAGGTGATGCTAAGAAATATAATAAAAGAAGCTTAAATGGGTGGATGCAAAGAGAAAACTGATGTTCGTCTTAGCGCCCAACTAGGGTGCTAGGAATGTGGATGCTCTTAGAGCCTATTTTGGATAGAGGAATTCACTACTTCCGCCGAAATTAGAATTCCCAACCATCCAGAGCCTGTTTAATACGATCATATATAATGAGATGACATCCTATGTCCATAATCTTGTCACATAAGATTTTGTGTAGATAAGAGAGTAAGAGAAGGGGGGTGGGTGGTAGAAACCACCTGGCATGCAATAGACGGTTTGTAAGGCCCTTATAAATAAGATTTTGTGTGTATTTGTACGCTATATGTATCTCACATGTGCCTTTTCCTAGGAATGGTGAGGCTCATTATATAGTGTTTTTAATTTCATCTGTCGACAATATGGTATGTATAAGGGTTCTAATTTCAGTTGTTTTTAATTTTGTCTATCAACGATATGGTAGGTACAAGGGTTCTAATTTCAGTTATTTTTGTAGGTATGAAAATATTTACATTTCGGTTAGAATATTTTGGTGACACATGAATTCGAGCCAAATTGTAAGAAAATTCATTTTTAATCAAATTTCCTCAAACTTTGGTTGGATTCAGTTAAATTCTAGCGGAAATTTCTTCATTTGGCTGATTGTACACCGGAATAAAGGAAGTTTCAGAGATTTCAGTGATTTCAGTGATGTCTTGATTATTTTCGAAACCAAAATTTTGAAACCATGGTGGGTACTACTACACATAACCAGTTGTATGTACAACTGTACATGCCTTGGAAGGCGCTCAAAATTTCTGGCTCACCGGAGATGAGAATCATGAGCAATATTTCTTCTGATTGGGTAGTTTTGATTTAGAATGCGAAAAAATTCAACAAATTAAAGGATAATAATCACGTCCAATACACAGTCATGCTACATGATTCGTTCTATTCCATATACCATACCAACTTTCTCATCTCTCACTCACAAACTCGTCACTTCACGAAAGAATACCCACCGGCCACACGATCACAAACCAGTACAATTTCACCACGAGCACACGGCGACACGCCAGCACAATCCACACATTCACAGTTTCACACACACGCGAGCACACAAACCATGCAATCGTTGCCAAGATGATACATTTTTTAATCGACCGACGCGAACGCCCTGCCTCGATCAAACTCGGGACCTGACTCCGATGGGCGTCTGCATGATGGCCGCGTTTGCTCCGGCGTGGAGCGATCCGGCGCAGAGCAGCTGCGTCCCGGCCAAGATGATCGTGAACGTCTCCAATGCACGCTGCACATACAGGCGAAATCATATGTTAAAACTACACAAGAACAAGATCGGCACGATATATTAATTCTGAAGTGAAAAAACGGCGAGAATTAAAGTTCCGTTAATTCTTGATTACCAGGCTCGCAGGCCTCCAGCCGATGCTGATCTCCTTGCACGCCAACCCCATGGCGAGGAGGGTCAGGGTCCAGGCGACGATGGCAGAGGAGGCGGCGGACATCATGCTGGCGGGGTACCCCTCGGTGACGTCACGCAGGCCGGTGAGCGAGGTGGAGATGCCGACCACCGCGGCGAATAGCGCGAAGATGACGAAGAAGCCCGTGGCCAGGTTGCCGATCGGGAAGTAGATCGGGAACAGCCGCACCAGCGGCGACGCGCCCCTCACTGCACGCATATGCATGCATCCATCGGGACGAAAAATTCAGACAGACGTTGCGTGCAAACATATATGCACATGCTTCAGGTTCTGATCAGTGGTGCTTTCACTTACGTGCGTTGGCGCTGTCGTCGATGCCGTAGTTGATGGCCCAGCCGGCGATGATGGCGACGACGACGTACATGATGAGGTTGAGGAAGAGGAAGCCTGAGGCCAGCGACTTGGGGCCCCCGTTTGCCATGGCGCTGCTGGTCTACTCGGCCGAAGACAAGCTAGGGATCAGAGGGAAATCGGCGTACGTGCGCTGCGCTCACTCCCTCTACTGCTATTGCGTTGTGCTGTTAAGGTGTGGTGATCAGGGGGACAACATATATACGCTAAGGAAATGTATTTCTTTAGTGAAAAGGTTGGCAGCTCGGAGAGGCCGGCGGAGCGCCACAAATATTCCTCCTTGTTTGCTTTGCAAGTAAGCCAGGTATTCCTCGCTTTGAGTTTTGCTGCTTTTGCTCTCTGCAAGGGATGGATCTCCTCTCCTCTCTCCTTTCACGGGACCGTGAATTCTTTTCTTGTATCCGTTGAAGGTTCCATTCGTTTCCGAGATGATCTGCTTGTAGCCCAGCACAAGGAAGCTTCGGATAATTGGAATGGCAGAGTACTAATGTTTCAGGCGGTGGAACCTGTAAGTGATGCTCCGATGAAACAAGCTCCGGCTGCTCCGTGAGCCAAAATTAATGTGGATGACGTGGCCAGTCCTAACCCTCGTTGTTAGGGCATCTATTGCCACACGTCAGTGATATATGGATGGTACTTTTCAACTTAAGTGTGTTCTTGCGACAACATTAAGCAATTCAGCCAAATACAAAAAGGAATAAGAACGGCGCGAGAGAAACTGCCAGCTGCAGGGATAATATCTTCTTTAAACAATTAAAAGATCTTCTTCTCAACCTCTCTATCATGTGGTACACATAGTCTAATTTTATTCAAGCGACGTCCTATATATCGAGATCGAAATCGGCTTAAAGATGACAACAAATATCATGTTGTGATCAGCATCTACGAAAAAATCCACCACCAAAAGCACGACATTATGCTAATCTTAGCAACCAACACAACTGCCTAAATGACAAAGAACAAAAAAGAAACAACTCTCTAAGTCGACAACGCATTCATGAGGAAAATTACGTTTGTGTGCTGCTATTTCTAGATTCATCCAATGAAGGACAGATCAAAAGTTTTTACCTCGGAGAATAGGTATTGTTGCTTCTAAGATAACACTTCCAAGAAGAAGATGACGCATGTGCACCGCCGTTGCGAGATCTATCCAGCTAAGGCCTCAAATCTCCGATGTTTGCCATCTGCACTAGTGTCGTCAACCCCCGCAGCCCTCGCCAACTCTCCATTCCGTCAATGTGGATCATAGCCGCGCCACACAAGAGGAACATGCCTACATAGGGAGGCTGAAGTTCGTCGCGATCCCCACGTCGGTTGGTCAAGCCATCGCGTTCCACCACCGCTTGCCGAGCCAAGGACGTTCCTTAGAGAAGCCATGCCACCAACGAACGCCAAGCGCCACCACGACCGCTTGACCCGGTTGCAGGAGTGCAAGGAGCGCACCCGTCCGCCATCGGTCGGGCATGGCGCCCATGCACCATTCCAGCATGCCGCGCAGAGCCTGCAGCCGCCCCATCATCCTGACGTGTCGCCAGCCGGTCGTCTCGGTGAGGACTCCACCTACCCAGTCCCTCCGAATGGATCGTCGCTCAAAACGAATGTGTGAAGAGATACTCCGTAATCACCAGTGCCCAAAAGACCCCGCTTCCGTCTAGTGCGGACGTGCGGAGACTGACGAAGGCATCGACAAGGGTAGGGTGAAGATCCAAGTGATGGTGTCTAGGATTTGATCACCCTGGTGACGGCGTGTCGTCCACGGAAGTGACACGGGAGGCCTTCACACATCCGAGGCAGACTCCGAGGGTAGTCGAAGTGGTAACTTATCTGTCATTTTTCAATTATATCTTAGGTGTCAGATAGAGGTAATCTAATATTTAGGCCCTGTTTGTTTGGGCTTTTTCTGGCTTCTGGACTTTGGCTTCGAAGCCAGAAAAGCACATATAAACCTGCTTTTGGCTTTTGGCTTCAAAAAGCCTGAAACAACTTTTAAAGTTGTTTCAGATTTTTCGAAGCCAAAAGCCAAAAGCACTTAAATAGGTGCTTTTCTGGCTTCGAAGCCAAAGCGCAGAAGTCAGAAAAAGCCCAAACAAACAGGGCCTTAGATGACGTCCAGCTTCCAAGGTACTCCGATCTAAGCTGATACTCACGTGATGGCCTCTAAGGTAATGCATTTTGCTGTGGTGTGTAGCTCGTCCCACGGCCTCTAATACAAGATCCAAATGATTTAAGTTAATTATCTTCCCCATCACTTAATTCCCCTCACTTTCTCTGTCGGTGGTTTGGATGCAATAATTCCTAGCATCTGGGCTTACCGATTTTTACGGGGCGGAGTCGATCGACTCGATCCAGTCCTTTACGAGCATCCGCAAGTGTGGTGTCTATCACGAGAGGTCTCAAGCATATATACATTTTCTCTCTCCCCCTTGCTAATATGCACAGGCTTAACTTAGCACCAGTTCCTCTCGACCCCCACCGCCCTAGCTCCGTCCTTTCAAGTGTGTCGTGCCAGTTTCATGTGTCAAAGATTGCCTGGAAACAATCCTCTATTTTCACGCATCGTGGAAACTCTTCGAGGGAATGCTAACGAAATTTGCTTCAGGCCTGAGTTGGAATTTGTGGAGTCTTAATGTGTCGCCTTGGGTCTTCTATATATCTTCTAGAGGTTAAAGAAGTGTTTGGTTAAACTGTGACTTATATAAAAACAGTCGTGGACTATCTGCTGTAAGAAAACTACTGTGAGCTATCTGTTGTGGGAAAGCTGAAGTGTTGTTTGGCAAACTGGCTGTCGAAACTGTGGTTATGAGTGAAGATGTCTAAAATATCCATAGGTTTCTAGCAGCTTATCTATATATATTGATTTAACGTTAATTATCCTTTTTTATCATTATTTACCTATATATGACCTGTTTTCAAGCTTATTGAATGTAAATGAAATTTTTTTTTACGTTGAGTGGCACGTATATATGTAAAAATAGAAATAATCATCAAATAGAACATGCATACAAATACAATACCAACCATAGTTGAAAGCGAGTCATGATTTTATACATTCGTGCATATCACAAAATAAGTTGTTGTTCATACGTTGACGATACATCGAGAATTTTTATTCTCTTACTATCATTAAGGTGTTAGCAATTCTATCATGGAAGGTGTTCATGTCGACCGCTTCAAGTCTTGCTAGAACGCTATCCTCTTGTAGTGGTATCGATCCAGTTCCACTCCAAGAATATAGTCATCATCTTTATCACACTTGTCGAACTCCTCATCTTGTAGGTTACTATTTCTAATGAAACTGTGAACCGACATACAAGTAATGATAATGTTTTTTTTCTACGAAGCTTAAAACTTGGACAACCTTCAAGATACCCCATTTTGCTTTGAGGACTCTAAATGAGCATTCAATCACATTTCTAAGGGAAAAGTGAGCATGGCTGTACATCTCATACTTCCCTCTCGGTTGCCGTCCACGACGAAATTCTATTAGGTGGTACATTTGGTATTTTAAGAAGCAAGGTATCCATTCCAATTTTGATAACGAAATCGACGAGGTAGTATTTTCCTACAAATATGGAACAATTTAGCACAAGCAAAGAACATTGAAATTGGAATCGTTTATGATTGCATAGATAAATCGGTACTGGCGGGAGGTGTAGGAAACCTATGTGCATACTTCACCAAGCTGATGTTTAAGATCCTTGTATCATGTGCCAAGCCAAGCTAACCCGCCACAAGAAAAGTAAATCTCATGTCAAAGTCACAAATTTCTATCACATTTTAAGATGTAAACCCATGCCGATTAGTGTGGTTAATAACCTCTGTTGCTGGCATTTCAACTGGGATGTGTGAGCCATTTATTGCACCAATGACACATTTGAAATAAGGCCAAAAGCGATCTTCTTGAATTTTTGCATGCACAATTGTGAAAAAAGGACCCATATGTCTTATGTTATGGTATGCTAACTTACACAAGCATTTCAACACGTGTTTGAACTTCCTATGAACCATTTCAATTGACCTTGAAAAACAGTTTTCAACTTGAAAGAATGATGGTAGGCTTCCAACAATCCACAAGAACATCACTAATGACTCCACTGATGTCATATCCCTAGTTGATTCTAATCCATAATGAGACACTAGAATATCATGTAATGATAAAAATAAATCTCGATTCATCTTAGACATCTTATAGCAACCTCTAGTGTGACCAAGATTCTTTATGACCTATTCATATCTTGTTTGTTGAGAAATCCTAATCCTATAAGGTTGTCTGATCAAACAAGTCTCAGTGCAGTGATTACCTAAATTACCCACCAAGCCAATTTCATATGCCAAAATTGTCAACCTGTGAGTGGTTTCCTCCTCTTGCTATCCTCGTCATCAACTCCATTTATCTACGTAAAGACAACAAGACTTATTATTTAATTTCAACAAGTACATGACATTAATGTTGTCTTAACCAAGCAGCAATCATATATATCAGTCATGCTAACAAGAATCATATGTCAAACAAGACAACAACATCAACCATCGTATAACAACAAATATTTATTCATTACAATACAGAGATACATGTTCACACAACATAGAAATACATAGTTCTACAAATTACTAATGTAAATAAAATAAATAGTTCTGCAAATTATTGATGCTAAGGATACAAATGGTCCTACTTGCTCATTTCCACATGTGTTCTCTACAGCCAATCCAACCTCCATTTCTTGGTTTCAATCAACATGGACAACTCTCTGTAGTCTGGCATCATGTCAATCTTTGTGGCTGTATAATACAAAGAAGTGCCTTCAGCAACTCCACACTCCTTCATCAACTTGAGGACTCCTCGCATGGTAGGAACACGACTAGTTGGAGCACGAGTTGATGATACCTCCGAGTTCATGAGCTAAGTGTGTTCTTATACTCCCGCAGAAATGGGTTCTTGTCCACCTTTTCTGACTCATCTACGTACTTGTCCTTGCGCTTCATTGATTTTTTGAGTTCCTTGTTTTTAGCTTTCGTAAGAGAAGATACCGTGACTTGTTCATCCTCCTGAGGCTCTCCAACCTCAAGTACATCATCCTCATCATCAGTGTTGTCTGAGATCTCTCTTGGAATAGAGGATGTAGCCCTAGTGACATGCGCTTTATCAAACATGGCATTCATCTCTATCAAGTTGGTTGGCCCTTGTTCTTATATTTTGCATGCTTTAGGTATTTCTAAAAAATATAGCGTTAGAGTTAGCAATAGTACACCATTCCAATACAACAACTTGAATATTACTACATACTTCAAGATAAGTCTTCCACCAATCATCATCAGCTTCAATAGTTCCCAACTGATCATTCCACCCTAGCCTAGTTGTGGCATTTTTTAACTCCATGAATTAGGTATACTCCTTCTTCAATAAGTCCCATTTATTTTTAAATTGCTTCTTTGTCATTTTCTTCCCTGTTCTAGGAAAAAAAAACTCTCCCGAAGATTTTTGTAACCTTTTTGGCTTAGACATCCCAATGACCTATTATGATTACCGGTCTCTTTGCACATCTCACAAAAATGTCTTATGTGATATTCATCTCAATCTGCCTTTCTCCATCTAGTTCATAATAATAAAGGAACTTGTATATAAGATAAAATCACCAATTTTCACTCATGTACTGCTACCATCAATTCACTAATATAGCATTCATGTACATAACCACAATATGTGTAAATATGACCATTCAAAATCACCAAATTTGCAACTAAAGCTGTGAGTCATGTGATGACTTTGACAATATGTGTTATGAATATCGTGCTGCTTTATGTGGAGTTGAATTGTTAGTTGCATGAATTCATCGTTTGAATTATGAACTAATTATGAACTGTGGTTGAATGTTTGTTGAGTTTCTAAATTTGTCTCAAGGAAAAATTGAGTGGATGAAGGATTCTTCTCGACTGACTTGGGTCAAGTAGAAAATTTGTGCTCGCAACGCTTGGCTTGGTCTATTGTGTGCAGTGCGAGTTGGGTGCGGCGATGGTTCGGCCATATAGACCGGCATGAGGTTTGGAGGGCTGAGATGCGGTCAAGGAGGTGGCGACGACATCGTGCGGCTTAAAAGCATGTACGCGGAGGATAAGAAAGCGGGTGGAGACGAGACATGAGGACCAAGTCAGTGTGAGGGTGTTTTGGTAAAAACACGAAACTTACCGAAACTTAACCAAGAAATTGCGGCGGCGGCCGAGAAGTGGTTCAGGGTTAGTTGCTTAGGGTAGAAGAAGAGGGTGGATGGCGGATGATTCACTTAGACGCTTTATGATGTATGCTAAGTGCTCATGCCATCTAAGTGAGCTTTGAGGCCCAAGTGGAGAGGGGGATGCCCCCTCCACTATAAATAGGTGGGAGATGGTTTCTTAACCTAGAACCCTTTTGAGAGCTTTGTGGGAGCTGCACTTGGAGAAGTGCTTTGGCGTAGATGAGAGGCTTGTAAACACCAAGAAAAATCACGAAAATCAATAAAAAAGAATTTAAAGAAAATCTGGGTGCTCCCTCTCAATAAAAAAAGAATTTGAAGAAAATCTAGGTGCTCCCTCATGGGTTCATGAGTTTCCCCTCTCATTCTTGTGTGGATTTTCGTTCTCCCTTCTTCGAGCTTACTCTTACTGATCTCTTGAGATATGTGGGCTGTTAGAGATGGGAATCCATGCTTATATCTGAACTCATCCATCCCATACTCAAGAATCTCAAGATTCTACTATTTTGATTGAGTTCATATTGAGGAAAGTGAGTAGAATCAATTAGAGAAGAAGGAGTTCATCTGTGGTTCGATTACCTATGCTTAGAAGAGAGCTATGATATGTGGAATACTATTCTAGCAAGTAGAGATCGAAAGAATCCACGAGCTCTTCATTATCTAAGTTTTTAGGTTTTGAACTTTAGTGGTGCAATTCCTATTCTCCATAAAAAGGTCCCATCTTTGGCGAGGAAATCATGATCCATTGATTGGAATACATGCCAAACATATAGGAGAGCTTATCTACCAAGTTTCATCGATTTTGGTTGGACGAATTTCGAATTCTTGCCATTTCTTGAACTTCACGAAATCTGAGTTCCTCACTTTCACAGGAAATCTCGGAGTGTCCGAGTTTCAATCTCGGAGCCTCCAAGATTCACCACTATCCTCGCCTGCTGAGTTCCTCGTTTTCACAGGAAATCTCGGAGTGTCCGAGTTTCAATCTCGGAGCCACTGAGATTCACCACTGTCCTCGCCTGCTAAGTTCCTCATTTTCACAGGAAATCTCGAAGTGTCCGAGTTTCAATCTCGGAGCCTCCTGGATTCACCTCTGTTCTCACTTTTATGTCAAAGTCGGAGTCTCTGGAAAAATTCCCGGAACCTTCGAGATTACTTTTTCTTCAGGCTGGGTAGCTTCACTGTTTCGGCCATAACTTTTGCGTCTGAACTCGGAATTTGGTGATCTTGGACTCGTTTCAAAGCTTTCGACGAGCTTCACATCACCAATGGCTTTTGGGGGTGTTTTCGCTGCATTTTCACTCTGATCATACTAGTCTTTTAATATGACTATGTATGTGAAGAATTTGTGAAAGAAATTTGAACTCAACATTCACTCCCCCTCTGTCGGGACGCCCTGATCCAACAAAAGCATTATGTACTGTCATCAAATCAATAATAGAGCACTCAGGTACTGAACTACAACATGCGAACATCTTACCATAAAAAAGCACCAAATATACACAAATTATGCTAGCAATCACAAATTCAATAATAGAGCACTCATGTTCTGCTAGGAATCACAAATTCACACATCATTCACAAATATACACATGACGATGACATGGCACCCGGGTATCGTCAAGGAGGACAAAGCCGGGCCTCTGGACATGGGGTGGGCCGGGCCGACTACTCGGAGTCCGACTTCTACACGGGGGCGCCTCATCGACTTGGAGTACATGACAAGGATATGTACCTACCAGGTAATCCCGGATTCTAGTTGTAACCAATTAGGAGATCAATCTGTAAACTGATCTGGACTCTTGTAACCCTGCCTCCGGCCGCCTATATAAGGCAAGGCAGGGATCCCCCGGTCGGTAGGTTATTAAGTTATTGAGTTCTCAAGCTTGTAAGCCATCAAGCTATCAAGCTCTTAGACACATAAGCCCTACCAACCGAGAGATATGTTCTCGAGGTCTTGCAGCACTCGGGAAACAAGCAATATCATCCACCAAACACAGTACGTAGGGTATTACCTCTTCTCGAGGGTCTGAACCTGCCTAAACTTTGTGTCCTTTGTGCACCCATCTAGATATGCTGTGCGCGCATCACCCCGTATTCATTATTGCCGGATCAGAACACCGACAACACAAATTCTGCTAGCATCACAAATTCAATAGTACAACATTCATGTTCTGCTAGCAATCAAAAATTCACAACTCATTCACAAATATAGACGAATAGCAATAACACTTGGGGACAGACCTTCGGGGAGGCCGACACTTGGGGGGAGTAGCTTGGGGAGGAGGGAGCAGCTCAAGAAGGATGTAGTCGGGGAAGAGGGAGGTGCTCGGGGAGGAGGAGGTGCTCAGGAAGGCCGACACTTGGGAGGGGGCGTCGGGGAGGCCATCGCTTGGGGAGGAGGTAGTGGGGGAGGAGGTCATCGGGGAGGTGCTCGCAGGGTCATTGGGGAGGTCGGGCAGGCAGGAGCTTGGGAGGAGGTAGTTGGGGAGGAGCAGGTCGGGGAGGAGGTCATCGGAGAGGAGGTCGTTAGGGAAGAGCTCAGGTGGGGAGGAGCCGCTTGGGAGGAGGTCGTCGAGAGGAGCTCGAGCGCGGGGTGGGGAGCTGCTCGGGAGCAGATTGGGGAGGAGGTTGTTAGGGAAGAGGTCAGACGGGGAGGGGCCGCTCGGGAGCAGATTGGGGAGGAGGTCGTCAGGGAGGAGCTGCTCGGGAGGAGGTCTTCAGAGAGGACTGGAAAGGAGCAGAGCGAAGGAAGTTGTGAGGGTCGGAGATGCATGCCTGGGTCGGGAAAGGAGAAAACAGTTAATGGCAGAACACGTGTAATTAACAGGCAACTTCAGGCCAAAATCAGAATTCATCCCGCAAAAGCCGAATAAGCACCTCAGAAGGTGCTTTCAATGGTACACTAGTATAGAGATTGGCTTATGTGAAAGCATGTTAGGTTTTTGTTGTTGTTTTGTGTAGCTTTTGGCTTATAAATATAAAAAGTCACCATAAAAATCTAACCAAACACCCCTAAATAACACTACGTTACAAACTTGGAGACATCTTCATATGCCCTTAGCTTAAAGCATCCACCATCTTGATCTAAACTCATGCTACAAGGAGAGATGGGACTTAGCGTTGATGCTATACAATAGAAGATGTGAAATTTGAAATATGTTTGTTTATTCCTACACATTTACATTTCATCGCTAGGATTGACAACCTCGCGAGGAAACAATGTGTATAGAGGGCGTGGACACATATTTTTGTGTGTGATGGAATGTAAGTGTAGTATGTGTAGGTTATATGCATCTGTCTATTATTCTTGTAAACAAAAATTCTGATTTTTTTTCTTTTTTTAAAAGAAACAACGAAACATACCAAAATACGGTGAAAAAAAGGGTACCAAGCCTTACATGGGTCCGAGTGTTAGGTATACAAAGGATGGTAGCTTAGATGTCACTTGCGTGATATATATTGCCTTCTCATTGAAACTCTACTTTTCTTGTATATCGCGCGATATATACACGGGGTTGATCGGATGTGGCTTTGTTCACAAATAGTTTTGGATTGTTCCACGTGCATGTTAATTTGATTTGTTTCACTAACTCTTAAATTTTTATGATAATAGTTTATATTTATTTCACTAGTAATAGTGAATTGTTCCACAAGTATTTTAACTTTTTTCACTACTATTTCTTTCTGCAAACAGTCTTGGATTACTCCACGACCACATTTGATTGTGTAGTAATGTTTTTAATTTGTTCTGCTAGTTTCCATTTGTTCCACAAATGGTTCGAGACTGATCATTAGGGATTTCTATTTGTTCCACTAGTAGTCATAAGTGTTTATATGAATTGTTTTTAACTGTTCCCATGGTAGTTTCGAATTATTACATTGTCACATTATATTTGTTCCACTAAAAATCATAAATTGTTCTACTAATTGTTTTTACTCATTACGATGATAGTTTAAGTCATAAATTGTTCTACAAATTGTTTGTACTCATTACGATGATAGTTTTGAACTATTCTATGATTAATCTTGATTTATCAAGCTATTTTCTTATTATCATGTGAAATGATACAAAATCATCGGTGGAACAAGAAATTATCCATGTAGCATTTGACATAATCTCCAACAGAACGAATGGCACCAAAAGAGTTACCAATTATACTCAAGCAGGGTATTATTTTAATATCTCGACACGAGAAATACAACGGTTCAATCGAATCGTGATGTAGACACTTAGTTATGAATTTGTAATTTTGATTAATAAAATCGTACGTACAAAGCAACATAGTGGGCCGCTCGGTTTTCAAGCTCGAAAGCGTCTGTGCACGGGGAGCCCCTAAGTACAGCTTACAGCGCGTATTAGCACCGCTCCGCACAGGCACACACCTTAACTTTCTCTGGATGCGGTCCACCGAGGCCCACAAACCCATGATGCCCATTTTCCTTTCATGTGTAATCTGTTTCTTGTCTTCGCGTCTGTGTAGTTTTCCTTCTTTTCTTTTATTTCCGTTTCCTTCGTTGGTCTGATGCTTTTCCATTTGCCAACACATTTCCCGTTAGCACATGCGTGTCTCTGAAAAAAATAGAAAATTTTAAATCCGTAGCTCTCAAACAGAACATCTGGAATATGATTCGTTTGAACTGTTGCGTTCGTTAGTAAGAGTTCTTCGATATAAAACCTCATTCATTCGTAGAATAGATAAAAGATCGAGGAACAAATGAAAGTTCTAATGATACATTTCTGGACTATAAGTGAAACGAAAATGATATACTGCTGGAACAAATCGAGATTACATTGACAACACTTCAACACTATTAGCCTGTGAAAATGTTCTACTGGTGTCAAAACAATGTTACAATAGTCCGTGTAACATTTCTACTGCTGTGAAAATGTTCTACTAGTGTCGAAATGGGCCTGGGAGGGCCCACCTAAGCGATATCAAGGTAGAAAATCGCCTGAGGTCCCCCGAAACTCCCATCGGAAAAGGGCTCGCAGAATCGGAACCCGGTCATCCGTCGTCGCGTACGCCACCCCAACCCACACATCTCGCGCACGCCGCCGCCCCCGCCCCCGTCCTCGCCCCCGCCGACGACGACTCGATGGGTCTCTGGGATGCCATGTACCGCGTGGTGATGCGGCGTAACGCCGTGTACGTTACTTTCGTCGTCGCCGGCGCCTTCGCTGGCGAGCGGGTACGCCCTCCCTTCCCGATCCCTATCTTCAGATCTACCCGTCCCCGTGCTCTGTTCGTTTCGGGCCTCATCATCTCTGGGATTTGATTTGGTTGCAGGCGGTGGATTACGGAGTCCACAAGGTCTGGGAGATGAACAACGTCGGGGTAATATTCTCTCTCCCGGCCTTCCTTCCTTCCGATTGTTCGTTTATGCTTTCTTGATTCGTAGGATACTAGATCTTGCATTTGTGATCCAGATAGTAGAGAATAAAATCCACATTCCTATGATCAGAAGGGTGTCTGTTGCAATTTTGTTCTCTGCTAAGATCAGATGGGAATAATCTGTTGAGTGATTCTTGTTTTTCCTGTAAAATGAGGGCACTGCCATTGCTTGAACCCGTTGATTCTGTTGATTTACTTTGTTTGAAGTACGATGTCACGTGCAAGGATATCTAGCATATGTCTATGATCTTTGCCGCATAGCTTTCTAGTTTATTCTGAAAATCACATTGAAGGTGGTCTGCTCTGCCAATTGTTCAGTGCAAAGGTCACGGTTGTGTTTATGTGACTAGAGTGTAATGGAACGCGTTGCAACACCCAGTTGTTAAACCGCCAATAATTGGAGCAGTATCATAATGCTTTGGCTCCATTTCATTTGCAATGAGATTACGCAGACTGGAAGAAATAACATAGATGATACATACAAAGAAAAGACAAAATCTATATAACATATATTTAGAGAGTAACGGACCAACAAGTTTACATGGGTCGGGTGACCCTTTAGGCAGAAGTATGCGCCGATTTAAACGTTCTACCATCTGGACGTCTGAACATAATTATACATAGCCTTAGGTGGTTTAGAGTATACACGAAATGCAAGCACAGTGTTTGTCCTTCCCTTGAGCATATGAAAAGCCGTTGGTAATAGCAAAAGTAGGTCGACCACAACGAAGCGTGTTTTCTACCTCATGCTGAGCTTAAACTCAGCTTTATATTGCACGCAGAGAGGTGCCACTGCTGCAAGATGCACGGGTAGCAAAGGAAACAACCACTGATAGCCTGGTATTTCACAGATTTAGTGCAACCATTACCTAGCAACTCATAATGACTTGAACAATATTGTTGCTGAACTGAGAAATGTCCATCTTTGGATATACTAATATGCTGTGCACATAGCACGGGGAGGAGGGAGGGATATATACCTCAGCGACTCCTTTTGGAGGGTATTCTCCTTTTAATCATAGAAAAACACATTGTTTGACCTTGTCCTCACCAATTCTTGGTGCTGTCTGGTTTGAAGATGAAATAACAAATCAGACACTAACAATAATCTTGTACTTGAATTTTATCGCTGTAGTTGAATTAGTGTACATGTTCATGGTCGTTGAATGATAGTGAGAAGATAATAGGTGAGTGCATACCCAGGTAACCAGACTTTAATGCCCCCTGGCATAGTATGGTCTACTGGTTTCCTTTTGGTGTTTCATTTAGGTTAGGAGCTCTAAAAGAACAACCTCAAAGCTATACACATCACTTTTTTGAGTCAGCTGGCCACTCATGGCTTTCCTACAATGTATAAGATATTAGATTAGATGTCTCTTATATGATAGAATCAGGTGAAAACAAATAGAGAGTTCTAATTATTCATCTGGTGCCCATTCATAGCAGATCCAAGTATATGGAAACTACTCCCTCCGTTTAAAAATATAAGGCCTATACATTTTGAGATCTTGTTCAACAATATAGGGCTTGCAATGTATTTAATGAGATTTTCTCTATTTTGCCTCATTTATCTTCTCTCTTCAACTTTTATGACTAAACACCCAAACTAGTTTCTCTCTCTTGTTTCCAAGGCATCAATACCATGGATAGCATAGTCATTTCCCGCTAGTATTCTCTTGGTTTAATGCTCTCCTTAATCCCCGTGCTTGATCAAAGTACGCCTTATAAAATTGAATGGAGGGAGTACAAACTAAAAGAAACTTCAGTTATCTGTTGAACTAAGGTTTTGTTTCATCCATGACTGTTGAACTTCAGTTATCTATAGCTGCATACCCAGGTAACTAGCTATTCTAGAAGTCATATTTCCGCTCAGCCATTAGTCTGATTCCAACACATAAGACGGAAGTCCAGCATGCCTTCTTACAGTAATGATTAGGCAAAAGCCCAATGGATAATTATTTGGGACATGATGTTGCGAAGTTCATTTATCTGAGATGCTTAAATGCTTGGGCCACTTAGCTGACAATTATTGGTTATTTGGAAATGCAGAAGCGGTATGAAGATATATCAGTTCTTGGGCAAAGGCCGGTCGAGGAGTGAGAACATTGAAGCCTGGTTTTCCCAGGAACTTGCTTTACGTGAAATTAGATATCTTTTAAAGCTCCATGTTTTGTCATTTCATTCGGCAAAATAAGTAATGTAAAACTCCTAACTCCGTTTCTGAGAGTTGCACTCGAGCATGCTTTGCGAATTTTGAGCGTCATGGCAAATACCTCTTTCACAGCCATGTGATCTATATGTTTGGTTGCTCCAGAACCAGTTTAAAACTATCCAGACGACTATGAATGTTAAATTCTTTGGTGCCTTAAGTAATTGTTATGTGGTAGTTCATCTCATTTGGACAAGCCAATCAAGATTTGAAAACTATCTCCTTCGCCTTGCATGCTCGGTATCCGCTGTAGTAACTTGATATGCTCACGCCTTAGAGCAGATTCAGCTGATCGACCACAGGTTTGATCTTACGCCCCTACCTTTATCTAGCGCAATGCGCAATTTTGGCGCAGTGACATGAACAGGCATACAGAATTTGGTCTCTCAATATGCCTTAATTCCCTCACTGCATATGTGTGGAATTTGGCAAACCTAATTTCCTTATTGTTATATTAGTTCTTCTAAATAAATCAGCACGTCATCCGTTGTAGTCTAGCTGGTTAGGATACTCGGCTCTCACCCGAGAGACCCGGGTTCGAGTCCCGGCAACGGAAATTTTTGGTTTTTGCTTTATCAATTATAATAATAATTTAATGTGTAAAGGAACTTTCATATTTGTACGAGTCTTTAATCATATTCATCACTTGCATGACCTCTATCACATAAATAAACTAAAACGCTAACCATACAAGACGAGTACTCAAATTCTCAATGCATAGACGATGGTCAAGTGTCAACATTTCTTTGCTGGAACTTAAAAGATCGACCAAGAAAAGGAAGACTGCAACTGAAATCAACTTCCGTGTCATGGAGACAGCTTTGGCTTCCAGGGGACTAGGGCAAAAGAACTGAGGAGCTGACATTTGAGTACCCAAGGCCTAACAGTTACGCACCGATGTGCAAGTTATTCAAAAAGAGAAAGCTACTTTATTCGACACAACCGGAGACAAGTTTCTAAGATTTGTGGAGCGGAAGCTCTCCGTGCTCCTTCAGATACTTGTTGAACCAGCTGAGCATGTCTGCGCGCGCATCTTCAGCGGTTTTGACAGCGAATGAATCGTTGGCGTCGTATCTGCAAGCGAAGCCATGGGGCACCCTCGGGAAGATCTTCACGAAGTGGTCAACCTGCAAGCAGCAAATCAAGCGATCTTCACCGTCAGTATTTACTCGGAGCTAATTTGGTTAAGGAATCTCTCAAAACGCCAGTGCAAAAGTGACCACAGCATTTTGAGGTTGCAAGTTGTTCTCCAGTTGAATTCGACACTAGCTACTGTCACAGAGTGAATCTAGCTTAAGTTCCAACTTCTGATTTAACCGGTGGTCAGATTGAAACTAAGAATAGCGGATAGTAGCAGTACATCGGTGACTCGAGACATATAAATTTCGGAAGGAAAATATACGTCGAAGTAAGCAGATCAGACATGTGCGACGATTTAAGCAGTAAAAGTAAATGAAATTAGTAGGAACATACCCCTTTGTTCTGATCTAAGGCCTGCTCAAACTGGTGCACCAGCTGTGGTGGAGAAATGGTATCAAGCTGGCCTCCAAGAACCTCAATGGGATGTTTGACCTCTGAGCATCAAATAAACTTACGTTAGAGAAAAGAATACAGAATAGTGCAGTGCTTTCTCTTGGTGATTGTAAATTTATAATGTGCACAAGAATCACTGAACAATGGCTAAGTGAAAGGAAAAAAAGACACACACCCTTCATGTCATCGACAGTCACTAGTGCAGGATGCGAAATGACAACTGCCTGGATTTCATTAGACTTTGATAGCTCCACGGCCACCTTTCCTGTTAACAAATGGAGTGATTAGATGAACGCTAAAAGTTCAAAGAATGGACGCTCAGCGTTACATGAAAGCCTGTGTATGCTGGTCAGTGTTCATGTGGTTAAAGTAACTCACCACCCCAGCAATAACCTCCAACCCCAACGGCGGACACTCCTTGCTTCTTTAGAGCAGCAATAAGCAGTTTAGTCTTTTCAGCTGCTTCGACCTGTAATTGAAACATTGAATTAACATTCAGGTGGCAAATACAGCGTTTCCTGTAATTGAGCGTTCTGGGTACCATTTACAAGGTACTGAGTCTTCAGATATAATGTGCCGGAGAGACAAATATGAATTAGATTGCACAGAAACCATGGATAAGTGTTCTGCGTCAACTGCTTTCTTAGAGATACTTGTTTTCGAATCAGATGGCACGAACTCTGCCCATCCATTACATCATCCGTCCCAAAGAGACAAAAAATTTCTAGATTTAAGGACAAATTAAAGACAGGACGGTCAAAGAAACGAACCGGAGAGTGGGTTTTCATCCACTCTGAAAATGGCCTCTTAGGATCATCCTTGTAAGGGTCCCCATGCAGCAAATCAGGAACCACGACAAAGTATCCAGTATCTGCAACCTGATCCGCTATTTTCCTGGTACATACATGACAAATACTGTAACTTCAACTCACACAAGGGGAAACAAAGAATGCAGCACAACACAGCACATCTACCACAAACTGGCTATTAGAGTATTAGAGATGTGCAGCTCAACGTGGACGTGAATAGCTTGGCATGGACGCCCATGAGTCGACATTGTATTAGCTCCCTAGATTGCGCTGAACCAATAATTAAATTGGCATGTCGGTCCATGTCACTCCTGTCCAACTCACCCAAATCCGATAATAAACAAATCTACCGGATGCACTTGTCGTCCATAGCAGTGGTCGACATGTTTGCTTTCGGAAATTGGAACACATGGCTCTGCTCTGAATTTCTGCTCCACATAATTACTGTGGTCCCCAAAAATTGCATTTGGATTTCGATGTTCTTCGTGGATTTTTGGAAACAAACAAGTTAAATGCAAAACAATCTTTTTTTCAGGGCAAACAAATAATGGTAAATAATATGTACCTCAGTTTTGGTGATTGGAACCCTGCAGAAAAGGACCAATCACATACACGCTGTTAGCCTGAAACTGACGGTAGAAACATATACTGTCGCAAGCTAGTGATTCTGGGCACTGACCGTAGTAGTCGGAGGCGAGGATGACGGCGCGCGTGGAGCGGCGGGAGCCGGTGACGTAGGCCTGGAGGCCGCCGAGGTCGGCGACGAGCTCGCCCGCCTCGCCGCCCGCGGCCGTCAGGTCGGGCGGATTGTCGAGGCACGGGTGCGACTCGCGGGAGCGGGACGGCGACGGGAGCAAGAGCCGCGCGGTGGCCTCTTCGGCCGTGGCGAGCGCGTGCGCGGCCGCCAGGAGGAGGAGGAGGCAGGGGATCAGCGACGACGAGCGCATCGTGGCGCCCATGGCGAAGCGAGGCCTGTGGTTTTTTGCTTGGTTCAGCTTCAGCAGGTGCAGCAGAGCAGTGCACACTGCACAGTCACACTGTCGAGTGAGGAAACGTGCGGGCGCGCGGCTTTGCTCGCTCGAGTTTTATGGAGCGGGAGGAGGAGGTGGTGCTGAGCGAGTTCCAAAGAATATGCGATCTCGATCTACACGCGCTACACGCGGGTCACGCCATGGGCACCACCTCGTCACACCTCAATTCAATTCAGCTGCAGCATGTACGATCACCCATGTGCCATGTCGGTAAACCACCTACTACATTGTTACTCCCTCTGTCTCAAATATAAAACTTATTTTATTTAGTTAACACAAGACTTTGATCAATAATTACTCTATTAATATATAGTTTATGTGATATAAAATTAATATTAATAGATTCATATTCAAAAGTACTTACTTATGATTATAACTTTGTATCACATAAACTACATAATAATAGAGTAATTATTGGTCAAAACCTTGTCTTAACGAAACAAAATATGCCTTATATTTTGGGACGGAGGGAGTATATTTAACTGAGAGATCTGGTTGCCTGGTGACCGGATCATATCTCCTGGATCCCTTCGTTTTTCTTTTTGAAAAAATCAGCGACGCGCTACACGCGGGTCACGCCATGGGCACCACCTCATCACACCTCAATTCAATTCAGCTGCAGCATGCACGATCACCCATGTGACAGGGTCGGAGCCAGGACCCGGGCAACCAGGACCACGGCCCGGGTCCTGGCAAATATTTTCCTTTTTTTAGGCTAAATTTTAAGACAAAAATTTTAAGGCAAAAATTTTAAGGTTAAATTGTTAGAGGTAGAGTTTTTCGCCCGGGTTCGCTCGGGGTTTGTTCCAATCCTGGCTCCGCCACTGCCCATGTCAGTAAACAATCTACTACATTGTTATATTTAACTGAGATCTGGTTGCCTGGTGACCGGATCATATCTCCTGGATCCCTTCGTTTTTCTTTTTGAAAAAATCGGTGAAAGCACCGCCTATTCTATTAAGGAGAAAGAACTTTAATGATCTTTACAAGATTTTTGATTTTTTAGGGGACAAAGAAACCGAAAACCTCCATACAGACCCGCATGCGGATTACTCGCCCAGATGGTTTACACTAGTAACGTTTATGTTTGCTTTATTTCACTAGAGAATGACTTCTACAGCTCTAAACGCGACATCTCTAAACGTCTTTTTTTTCGCGTCAAAAACCTTCTGTTACGTTCCTTCCAGACATCCCAAAGGATGAAAATAAGATGCCCACTTCTTGTGAGGATCCGGACTTAACTTCCAGACCCTCCCTATGTATCTCCTCATCAGTCCAGGATCAAGCTGATGAACACAGGCGAATTGATATCACTACACACATCACGAAATATTTTAGAAACATAAACAATTGAGTTATAGCAGCGATAAGACTAAATGAAGTAATTAGGACTTATGTCCCTTACCATTCAGAAACACAGCGAAAAATAAAGCGTAGATGTCTCCATCTCAACCACAGGCAGTCGACGGAGGCCACGTGACCTAAACCTCAGCATTGACATAGAAGATTCCTCATAGCTTCACCACCATCTTCGAAGATATCTGAACACGTCCAACAAACAACATGCACGATGAGTACTTTACGTACTCAGCAAGCCACCTGGCGGCAGATGGTCCTATTAAACTACATGCAAGGCTTCAACGGAAGGCTGTAGGGTTCATTTGCAGAAAAGCAGTTTTAGTTAAAATATTACGGTAGATTCAAAGGCATCATTTTGATAAAAACCAATTTTATTATCAGGGGTGTTTTTCAACAGGTGTGGTCCACGACCAACATATTCGAGCAAAGACTCCCGCCTTAGCTCGACCATAGGATTCATCAGCAAATGGTAGAGGAAATAGCAAGGGGGAGAGGGACAGGTCCTTTTCATCAAGAATGAGGCATGTGCTGTCCATAACCGTGGACACGGCTAATCGATTAGTTTTAACTCTGCAGGGTGTGTACACTTTACCCACATGACACGATCATCCCCTTATGCCAAGCTGACCGGGCTTGTACACACGCCCATCGGTGTGTCGGCAGGGTGACCGTGACGAGGTCTTTTAGCTAGACTCATCCCGATGCGACATGCCCACTAGGTTTCGACACGGAGGAGCATACACCTGCTTACCCTACGTGGCCCCCTTTTGTGCCGAGGTCCTCGTAGCTACGTCCACCCTTCTGCGGTACGGCAATATCGACACCAAGACTCGACTAACCTACTTAACCAAGCCAGTGCCCATATAGCATGTAGTTGTACTGTTGACACAGTTCTCCAATTACATGACTTCGGCCTTACGCGGTACGGACGACCCATGGTTCCTTTAAACCGGCCTTCTGCGGGTAGGCAACCATATGCTCCTTCATCACATGATCCAGCTGTCACCCGCACCATATTAGATGGTAAGTTTCACCCAGAGTAGAATAGGAAGAATAGAGAGAGAGGAAAAACATCGGGCACCCGGCCCTAGCTCAGTGAGCTCAACAAGTTTCAACAAGGATCATCGATCCGATATTCATTCCTCCGTAGAGGCAAATCAAAACAACCTAAAAACGTATTTAAGCATGGCTAAGCATATCTCTACTCTATTCAGAATAAAACCTATTATTCTACTTAGGGTATCAAGTAAAAAGGCGACAACGGATAAGGGTAAAGTTGTGTCAATCGACACGCTAGCTACTGGATTAAAACAGCATGCATGTTTATAAACAATAAAATATAATGACTTTGAAAATATAGGATCAAATATGATCAACAGGAAGGGGCATGCCTTCGTTGACGAGTTGGTTTTCTTCTGCAGGAACTTAACCTTACCCAACTTCGCTACTTCCTATTCGTCGCAACAGCAATAAAGTGCAAGGCAAATAAATATAAATCCAAATTAAATATCAAATGGAAATACCAGAAGAATAGGGCTAGCAAGGTTGGATAGGTGTCAAAGGGCAAAGGTGAAGGGATAGGATTGTCGAAAGACAACTAGGAAGGTGTGAGATTATATATCTCAACCAGATAGAGTACGTGTACTCGAAAGATGGTCTTCCAAATCAGATCATTCTAGAAAAAGGATAGATTTATGGAGGATAGAATTTGCATGTCAAATGATTAAAGTTAATCTACATGCGAGATAGGGATAGATATGCAACTGAGAACATGATATGATCGATGACAACAATAGCACAACCATATGATTAAACATGGAAACCCGACATACTAGTAAAACAAATATGACCCATCATACTAGTAACAAGCGAGGTCCTGGCATGCTAGTTGGCAAGAAATGATAATAGACGACATGACAATCTATATGAACTACCATGCAACATATAATTAACATCATGTAACAAACTAGATAGACTAGGCATGAAATAGAAATTAGGCAAGGCATAGCATAGCACCAAACATATAATCGTGCAGTCACAATCTAATAACAATCATTAATAATGCAAATGGTGATTAAACTATATGACCAAATAGCAACTAGCATCTACATCACATGCATCATACATATTATGCAATTTATGACATAACATTAATTCTAATCATGCTATTGTGTGTATACAATGCAGCAATCAACCTACACATACTACACATAACAATAATCATATTTTAGTAAAGAATGATTATTAGCAACATATATGCATATATTATAATCGATACCTAAAGATTAACCATGTATGTGTGAGTATACACCACCTTATGAAAGTGTAACATAAGATATCAAGCTATGCATACTAGTACATACATATTATATGTCCATCAACTAACATACGATATGATTAAATAATAATAACTCAGTAAGGGACTATTATTCCAACATGTAGATTGTCAATAATATTAAGTCTAATTATATATATATCTCTATATGCAACTACATGATTATGCCACATAAAGTCATATTGAACATGTGCAACTTAATCGTGTTTAAACAAACAATTAAATTATACACATGAATAAAATAATGTGTCAACCATTGCATGACGGATTATTATCTAAAACATAGATTAGCCTATGTATATATGCATAAATATATACACATAGCTGCATATGTAAACCACATGAAATGCATCGAACAAATATGAGACATGTGTGTGATCTTAACCATATTATACACAGAGGTTACCATTATGGCTAAATATTTTACAACACCATTAGTTAAAACAGGAAGCATATATATATATATATAATAACTTCATATTTTGCACAACATTATGTCATACTTCCATTTAAATCTACACATATATATCTTATCATGTTATCTACACATGGTGACATGGGAATCATAACATGTTTATTAAACAATCATCATCACGTGTGATTAAAGACATTAACATGCCAGGTTGAACAACCCCATGTCTAGTGATTATTAAGACAGAACGATATTGTATATGTGCATGTTATATTCGACTATACAAACATGCAACATGTAGCTATATGAACATGGATAAACCTAATAACGGACTAAACCTGATTGATCACATGATGAAAACTCTTAAGCATGAACATCATATAGAGGAAAAGAAAGAAATATATAACAATCATACATATAACAATAGGTAACTATATGCTACATAACATACTATTCAATTGGATGATGAAAACAATCATCAAAATTATTAGACATGAACATATGAATATGCGAGTGCTTTCAAACAAGAATTAATGACGGGAAACAATGTCATGATGCATCACAAGATGACTGGAGATTAACAAGATGGGTGGTGGCGACATTTGCAACATAAAACGGTTGGAACGGATTATAGATTGGTTTTGGATAGACCGGACGGTTTTGGTTGCTGCGTGATGCTCGCTTAGGGAAATCGTGATCCGCCAATTGGGTTAGAAACTAGACATATAGAGGCACAATCCTACCAAAGGGTTTTGGCTAATTCTTAATGAGTCAACGGGGAAGATCAGACAAGTTAGGCGGTCTGCAGATCGAATCTGGACATCCGTGGACAGCACGTCGGAGACGGATCAATTCCCGCCAAACGGCTACATGGATCAAGGAGAAAATTTACAGAGGTGTTTATAGATACCTAAGGAATAACTTGACTGAAGGGATTGATGATAGACTCACCGAATCAACTGCAAAGGAGGTGATAATGCCGAGCTACTGTTTCTGTAATCAAATCTGGACATGAACAACAGCACAAAGAAACTTGATTTTCTGGAGATTTGACCATTGGATTGCCTTCAAATTTTGTGGAGATGATTTTAACAACATTATCCAAGATCCCACCGAATGGATCTTGAAAAGGAGGTCCGAGCTGACAAGGGCGTCGTTTCAATCTAGATGCACGCGCAGAAAATCTGGGTGCAAACAGCACGTTAGTATTTGGAGATTTCCCGATGATTGCACCGTTGGATCTTCACCAAATTTTGCAGAGAGGTAGAGGAAAAGGTTAAGAACAATCTCACCGAAGGGATTTGCCAAAAGATGTTCGAGGTGACGGGAATTGGGAAAACACTGAGGCAAAATGTGCTGTTTAGAAACTGCACGGGAGCAAAGAGGGGGGTGACGGCTGTTTGTGGGGTTTGGGGGCTAGGGTTTCATGGGAAAAGGGTTTGGGGGAGTGGGGAAGAGGTGGGAGGGGGTGTGGGGTATTTATAGGAAGGTTAGGGGAAAGATATTTAGGTCAAACCCTATTGGAAAAGAGGTGGCGACGCATGCTGCGCTACGCAGCACTCGCCGGAGTGGCTGCTCAAGGGAGGAAGTAGACAGCGGGATGCCGGGTGGGGATGAGCCGGGATGGCGGCCATAAAGGAAAGGAGGAAAGAAAAGGAGAAACCAAAATAAAAACAAAGAACAGTAGAGCGAGATTGAATATCAAACGAATTCCGAAAATTCTGATAAAAACTCTGGAGACATATTTCAAATTGAAAAGCAAATCAAATTCAAGTTGGATTGATTCAAATTAACTCCGGTCCAATTTGTGAAATTCTAATTAAGCTTTAATTAATTAGAGAATAAATAACGAAATTTTCCAGCTCTGATTTTTGATAAAAAGATTTTAAAAAGCTCTAAAAATCAGGATGTTACACTTCTCTTTCACCGTCTATCTTTAGATTCATGGTTTAGGATAGCCTCCCACCATTGGTCAACGGTGCGGAATACCGATGGTATAGAGCAAGCCGTTTTGCCTAGCCAATCATTCACCGTGTTCCAAACCGCAATAGTGAAGGGACACTCTTTATACAAGTGGGGGATGTCCTCTGTTGTTAAGAGGCAAAGCTGGCAAGAGGTGTTATGCAGCCAGGCCCTCACTGCGAGGTGGTCGGCTGTTGAGGATATGTCCATGTAGAAGGAGCCAAGAGAAGAATTTGCACTTCGATTTGGTCTTGGCCTTCCAGAGTTTGGTTGTGCCAAATTTTGTGAAGCTCCCATCAAACTGGGCCCTGTAGGCAGAGGATGCAGAGTAGTTACGCAGAGCCCCAAGTTCCAAGATATAGAGTCTGAGATGTTGTGGTCCAAATTGACATCCTAAAGCAGATTCCATAGGTCTACAAACCGTAGGAGTTGGATCGCGGTGCTGATGCGAGCCGCAGTTGTTGTCCAAGAGCCATTCTCCAATTCTTTTTGCATAGTTCTATTTTTGCGAGTGGCAATCTGAAACAGGTCTAGCTTCCGTAGGCGTAAGGGGGAACCTCCTATCCAATTATCGTGCCAGAAGAGCACTTCGTCACCCTTATGCACTGAGATCGTTGTTAGGGCCCGAAAGAGATTCTAGCCGGTGGCATCCCAGGGAAGCCATTTTCCATTCCACGGTCTTCCCGGATCCGTTCATTGAAACCAGGGTCAACGTAGCCGCAACACTCTCACAAAGTAGTTAAGGTCCATAATACCAAGACCCCCAAGCGATTTTGGTCGATAAACAGTTTTCCAATTGATGAGGGAGTGCCCCCCTGAGGCCGAAACGGAATCATTGCCTCTTCATATGAAGCTTCGGGAGATCCGGTCTATCTTGCTTGTAACCCATTTCCGCATGGTAAAGATAGTTAGATGGTAGTTAGTTGTGGAGGCTAGTACAGATTTGGCCAACGTGACCTTGCCTGTCTGTGATAGAATTTTTTCCTTCCATCCGGTAAGTCTGGATCATATATTGTCTATGAGTGGTTAGAAGTCAACTTTACGGAGGCGCCTAAAATGTAGAGGCAAGCCCAAGTATTTCTTGGGGAAATTTGCAGTCGTCGTCAGGAACGAGTGGAGTAGAGTGGCAATTTAAATGCCGTCATAACAGATTGGAAAGAGTTTCTTTTTTGACAAGTTTATTTGAAGCCCGTTTGCCTTCCCAAAAAATAGAATTGATTTCTCAAAGAGCCGTCAACTCATTCGTGTTTGGGTTTGCGAAGATGCCTACGTCGTCCGCAAGAACGGAGATGCGACACATTCTCATATTTTCTACTGGGCTCTTCTATCGTCAGGTGAGATAGCATTCACCAACTACTGCCAGACCGTCGCTGGTGCGCTATGCGCGTCGGCCAAATTGTCTCGGGTCTAGCCTGCCCCTCATCTTGAATACGCTTCGGGTCCTCAAATGAGCGCTAGTCTGCGATCATCCCGGTGCAAACTCTGTTCGCGTCTTCCGATCGGGTCATGGGTGAAGCACAGATATATACGCACCTAGTTTTGTGCACTTTGACGGCATGCTTCGGCGGTGACGCGCGGATGGATGAGGCGGATGGGCACGACACGAGCACGAACACGAACACGTTCGTGGCCACGAGGTTGGGGGCCTTGGGGGTCTCTCTCTGCTCCTTGTGCGCTCCGGGCAGAGTCAGCACGGCAGCGATGTGCTACATGCACGCGGGCCACACCATGGTAGAGTAGCTAGCTGATCGAGCACCTCAATTACGCCCAATTCAATTCGGCTGCAGCGTTTATCAGTAATCAAATCAGTGTATGGAACATACTAGACTCAGTGTTGAACTGTAGTGCGTTTGGTTGAAGGGCAAGGATGGATGGGTTGGGGCCATCCAGTTTTTCAAGGATGGGATGAACCAGTTTTTTGTTTGGTTGGATGAATGGGATGAGTCAAATTTTTGTTTGGTGGGAGGGATAAGAGTTAGATGGGATGAGCCAAATTTACTTAATTATACTAATTAGTTTCTATTAATTTGATTAATTATACACTAATGAACACACTAAATATTTATCAATGTTAAACTAGCCATAATACTTACTAATTAACAATAAAACATGTTAATTGTCAATAATCATATACTAATCAACCTACTAATCATATAATAATCAACACAATAGCACTAATTTTACCTTTAAAAATAGTAATTAATAATAAAACATACTAATTGTCACTAATAAATGCTAATTATCACTAATTATTTGATAATGACCGTAATTAAAAAAAACTGGATGGCCATATCCGGTGGATTTTTCCGGCTCACCCTAGCCAGCATCTCAGAGGAATATTCTCTGCGTGTGGTTGCTCTCATCCATCCTGTCCCTCAAGCAAACACCAAAAAAACTGGACCGCCATCTCCCATCCTATTTCATCCATCCAACCAAACGCTACATAGATGGATGACTGTGCAGGCTTTTGCTCTGGTCGCAGCTTGCATTCCACGTAGAACAAAGAGGGAGCACGTAAAATGAGGCATTATCAGCTTTCAGTTTCCAGCGGTCCGACTGTCTTCTTAGAATCCTAATTCTCACCGGCCCCTCGCCCTCGCCGCTCTGAAGGAATCTCTCATCAACATTGGGACGGTTCCTGTTTCTAGCGCACGGCCAGCTGAACAAGCTTATGCGTCTGCTCCTGCTACTCGCGTCACGAAGGCTCCTCGTGTAGTTCGCCGCGCCAGAACTGCACCTCCGGGAGGCGCCAGGGAGACGATCGCGACGGAGGGAGGAAAGGACGCGAGGCAGTTGAGGAACTACGACGAGGGTCAAGGGAGGTGGACGGTGGATGCGCCGACCAACGACGGCGTAGAGGCCATGCCGCCATGGGTGGGGATGGGAAGTTTTGGGAAGAAAGGAGTAGCCGGCTCGCTGTAAATTGGAAAGCCAATGACAAATTTGACACCTGCATGGAGCATGGAAGTGAGCACGCGAAGAGAGGAGGCAAGCCGTGTAAAATGATTAATCCCCATGTAAATTATGTGATGTAATTTGGCTATAAATAGATGACGACCTAGCACAAAGTTTCTGTGACAAATAATATCTTTTGTCTTGGTATCAGAGCAACGATTCGTTCTTTCCTGTTTCATCCACCATGACTTCCGGTAGCCCCTCCCTCTCCCAAACCGCAGGTGCCATTGTCTCTGCCACTGCTGGCACTATGCCCATCGGTCCCTCTCTTGGTGGATCCATCACCGTGCGACTGAACATCACCAATTTCTTGCTCTGGAAAGCCCAGGTTATGCCGATTTTGTCCGGTGCCAACTATTTTGGCTATCTAGATGGATCTATCGTTGCCCCTGAACGCATGATTACAGAGGGCACAGGTGATGCTGCGCGCCGAGTAATCAATCCGGCATGGCAAACCTGGTACCGCCAAGACAGACGGTCCTTGGCATCCTCAACTCTAAGATGCATGAGGATGTCTTATCCCAGATGATAGGCATCACGTCCTCTGCCCAAGCCTGGGCAACTATTCATGCCATGTTCTCAACGCAAAGTCGGGCAAGCTCCATCAATGTTCACCTCCAACTGGTGAACACTAAGAAGAAGGACAGCACCATCACTGAGTATTTTCAGAAGATGAAGAGTCTCGCCGATTCCATGGCTGCAATTGGTCATCCTCTGTCTGATGATGATATGATCGGCTACATTATGGCTGGTCTTGGGCCAGCGTACGATGCTCTCATGGCGTCGCTCACGGTCTTTAATGCCCCAGTGACCCTAGTTGATTTCTACGCCATGCTTCTGACCTATGAGGCGAGGCAAGAACTCCATGCGCAGACCGACGACTTCATCTCATCCGCCAACAACGCTTGTCGCGAGGGCAATGGAAATCGCGGCGGCGGACGTGGAGGCGGTCAGCCCCAAGGCCGCGGACGTGGTCGTGGAGGCGGACGTTACCGGCCTAAATGTCAGGTGTGTGGCATCTATGGGCATGAGGCCCTGAAGTGTCGCAATTGCTTCAACCATGCATATCAGCCTGAGGATCATCGGCAACACTGCTACCACCAACGGCTACGACGCCGACACCAATTGAACTTCGACACCAGTGCCACCGACCATATCACCGGTGATCTTGACCGCTTGACCATTCGCGAGCGCTACAATGGGAAGGAGCAAGTGCAAGTAGCCAACGGCGCATGTTTGCAAATTCTGCACACTGGACATTCTAAACTCCCTGGCTCTTCTTTAGCACTTAAGAATATTCTTCACGTACCACAGATTCATAAGCATCTCTTGTCTGTATATCGCCTTGTTTCTGATAATAATGTATTCATCGAGTTTCATCCTCATTCTTTCTTTGTAAAGAACCGAGCAACGAAGAGAATTCTTCTACAAGGTAGAAGTCGTGGTGGATTGTATCCCTTTCCCATCCGCCAGTTATCTTTAGGTCATCAAGCTTTTTCAGGAGTCAAGCCCACATCGAGGCAATGGCATCATCGTCTCGGTCATCCCTCCAATAATGTCGTCGAGTCTGTCGTTTGGTCCAATAAACTTCCGTGTTCCTCTCACAAAGAGTCTTTTGTGTGTGATGCGTGCCAACGCGCTAAGAGTCATCAACTGCCTTATAGTGCTTCTACTCGTGTGACCACCGAACCTCTTGAAATTATTCATACAGATGTTTGGGGGCCTGCCCTTGCATCTTCAGGTTGTTTCAAATATTATGTTAGCTTTGTTGATGATTACAGTCGTTTTACATGGATCTACCTTCTAAAACATAAGTCTGATGTTGAGCAAGTTTTCTATACTTTTCAGAGACATGTTGAGCGTCTTCTCAAGACTAAAATTCATGCTGTCCAGTCTGATTGGGGCGGCGAGTATCATCGACTTCATCAATATTTCAAGCGCACTGGCATCTCCCATCGCATTTCTTGTCCACACACATCCCAACAAAACAGTATTGCCGAACGTAAACACCGACATCTAGTTGAAACTGGCCTTGCTCTATTCGCTCACTCCTCTCTTCCAGTACGGTACTGGGATGAGGCTTTTCTCACGGCATGTTATCTCATTAATTGCATGCCCAGCAAGCTTCTTCAGAACACGGCACCTACAACTCGACTCCTAAATATTACTCCTGATTATTCTTTTCTTCGTGTTTTCGGCTATGCATGTTGGCCGAGTCTTAGGAAATATAACTCTCGTAAATTAGATTTTCGTTCTATCATGTGTACCTTTCTGGGTTACAGTCCATATCATAAAGGCTATAAATGTCTGGATTAGACCACTGGTCGAATCTACATTTCTCGTGATGTGATCTTTGACGAGCAAGTGTTTCCTTTTGCCTCCGATGTTGCTCTAGATTTATCTACTCTCACCAATCCAGTCTCTTTTCCTTTAACCGAGCCAGTAGTGTAGAATGCTCATGTGTGGAATTATAATTTGTTGTTGTTGTCTACTAATCCTCTTGATGCAGCTGTAGCACCGATCGACGTTCACCCGGGGGGTTGTGTATGGTGTGCATGCTCTAGATCCCGGTGCAGCCTCTCCAACCTCGCCAAGTGGTACGCTTTCTGGCGGTAGCACTCCACCTGGGCTGGTTCCGGCTCCTGCTTCACCAGCCTCAACTCTGGCTTCTGCTCCTGAAGTCGCTGCTCCTTCAGCACCTACGTCACCAGTTCTGGTTCCGGCTCCAGTGCCTTCACATCCGATGATCACTCGCCTGTGTAATAACATTGTGTAGCCTCGGAGACTCACGGATGGCATTGTTCGCTATGATCTTAAGCGTCGAGCCTTCTTTGCGGAGCCCACATCTCATTGTCATGCTCTTGCTGATCCAACATGGCGCATGGCCATGGAGGCAGAGTTTCGTGCCTTGCAGCAAAACAAGACTTGGAGTCTGGTTCCTCGCCCTCCTGGTACTAATGTAGTCAGCTGCAAGTGGGTGTTTAAGACCAAGCTTAAGGCTGATGGTTCTCTTGACAAACACAAGGCTCGACTTGTCGCATGGGGGTTCACACAACGCTATGGCATTGATTACTCTAACACTTTCAGTCCAGTTATCAAGCCTGCTATTGCCCGCCTGGTGTTATCTTTGGCTATGGCTCGAGGTTGGTGTTTGTGGCAGGTGGATATCAGTAATGCGTTTTTGCATGGTTTGCTCGATGAAGACGTCTATATGCATCAGTCGCCTAGTTTTGAGGATCAGCATCACCCTCAGTTTGTTTGCAAACTTCACAAAGCTATCTATGGTTTAAAGCAATCTCCGAGAGCATGGTATTCTCGTCTGAGTAACAAACTTCATCAGCTGGGTTTTGTTGCCTCCAAGGCTGACACATCCTTGTTTTTGTTTCATCAAGATAAAAAAAATGTTTTTGTTTCATCAAGATGACGTGACCATTTATATGCTGGTTTATGTGGATGACATTGTTATTGTTGGTTCTTCCTCCCGTGCGGTTGATCATCTCATTCGACAGCTCTCCACTTCTTTCCCAGTCAAGGACCTTGGCCGTTTGAGCTATTTTCTTGGTCTTGAGATTGCCTACAATTCAGGGGGCATGACACTTACACAACACAAGTATGCCGCTGATCTGCTTCATCATGCGTGCATGGAGAATTGCAAGTCAGTCTCTACACCAATGGTAGTCACTGAAAAACTATCCAGCACTCTCGGCCAACCCCTCAATGATGATGATGCTTTCAAGTATCGCAGCATAGTTGGAGGGTTACATATCTCACCTTGACGATGCCTGATATTTCTTTTGTGGTCAACAAAGTTTGTCAATTCCTGTCTAAACCCACTGATATGCATTGGGAGGCAATTAAGCGGATACTGTGTTATGTGAAAGGAACTCTTTCTACTGGACTGAGTTTTAAGAAGTCATCCTCCCTACTTCTTAGTGTGTTTACAGATGCTGACTGGGCTGGTTGCGCCGATGTCCGTCGGTCCACCAGCGGGTTCGCTGTCTTCTTTGGGCCGAATCTTATTTTTTGGAGTGCTCGGAAACAACCTGCAGTATCACGGTCAAGCACTGAAGCTGAATACAAGGCTCTCGCTAATGGTACTACTGAAGCCATATGGATTCAGTCATTGTTGCGAGAATTGAGAGTTCCACAGTCCAGACCACCTGTTCTATGGTGTGATAACCTGGGTGCTACTTATCTCACGGCTAATCCTGTATTTCATGCACGAACAAAACACATTGAGGTTGATTTCCATTTTGTCAGGGAGAAGGTTGCACTTGGAGCACTTGAAGTTCATTTTATCTTTTCTGCCGATCAAGTTGCTGACGCTTTCACTAAACCAGCTACAAGGATCATGATTGATCGTCTTAGACGCAACCTCAACCTAGTGACTACTGGTTGAGATTGAGAGAGAATGTAAAATGATTAATCCCCATGTAAATCATGTGATGTAATTTGGCTATAAATAGATGACGACCCAGCACAAGGTTTGTGTGGCAAATAATATCTTTTGTCTAGCCGCGTCCCACCTCAGTCACGCTCGATTCAATTCAGCTGTATCGACTACCTATGTTGATATGGGACCTACAACTAAAGTGCCACTGCTACCACTTTCCCTCTCACAGTGAGTTGTACGGCTGCCCGCGGGTAGGTGGTGGGTTAGGGGTTGGGCTTGAATGTAAGAATAAGGATCCTTCTAGTACTGTTAATAACTCATGGTTAATGATACGAGCTCCAACTTTTACGATTTTTCTAGATGAAATAGTTAGAATTGTTACAATGAAGCCCTTTCTCTGAGGAATATACTTCTTTATCTTCCTTACAGAACACCCTAGGTATGTTGTAATAATCATCATCGATCACGCCAACGGAAACTACCATTTCAACGGTCTCTATTGATGTCTAGGACATATACCTCTATAATGGTGATGTGCATTATAAAAAAAATTAGAAAAGATATCTTATATTTAACTTGGACTAGTGTCTCTATAGCGCAGCCACGACAATTGTTATAGAAAATCTGTCGTGAGTATAGAAACTTCATTCGGGCCTCATTTTCTTCCTTCCTTCCTTTTTTCTCCTTTGCTCTCGAGTATTCATCCAGTCTTTATCGCATATCGTCTCCACCTTCTCTCGCCCCCTCCTCCGTCGCTCTCCCCGTTTGGAGTGGAGGGCAGAGGGGCTCGCCGCGCGCTTCCTTGAATATTTTCACCATTTATACCATGGTCCAAACCGGTTTAGGTTAAACCTATTTTAGATAGACCACACACAGAGGAACTCGTCTATATCTTTCATCCTCGCGTGGCGCAAATGTTAACCAAGAGCTAGTACCTACACTTTTGGCCTTATATGTTGATGTTTTTCTTTTCCAAGTAGCGAAGCAAGACTGAATCCAACCTCTCGTGCACAAATGGCATATGGACATGTTTCCAAATGGCCTAGAACGTCACACGGGGTTTCCAAATGGAGTTACCGAGATGCCGTTACCCGAGCTCGCCGCCGTAGCGGGACTATCTCCAGTGGAGGATCTGCATCTTAGTGGCTTGCATCGCCACTGCTAGCCTCTTTGCTGCCGTCAGTAGTGCTACTTGCTGCACACATGTCATCTCTAGCCTTGGACCACAGTGATGGCCAAGCAACCGGACCCATTGTATATTGCGCATCCAAAGTTTGGCCAAAAGAGGGGGTGAAGATTTTTGGGGCACGGCGGCATATGCACCCATTAGGATTTCATCGATTTTTTTAAATTACGTATAGGTTTCAAAAAAATATAGAAAAAATCATATCGGTTTATGGTGGAATGAAGTACACACAGGTAAATTTTCGTAAAATAATATGCCCATTTGTGACCTGTATAAAAAAACAAATATGCATAGTGTTCACGGCTTTGTACTATTCACTACTGTTCACAACTCCTCCAGGGTGTTCTTGCTTTTTTTTGCACAGGTCACAAATGGATATATTATTTTACGAAAATTTAACCATGCATACCTCACTCCATAATATACATGTATGAATTTTTTTCAGATTTGTTTGAAACTTAAATATATACTTTTCAAAATTTTGAAATAATGGGTGCACATGCTCCCGTGTGCACCCTGAACTTTCCCCAAAAGAGGGCCCAACTTTGTGCCGGTAACGAGGAATCCACAATTCTTTGCTCGCCCCGTACAGGTATGTCAAGATTCATGCTAATCTAGCTGCAATAGGGCATCTCTCCTAGTCGCGGTGGACGAGCTCAGCCAAAATTCTTGCCTGGGGAATTTTTTAAGACGCTCTGTACCTATCCGACCTATTACCTCATAGAGGGTAATAGCTCATCCGTATTACTTTGAGCTCTGCCGTCGGCAAGATGCTCATATTCCGTATTACTTTCTCATGCAGCGGTGGCCACACACATAATACTGCTTGTCGCAGTTGGCAGAAAGGTATTGGTTCCATTCCATCGCTCAGCCACCTCCATTGGTGAAAGGCAACGGATCGTGCGGTTGGCCAGTGGCGGCGCCGCTGGACACGGCGTCAGTTGCTGTCGCTCCAGGAGGTGCCCCTCTGCTTCCACAGTGGTGGAAGCCATGGTGGCCATGGGATGGGAAACCCTGCTGTTAGCCATTGATGGCGGAGCAGCAGTTGATACCAAATGTGATGACAGAAGGATGGATAATTTGACCCCTAAAAATCTAATCATAACTTTCCTAACTAACTATTTGGATAGGCACATAACAATCTGAATCAAAGTACTTCGCCTAGGGACATTGTGACATAGAAGCTGTAAATATTTCCAGAAACAATTTCAACAGAAACAGATATAAGGTAACCGGGAACCTTAAATGAGAAAGGATCGGTAAAAGCTCAAGAGACAACAAACCGGATTATGTGACTGCAACCACGTTCCAGGATTGTTCGGATTTTCGGGCTGGTATGGATCCCCGTGCCGGAAATCTGACACTACAACGAGGTAACCAGACAAAGCAACCTTGTTGGCTATCGCAACCTTGTTGGCTATCTTCCTTCATGAGATAAACATTTAGTCTTAGTGGCAATTCATGAATGAAGGTTAGCATTAGCAATAAATAAATATACTTCACATAGAGCATAAAAGCAAAGCTCAATTCCATTACCAATCTAACTTTTCGCCGTAGAGCTTAATGAACTCAGCAATTCTTCATTATATTAAAAAATATGTTTTGCCATTGCTTTGCCAATATATAAGCAAAGCAATGGACATGTCCTATTAAGTTGAACAAATATGACGGTATGAAGTAGATAAGGAGACAAATCTGAACTGAAAACTACAAGGTAAACTCTACAGGCCGGCCGGCATGCTGATTCTAGAATTTTATCCTTCTAGCATCCAACCGTTGATTCCCGCATCATTCATCCAACCATTTATTTTCTCTTATAAAATCTCCAAACCCACCAATTAGGTTTTATTTCTCCCCATACCCCGTTCTCATTGTGCACACAGGAGGAGCAGTGAACCATGCGTCCAGCGCCGTGCCCCCGCAGTCCTCCACGCTGCCCACGGGACTAGCGCCATGCCCCACCATGCTCTGCGTCGTCCGCACGAACAACGTCGCGTCCCCGCCGTCCTCCGGGCCGTCCATGTGAACGATGTCTTGCCCCCGCCGCCCTCTGCACTGTCCACGCGACCGGCGTCGTGCCCTGCCGTCCTCCATGTCATCCATGTGACAGGCGCCGCTCCCCGGTCATCCTTCGCGCCATCGTGTACGTCTTCATCCGGTTCATCATCGATGGGCGCGTCGACCACCACCAAGCACTCGGCCTTTATGCGCTGCCACAGCATGTGCGAGCAGGCCAAGGAGCTTCAGATCCTGCTCGAGTACATAGATGGGGGCTCCCTCGAGGGCCGCCGCATTGCATTCGAGGCCTTCCTTGCGGACGTTGTCCGAAGGAAACAAGCTATTGTTGTGCACGAAACAAATTATTGTTTTGTAGGAAACAAATTATCGTTATGTGCTGTATAGTTGTTGTATTGATTTGACCATAACAGAAAGAGCTCACGATGCCGAAAATCTAGCAATTTGAATCATAATTTTCACAAAATTCTAGGATTTTGTTGTACACATTCTATTGTTGTATTGGTTTGACAATTTTGTTGCGCAAGTTTTCGTAAAATGTATACCTCTCACTATGTAAATGTTTTCATATTGCCATAACAGAAGGAGCCCATGATGCCAAAAATCTAGCGATTTGAATCATAAGTTTCCTAAAAATCCTGAATTGTGTTGTATACATTCCATTGTTATTTTGGTTCGACAATTTTGTAGCGCAAGGTTTAATAAAATATTTCTCTCACACTATGCCAAATGTTTCCACATCGTTATAACAGAAGGAGCCCAAGATATGTATTGCATATAAATAGTTGACCATGTTTCTTATGGTCACTACAACTGTTTTTTATGGTCACCAAAATTGTTTCCCGTAAATTTAGCTAATCATGTTTATTGCTAATCTTAATATCGATATATGCCGATTTGTTGCCAAAAATTTAGCATTTTATTTAAGAAATAATTTGCCTGTCTGGTTCGCATGTTTCCTGTTGTCTCCAAATTTGTTTCCCGTAAATTAGCGATTTGTTGCATGCATACGGCCCTTGTTTCCAATCCTGCCGTCCATCAAAATTCCATCTGAAGACTATCTCCTATGTCTATAAATGATTAATATAAGTATGCTGATTTGTAGCGGTCGCCAAACTACATACGGAAGTTCCACCGTTCCTGTAATTCCACAGCGCCCTTTCCTTATTGCGAGAAACAGGTTTCATTAACACCATTTACTACTTGGTAATTCTTTGAGGACATTTACTACTTGGTAATCAGGACTCATTGGCCCAAGTTCATAGTTTCTACAAGCAGACTCACCATCCTTATCAGTAACCAGGAAGTCAACAGTTTGTGCCCAAATCCTGATGGCAGTCATGGCACCACTCCATAAATTAAGCAACTGCTCCATATTGAAGGAGGTGCGAAGGAAATAGCAAGCAAATACCGCAGCTTCAAAGTGGTTAATCTCACTCGGTGCCCGCGTGTCTGCGCATGCGTTGCGACCGTGAGTGGTCGCTCTCAACAAAATAATGGTTAATCTCTCTCGGTGTAGGGATTTCTTTCATTGAAAGTAATACAAGAAAACAAAATCACAGCGTACCCTGCAAAGAGGAAACGGTTTTCAGTAGCCATCATTTCTAGTTCTAGGCGCGAGAGAGTCGGTTAACTCGATCAGTCGGTGTAACGAAGGCGTCGGAGATGAGGACGACGGCGGCCTCCGAGTCGGCAGAGCCGGCGAGGTACGCCTTCAGCCCGCCGAAATCATCCACGACTGCGCCCGCTCCGCCGGCGGGTTCTCCCAGAAGTGCGAGCTCGCCATTGGACTAAACCTCTCTCGTTTCGGAGTCGCGTATGCTTGCAAAAAGATAACCACTGAAGAGGCCGCACACTGCAGAAGAGACAGCGTGCCCTAGATTTTCTGAGAGGTAAAAGGGTTCAGAAACAGACGTGGTACTAGCCGGCAATTGTTTATACGCCGGCGCGTGACCTCACCGGTGACGACACTATTTTGATGCTGAGCTCTGCTTGTCGACGCATTTTCAGTTTGCTGCGCGCGGCGCGAATCCTGAGAAGAACTCGACCAAACCAGCACTGCAAGAACTGGGCACAGGCTGCTGCATTGCAAGTACAAGTAATAAACTGATGGTGCTACGAGTGGTGCTATGAGCAATCTCTAGGTTAATTTTTCTCAATGTAGTAAAAATTCTAGGTGGTCTTATAAGATTAGGTAATTGATTCATGTACACATGAAACCAATCGTTATGATCGCAAAAGAAAATCACTATGAGACTTGTACAGGGGCAAGCGTATCAGCTCTCCAAACTGCAAGTGTCACATTTTATTTCAGCGCAATAGTTCTGTGTTCAGCACAGGCAGACTCCCAAATAAGCAAACACATACATACTAGCACAACACAGACCACCTGCCCAACCAAAGATGCAGGCCCTATAGCTAATACCATAACATAAACACCCAGGATGCTTGCAGGATGACTGGTGAAGAGTGACAATAACTTATTACAAAAGGAAGGCTGCTTCTTCAGGTTCACTTGAGGTGCTTGTTAAACCAGTCGGTCATGTCCGCCAGGGCTTCCTCAGCGCTCTTGACTGCAGCTGCATCGTCGTTGTTGTATCTCACAGTCCATCCATGAGCAACCCCAGGGAAAATCTTGACAAAGTGACCAATCTGTAGGCCCAAAAATATCATCTCAGGACGAAAGGCTCCCAAAAATTATTTTAAGCTCCAATTCTGCAACAATCTCTTTGGGGGGATGTGTTTCTCAATTTAGCAATATTCTACTGTAACTTTATGATTCTTTTTCTAATTTAATTATGCCTTTTCAATTTTTCTCCTCATGATACCTTTTACAAGTTCTGGTGAATATCAGGTAGAATAAGAAACAAGATTTTCAGCTGCATAATAGCACTAGCTTATAGATCTAAAATGCTAAGTGCAGGGCCTCATAAGGTAAAAAAAAGATTGACTTCTTGGCGTAAATGCAGGATGGCTCTTAATTACAAAATGATTGATAGCTCCTCCAACATCAAAAAGCTAATGACATGATTTGGGGACAAACATGTGACGCCAGAACAAAATCAAACAGTATTCTGATGAGATGCAGTTTTGCACTGGGGCAGTTTCAAATTTGACAACTTAGTTTAGCCTTAGTTACATCAGAAAATTCTAGACGTCGAGTAAATGGTTGTCTTGAAGATCGAGTTGCTTGAAATGAGAAC
Source organism: Stipa capillata (assembly GCA_019208055.1). Classification (NCBI taxonomy): domain Eukaryota; kingdom Viridiplantae; phylum Streptophyta; class Magnoliopsida; order Poales; family Poaceae; genus Stipa; species Stipa capillata. The sequence continues at coordinate 97,159 of JAGXJF010004804.1, read as the reverse complement.
TTACCCCTGAGTTAGAGGATAGAACCTGCTCGAACTCCTTGACCAATTCTGGTGGGGACATTTTGTCAATTTCAGCTCCAAGTACAGCGATGGGGCATTTCACCTCTGACATTAGATAACACATGCCGTAGTGTAAGAATTCAAAGCCTTTGAAATAGAACAATGTTAAGTCTGTATGTAGAATTCTCAAGTAAGGGTTTGACCTTTGATATCATCAACAGTAACAAAAGAAGGGTGCAACATAACAGCTGCCTGGATCTCATGATATTTCGCTAACTCTGCAACCACCTTTGCTGATATGTGAAGAGAGGAAACACAATGCTTAGCAGGCTAAACCTTCAAATTTTGAGTTCAGAAGTAAAAAGCACAACAGTGCTTACCACCCCAGCAATAACCTGCAGCCCCAACACTAGACACTCCTTGCCCCTTTAGAGCAGCAATAACTGGTTTTGCCTCTTCAAATGCTTTTTCCTGTATAAAGGAACACTTTTATTTGTTTATAGTAGATAGATTAGAAGAACCACTCTTATCACATTACTTTTAGCGGGAAGTAACGTCAGAAACATCGCTCAGCACTTTGGCGAAAGAGAATGAGAACAAACTGCCAATATCCTACATGTTCTTAGAAAATCATCTCATGCTGCCATCTACATGTTCTTAGGCTTGGATCTATTGGTTTTATCATCACTCCCCCGCCCTTGGTTACTTTAGTTAGCACTGTCTGAATCAAAGTGTTAAGGCCAGCAATGTCATGCAATTGAAATTGGAAAGATTTTTAAACATCTAGCTTAAACATAAATTGAAACAAGGTGACCCAAATATTTAGAAAAAAAAAGAACAAGGTTTCAGGGAATCAGAGGACAACAAACCGGGTTATGCTCCTTTATCCACACTTGTATTGGTCTATCAGTGTTGTCAGGTGCGTATGGATCCCCATGTAAGAAATCTGGCACCACAACAAAGTATCCAGACGAAGCAACTTTGTCGGCTATCTTCCTTCATGAGGTAAGAAATTACATCAGAACTCATTCATAGCTGACACTTAGTGGTTGTGATAAACATTTTTTTCTTTTGAACACGCAAAAGGCTTGCGCATCATTGCATTGATAGAAAGAGTTCAAACAGTTTTAACAGCCAGACATTGAAACAAGGAAGATGCATGCTACATGAATATTAGCCAATGCCTGTAGGCGTGATCGCACAAAGTCCCTGCACTCCCGCCCACGCCCACACACATGCCTCCTCGATGGCGCTGGATAGGCGCTGGGCGTGGTTGCCATAAAACTAACCTACTTCAAAGAGGGCATAGGCCATCACAAAAGAGAAGTCCACTAAAAATTATTCAGAAGTTAACAACCGTGCTAAAATCCCAACACAGCAACCCCAAATTGTTTGAACAACATTCCAATGATCCATTTGCCCAGAGTATGTGGGAGCAATGGCATATCCTTGGTTCAGCTGTAGAGACTAGAGAATTAGGAACATATATGCAGTAACTGCCATTCGCATGTCCTTTTCCTTGTCTGTGAGTATGGATTCGCACACAGCACATTACTATTAGAAGATGGCGGCTGAAGATGCACGACTTTACAACAACAGCAGGGAAAAGAGCATCACCGTCACTACCACAGCATCATGATTTCACTTCCCGGAAACAGCAAATCACAGTTCCCTACTGTCTATCGATGTCCGGATCTTTGCTAAACCAAAAGATATCGAACCAAAATCGTAACAGTAATTTAGATACCATCAGGGGTACTCCATGTCGATGCATCAAGACCGAAGGAACGATCCGTACAAAGCCGAGGAACGGCACGACTAGAAATAACAGGAAAATGCCCTAGATAAACTGTACAGATGGGTAGAAAACTCTAAAACAGCGGCATGATTGCTAACCAAACAGTAATATTAGATAGCACAAAAATGTACACCTCAGATTCGGCGCTTCAAACCCTGCAAAGGAAACGAAGAGAAGGGACGCTACCCGTTACTATCTCCAGCGAATTGGGAGGAGTAAAAAACGAGAGGTTGTAAGGGGGGGAACTTCAATCACTCACCGTAGACGTCGGAGACGAGGACGACGGCGGCCTTGGACTCCGTGGCGCCGGCGACGTACGCCTTGATCCCGCCGAAGCTGTCAACGACCTTGCCTTCCCCGCCGGCGGGGTCCAGCGTCGGCGGGTTCGCGCAGCACTGCGGGCTCGCCATCCTCTCGTGCTGTCCACACGCAGACGCGGTCACGTCTATCTGGTTGCGCTGGGGTATAGTGCTTTCGGGAGCCAGGGCGAGGCGACATAAATGAGGCGACAGCGCGGACGACGCTTGATGGCGAATTGTTTCGAATCGATTCGATTCGGATCCAAGTGGGGGAAGTGGAGAAGGTTCGAGACTTTGGGCCGCGCATCGGGTGACATCACTGCTCATCCAATTTGATTTCGTTTTGGTTCAAAGTAGCCCGCCCGGATCCGATTTGCGGGACCGTCTAGCTGCCACCGCGCCAATTCGACGACGGCCCACCAGATCAGCCGCTTTTTTTTTCGTATTAAAAAAAAAGATCAGCCACTTTTTTTAAATTAACGACCCTCTCCCTATACACCGGTGGAGCTAGGAATTAACGACTATAATACTGTCTCAGGGGACCAAATAGCATCAATGTAAGTAATCTTTTTGAAGAATAAAGTGATATTGTTGCATTTTTTTTAACCATACGGGGAACTCGTTGCCACCCCCCTATCTCCGTCCATGCTCGTGTTCCTTTTCAAGACTTTCGTGGTACGAATAGAATTTTCTTAACTCACAAGAACTAATTTTGCAATGCAAAAATAAGATAAATACAAATTTGATAAACACTCATTTTGCAATTCAAAATCTTTGATAATTGCCACTATCAGAACAGGGTTCGAATTCAAAATTATATTCCCTTTTCCCTTGTCAAAATTCAAATGTGGAAAGCTATATACTTCGGTGTTCAGCAATAGGGGGTGATGATGTAATCCGTTTTGAAACATTTTATTCATGTCCGTATTCGAATTATAGTGGATGCGTGAAGGAAAAAAAGACATATGTATTCTAATTTCCCCCAATTTGTATCCGTATTCGCATAAGAAAAATATGGTACTCCCTTCGTTCTAAAATATATGTCATTTTTGACTTTTCACAATCTCAAAAGTAAAATTTAGACTATAAATTTTTATCATGATATATTATCAAAGATTATAAAAGGTGCATAGTATGAAAGAATTTTGCAAGACGAATCTAATGACATTATTTTCATAGAGCGTATTAATGTATTATTACGCATGTTAGTGGTCAAAATTTTAAAAGGTTGACTGCATTGATCTCACAGTAACTTGCATTTGAGAACAGAGGTAGTAATGAATATGGTACCAACACGTGCTATAAAAAGAAAAGATGGAGTTTTTAGCTCTCGTTGATGCTTTTGACCGTCAGGCCAAATTGTCTTCACTATCTGATGATGTCATTCATCAAAAACATTTAGTGTCTGACCGGCTAGCTAAGCTTATACGGGAGGAAGAATTGAACTGGTACCAACATGCTAAGATCAAAATTTGATTGAAGGAGATAACAATACTAAGTACTTCCACTTGATAGCCCATGGTAGACATCGCAAGCAATGGATCTTCTAATTCGATCAAGATGGGGGCAGGATCTCCGGGGATGCTCACCTTAAATCTTATTATATTACTAACCTTAAATCTTATTATATTACTAACTATTACAAACATCTTTTTGGGGCCTCCCCAGGCAGACTTTTTCTCTCTATATGAGACGTGCTGAGTGGACATTCCACATGTGTCACCAGAAGAAAATGAATTTCTCACAACCTCATTCACGGAAGAGATCCATGATGCCATTTCTCAAATGGAGCATAATAAGGCCCCTGGCTCAGATGGCTTTCTGGCTGAATTTTACCAGGTGTTCTAGGATGTGATAAAAGAGGATCTAGTGGCTATGTTCCACGATCTCCATAAAGGAACGTTGCCGCTCTATCGTCTCAATTTTGGGGTCATTACCCTCCTATCAAAGATCAGAGATGCTCATATGATCCAACAATATCATCTGATTTGTCTCCTTAATGTGAGTTTTAAGATCCTTACTAAAGTAGGCACTAACAGACTCACCTTGGTAATGGATAAAGTTGTTCGAGCAACCCAATCGGCTTTCATGCCGAGTCGCAATATTCTGGATGGCATGGTTTTCTCCATGAAACAATCCATAAATTGCACAAAAAGAAGTTAGATGGAGTCATTCTTAAGATTGACTTCGAAAAAGCTTATGATAAAGTTAAATGGTTGTTCCTCCAGCAAACATTACGGATGAAAGGCTTTTCCCAGCAGTGGTGCACATGGGTGCAGTCATTCATTTCTGGGGGCAGCATTCGTATCAAGATAAATGATGACATAGCTCCATATTTTCAAACTGAAAGGACTCAGACAGGGGGACCTGTTATCTCCTATTCTGTTTAACATAGTGGCTGATATGTTGGCGATCATTATTAAGCGGGCTAAACTGGACGGTCAAATCGATGGGGTGGTTCCTTATTTGGTTGATGATGGCATTGTCCGCACGAAATTCGATCCGTGGAACACCTAGGTAATGTGGAGTCACCAATTGTGATAATTATCGTACTTTCATGTACGACGAACGATTGCTTTCTAAGCAAAGGAACAAAGGATAACTATCGCACTTTCGTGTACGACGGACGATTGCCTTCCGAGCAAAGCAACAAAGATCTTCTTGCTAACGTGAAGAAGAACCGATTGTTTTTCAGCGCAAAACGATAAAGATCTAAACTAGAACAAAAAAGGTAAAAGGTAAAGGTAATAGATTGATTTGTGTCGATTGTTGGTTGATTTCAATCGGTCGTCACCCTTTACATATTTATAGGGCGGCTGGTCTTTCCGTAGGAGATCGGGACTCCTGATCCTAACTGAATACAGATATGTAACTTCCTTTCCTAACGGGTCCTGATTCTAATGTTACTGTGGCTTTCCTTTCTTTAAGTAATTTGACCACCGTGATCAGGACTCCTCCTCGTGTACGAGATACCCTTCCATATAAACCGAGTACCTTTCTGAATCCAAGATTAACCCTCCTTTTGTGACCGCCCGCGGTTTTTTTGTCTTCCAAGTCGAAGTCTCTAGCGTTGGATAAGCCTTGGAAGCAGACGACTCGTCGTATCAACCCATCCGCGGATCAACTCGGTAGCGCCGTGACTTGGTTCTACTAAGAAGGACTCGGCTCCAGCCACTTGGAATCCGGCTTGGACCTTCTCAGGGACTCGGGTACTCGGGAACACCAGTACTCGGGGTCGTTAGTACTCGGGAACACCAGTTCTCGGGAACGCCAGTACTCGATACTCGGGCGCTAATGCTCGGGAACGCCAGTGTTCGGTACTCGGGGACGTGAGTACTCGGCATCACGGGTACTCGGGCTACGAGTACTTGGGCCCGCCAATGCTTGGTGCCCGGAGGTACTGCTCGTTACTTGATGGCGTAAGCCACCTGGTGCTGAAATAGTCAGGCCTGCATTAAGAGTTTAACACTAAATCCACAGCTTGTTAGTCCATTATCTTAACCTCCGATAGCAAAATTAATTTGGCCAACTGAATAAATCTTCAAAGCCAAATTACGCTATAAACAGGCATATCGATCCTTCAATATGTAGATAATACTGTGATCTGTATGCCACATGACCCGGCGAAGATAGTTAATCTAAAATTGATCCTAGGCGCCTTCTAACAGTTGTCAGGTCTAAAAATCAATTTCCATAAAAAAAATGAGTTGTTCTGTTTTTGCACAGTGAAGGCACAGGAGATGGATTACAGATGCCCTTTTGGGTGTGAGCTGGGGAGCTTCCCGTTCAGGTATTTGGGCATTCCAATTCACTATCAAAAGCTCCGAAATGCCGAGTGGAAGGGTGTGAAAGATCGTATTGAGAAGCATTTGAGTAGTTGGAAAGGAAAACAACTCTCAGTAGGGGGGTTGATTGATGTTAATTAATTCTATTCTCAGCAGTCTCCCGATATTCATGCTCTCTTTCTTTGACATCTCACGGGGTACTTAAATTTTAGATCCTTGTTTTACTGGCAAAGTGATGACCATAAACATAAATATCGACTCACAAAATGGAGTATTTTATGTTGGCCACATGATCAAGGGGCCTGGGTATCCAAGATCTAAATATTAAAAATGTGAGTATGTTGTCAAAGTGGATATTCAGACTCTTCAATGAAGAGTGCATGTGGCAAACTTTGTTTCGACATAAATATCTCGCAAACATGACCTTAACCCAAGTAGCAGGCAAGCCAGGTGATTACCGCTTTTGGGCTGTCGTCATGAAAATTAAATCGATTTTCTTTCGACACAAATCTCTTCAAGCTAGAGATGGCTCACAAATTCAGTTTTGCGAAGATGTTTGGCTAGGTGATTCCTCTCTCTCGAGGCAATACCCACGGCTTTATAACTTGGTGTGGAGAAAACATGACACTTTGGCTATATGATGAGCACGATTCCCCTAAACTTTACTTTCAGGAGGAGCATCGTAGGGAAAAATTTGCTAAATCTTTTTTACCTTACTGCTTATGTAGCTCAGGTGCAATTAACACAGTCCAGAGACACCCTGAGGTGGGATCTAAATCAAAATGGGGCCTTCTATGTTAGTTCTCTTTATTCCAAGTTGGTGCACCAAGATATGCCGGCTACAAACCGACAATGTTGGAAACTTAAGGTACCACTTAAGATTAAGATCTTCATGTGGTACGTCCATAGAGGGGTTATTCTCACGAAAAATAATCTACAAAAGCGTAACTAGCAGTGGAGTATCACTTGTAGCTCTTGCCAGCTGGACAAGACTATCCATCATTTGCTTTTTATTTATCCCACCGAGCACCTTTCATGGCAAGCGACACACTTGGCGACGGGTATACACTCTCCTACTAGTATAGAGGGCATGTTTGGCATTTGGCTCTATGGTTTGGATAGCAGCCTGCACAGGTTATTTCTAGTAGGGGCTTCAGCTTTATGTTGGTCGCTTTGATTGTACATAAATGATATTGTCTTTGAGAAGAAAAAACAAAAATTCTACAATTCTTTGCAGGTTATCTACATGTGTATCCATTGGGCTGCAAGCTTGGTTAGTGCTACAGCGTTTGGCGGACCACGAGTTGGTGGGGACGGCGTGCAGGTTGCTTGAGCAAGTCCTTCATGACATCTTCAACTCTCAAGGCTAGGGTTTCACTAATCGGCTATGCGGCGACATCTTCAACTCTCAAGGCTAGGGTTTCACTAATCGGCTATGCGGCGCACGGAGACTTCACAATTTTTATTTATTCCTTTTGTATGCCTTGGTTCAGCCAGGATAGGTTAAACTTCTATTTTCATGTTTGTGGCTGTGTGCACTTTGGTGTAGAGGCTAGAAGAAACTCTTTGTTATGAACTGCATCTACTCGTTGCGGTAGCAAGGCAATAAAAACTTCTGGTATCTAAAAAAAGTAATGAATATGGTATGGACATTTGCCATCAAAATTTTATTCGACTTCGTATTCCAATTCAATAAAGAAATAAAGTAATATAGATATTTTATTTCAGCATGTCAAGTTAGTTGGACGAGCTTTCTTAATATTTTAGTTTAAGCTGAATTCATGTTCGTTTAGGTTAAATAAACAAAATGGAACGAATAAATGTGCTATGCATGAGATAGAGTATCATAAATATCTTGCTACTATTACATAAGGACGAACCAAGTCAACTATCATAAATATCTTGCTATTACTTAAGGACGAACCAAATCAACCTGACCGAGTTGAGTAGATAGTCAATCCGTATCTTTATCTGAGCTTATTTGCATGCGTATTCGCTTACAATTACGGTAACATAAGCACAAGCTGATACCAAAAAAGCAAGCATGTATACACTATCACACGAGACACAGGGAAGCCTGCCACACCAACGATGCAGGCCCTATATCTAATAATACATCATAAACTAGGATGCTTTCAAGATGACTGATGAGCAGTGGCAAGAGCTGGTGAGCTGCTACTTCAAATTCACTTCAGGTACTTATTAAACCAGTCGGTCATGTCTGCCAAGGCCTCGTCGGCGCTCTTGACAGCGGCTGCATCGTCGTTATTATATCTCACAGCCCATCCATGCGCAACTCCAGGGAATATCTTGACAAAGTGACCGATCTGTAGGCCCCACCGAAAAAAAACAAGGATGTAAAGCTCCATAAAAAAGATTACGGAATCGCTAAAAATCTGTCATTGGATTATTTTGCCCAAATCAGTCAGATTCTGGGACGTTCTCATTGTTGAAGTATATGTGGATTGCCCAACCTTCTCCATCAGTTCGGACTTTTGGTTCTACTGGTTGGTGCATGAAACTTAATATGGTATCAGAGCCAATTAGGGTTTAGAAATTTTTTTTTCCAACCTTCGCTCTTCACCGGCGCGCTGCAACTCGCGCCGCCTCGCCACCCCATCCCCCGGCCGCCGGCTTCCCCTTCTGCGCCGCCGGCCTCCCCCGCCCGGTTGGCCTCCCCAGCCCCCGGCCGCCGGCCTACCCCGCCCTCACGAGCCGCCGCCGCTCCCGCCGGCCCCGGCCCTTTGCCAAGACGTCTTGGGTTCAAGTCTCAGCTTTCACAATTTAAATTAAGAAAAATTGCTTACCCTCTTTCTGTCCACGTTTAGGTCTTATCGAGCCATACGTGAGAGGAGGTGTTGAAGTATATGTGGATTGTCCAACCTTCTCCATCAGTTCGGACTTTTGGTTCTACTGGTTGGTGCATGAAACTTAATACTCATATCCTGGAGTGGTCGCTAGATCACGCATTGAAGCAGAATATAAGGCCACGGCCAATGTAACCGTAGGAATTATCTAGGTGCAATCACTACTCGAGAACTCGGTGTGACTCACGCTATGAGCTACTTGTCTTTGGTACGATAACCTTGGTCCTACATATCTTTCTGTTAATCTGGTGTTTCATGCTAGGATAAAATATATTGAGATTCATTATTACTTTGTTTGTGAGCGAGTAGCATGCAAGGAATGAGAAGTTTAATATATTTTTTTGAGTAAATGAGAGGTTTAATTTGTACCTACTAGAGATCAAGTTGCTGACGGGTTTATGAAACTATTGTCAGTATGACAACTAGAAACTTTTAAACGCAATTTTAACTTAGATAAGTTGTGATTGGAAAGGGCTGCAGAATTGTGTAGAAATTCTCTCGGTTCCACAGCCGACATCGAGTCAAACAACCTGTTGTATAGATATAAGTCTCTTAGAGATAGGATTTGTATGGAGTTTAAATTGGACATGTATTGTATGTCACGCTGACTCAATAATATAGAGGATCCTGGTTGCGGTACGCCGATCTAATCTATCCACCGTTTTTAAGGGAGGGGGTGCGTCAGAGCTCGGGAGGGGGCAGAGGTTCGCGCGGAGCTCGGGGAGGCAAAGGTGGCAGTGAGGTGGAGTGAGAAGTCAAGCGGGGAGGGTGGATAGGGTACAGAAATGAGAGAGGCACCAGATTCAGCATAAAAAACGAAGAAGCCAATGACATGATTTGAGAAGAAATGCCTAATGCGAAAGAAATGTCTGATTTCAGAACATAATCAAACTGTATTTCTAACGGGACACAGTCTGGAACTAGGGTAGTTTAGCATTAGTTATATCTGACAATTCTAGGCCTCGAGTATTTGTCAAGTTGCTCGAAATGAGAACTTACCCCAGAGTTAGAAGAAAGAACCTGCTCGAACTGCTTTACCAATTCTGGCGGGGAAATATGGTCAACTTCAGCTCCAAGTATAGCGATTGGGCATTTGACCTCTGATATTAGATAGCATGTGTCATACAGTAAGAATTCTAAGACTTTGAAATGGGAACAATGTCGGTGCATCTGTAGAATTTTCAAGAGATTTGACCTTTTATATCATCGACAGTAACAAGAGAAGGGTGCAACATTACAGCTGCCTGGATCTCGTGAGCTTTCGCTAATTCTACAACCACCTTTGCTGATATGTGGGGAGAAGCAACACCATGCTTAGCAGGCTAAACCTTCAAATTTTGAGTTCAGAAGTAAAATAGACTACAAAGTACTAGTGCTTACCACCCCAGCAATAACCTGCAGCCCCAATACTAGACACTCCTTGTTCCTTCAGAGCAGCAATAACTGGTTTTGCATCTAAACTAGCTTTTTCCTGTATATTGGAACATATTTTATTTGATTAAGAAAAAGAAAAGAATTGGAAGAGACGAACAAGCAACAGAACCAACAGTGATAAGTTTTTTAATCGCTCCTGCACACTTGGTACTTCGGTCAGCAATGTCATGCGATGGAAATTGGAAAGGTTTCAAAATATATCTTACATATAAACTGAAGCAAGGTTAGCTGAATATTTACAAAAGAAGAACAAGGGTTTTAGGGAATCAGGGGACAACAAACCGGGGCATGCTCCTTTAACCACACTTGTACTGGTCTATCAGCCTTTTCAGGTACGTATGGATCCCCATGGACGAAATCTGGCACCACAACAAAGTATCCAGACGAAGCAACTTTGTCGGCTATCTTCCTTCATGAGATATGAAATTACATCAGAACACATTTATAGCTGACAGCCTGACACTGAGGAGTTAAGATAAAGTAAGGTACTTCATAGTGGGCATAGGCCATCACAGAAATAAGTCCACTTAACAACGTTAACATCACAACACAATAACCCCAAATTGAGTGAACAATACTCGAATAATAGATTTGCCCAAAACGTACGAGAACAATGACATATTACTCTTATACCCTTCTTATGTGAAGCTGCTCCTGGAGCCGATCAAATATTGTGAGATGCAACATAAGCGTGCAGAACGAAATCACGAACTATGTAGATGAATCATGCCGAGAGTCAAAATAACGGCGAAGAAAGCAACCACCATAAGAAAGAAAATATTTAGCAGAGCCACTGCAAATCTTGAAGCATAACATCAAAAGAGTACAAGGGATTTCTATTTTCTACAACTAAGAAACCTCCTGAACCTTTTTAGAGTAATAAATTTTTTGCACTATATAAAAATCTAGTGCTAAAGGATAACCTAACCTCTGATCCTCTTCAACCCTATTTGCTTCTACCTTGCTTTGGATGAGATTGCCTATTGCTTGGGTTAGGTTCACGCCTCATGGCTTTATGCTTTATTTATAGGGTCTAACTATTTCACAGTCAACTAAAAAAGTTATTAAATCACAATCAACTTTCTCAGCCTATGGGCCAAGACCCAACAACCTAGGTCGCTCCATCTCTCCGTGCAGAACCCAACCTAACAGTAGCAGAGCTTGGTTGAGGCCCACATGGGCCTTGCGCAGCGCCCACAGACTTTGCTAGCGTGGCGCCGGAGGCGAGGAAGATGAAGATAGGTGGCATGCATGTGATTTAGTCGATTTTAAGTCACCTGTACACTAGCAAATCCATTCAATATAGTCCCTTAATCCCTCCTCTAAAGAGAGAGTAAGCATCGGACGAACATCTATCCAAGCCATTACAGGATTATGATATGAGTAACCTTCCTCAGCAGCACGCAAAATAGGTTGTTCAGCAGTAGAAACTGTAGAATGAGATATATATAGACAGTAACCGAGATCCGCATGTCATTTTCCTTTTCGTGAGGATCGATATTCACATAGCACAGAACAAATAGAAGATGGCGGCTGAGGATCCAATAGACTACGCAAAAACGTACCTCAGATTCGGCGCTTCAAACCCTGCAAGGAAAAAGACGGGAAGGGCTGTTAATCGTTACTATCCCCGGCAAAGGAACTTGGATGTGAGTAAAGAAGAGTGTTGAGAGGGAAAGTCAAAAGCAGTTACCGAAGACGTCGGAGATGAGGACAACGGAGGCCTTGGACTCGGTGGCGCCGACGACGTACGCCGTGATTCCGCCGAAGCTGTCGACGACCTTGCCCTCCCCTGCGGCGGTGTTCAGCGCCGGCGGATTCGCGCAGCACTGCTGGCTCGCCATCCCTCTCTCCTGTTCTCTTCTCGCTCTCGTCGCGCTCGGAATTGGAAGAACGGAAGGAAATAAATGGGGGAGCCGGGCAGCGTCCAGTTGATTAAGACTTGATTAGCAAATATTCGAAATTATGGTAGTTCGAAGCTTTTGACCCTTCCGAGATGAAGTGGAAACGTAATAATCTGACCATTCAGTCAAGGATGTAACCATCCAGAGTGGACTGAAACATGGCCGGTTTCTGGCGGCCGATGATTCAGTCAATGCAGCGCAGTGGGTGACATCACTGCTGAGGCAAATTGATTTCGACTGATGCGTTGCTTCCTACGACGGGGAACTCTATCGGATTTGATATGCCACGCGTATGCGCCGGTGCACCTCTTAGGCCTAGCCCGTTACGGGCATGCCCCCGCAGCAAGCCGTTCGATCGGGTCGATCTGACAGACGGCCAGTAAGGCCCTGTACAACGCAGGTGCTTAGACAAGTACCTCAGACAAAAAAATTTGGTTTTTTTTTGTGAGATCGGTTTGCACAGGTACGTAGGAAGGGCGATGGAAGCAAAATTTAGCTTCCGGTGCTAGGCTGGTACTTAGGGTGACACAGATGACAGAATAGGTGTTACACAAATATTAAAGCAACTTAAACACCCATATGAAGCACTCTGCATTGCAAGTCACATATTTTTTTGAGACGCAACACTACTCTCTCTCTTTAAGCACCGATCTATAAGCACCCTACATTGTACAAGGCCTAATGGTATTCGACCTCCAGCCGGTTAGGATTAGGAGTGAGGGTCCGCCGTCTATGTTACTGTTTTTTCTCCACCTAGGCTAGAGTTAATCGGTTAAAAGTGGAGTTCGATGATTAGGTTAACATTCAGGGTGGTGTGCGTGTATGTGAAGGAGGGAAGAGGGGGTGACGGCATAAAGGCTAGACAAGTACCCTTCGAACATAGAGGGATGGCCTAGGGTGGGCAGTGGAGGCGGGTGGTTAGAGCAGGGAGGCAAGGTGGCACGGCAATACTGCCAACTCGTGGGCCACGACGATTGTTGGTAAGTGGGTGGTTGTTAGGGTAGAAAATGGTCGTAACTCCCTGTGGTTATGAGGTGGTGGTGATTCTGGCGGCTGGTGCCATTGGAGAGGAAGGAAAACAGGGGCAACTATAACAATATATGATACGGTGATGAGGATAGTGGTTAGGGGTGGGCAAAGTTGCATGGTGGGGGAGGAGTTTGAGACGGGGTAGTATGCCTCCAGTTGAACGATAGAGGGACGCAAGCGAATATTTAGGAAGAAGAGATAGGGATTGAAAACAACAAGAATAAGAAATTAGATAAAGAAGAAGAATATGGGAGCATGGAAGGAGAGCGCAAGGAGGGTGCTTACGCCTCGCCTTGTTGCCCCCAGCATTTAGAATTGTATCACGTATGTACCTATACTAAATGTTAACAAGGTTAGAAGGTAACGAGACGATATGGACTCGCTGGGCACGGGTGGTGCAGTGGGAGGCAAGACGGTGGAGGAGGTGTGCTGCTGCGAGATGACGACGAAGTGGGTGGCATCACCGTAGTTCTTTGGTGGAGGAGCAGTGGCACAGTCAGCTAAGTCTAATAAAACATTGAAGAGCGTACTTGCGTATATGGGAGCTTAATCAATCCAATTACATTATTTCCTCGAAAAGAATTCAATCCAATTACATTTATTAGTCTGAGCTGGCGTACAATTGATGCTCAACTGACCATGTAAAATCCGATATTTTCGAACGGAGGGGAGAATATAATCATACCAAATCTCGTACCATGGTATCAATTGCCTATCAATTCCTTGCTAGGGGACTGATCCGTAGTCCGTACCTGATCTAGACGCCATAAAACAACACTCAACAACTCCGAGAGCTCCTGAAAAAAGAAACTATTTATTACTGTTTTCACATGTCACCTTGTACAGGAATTTCGCACAAAAAATTACGGAATCGTACAATAATGTATTGTCGACTAAACATATGTAATCACGATACGCATGTACTGCAACTGCAAGGATGGCTTGCAATGCAAGTCCTGAAGTAGAGGGGAGGACTATACAGCAAAGTATCAGCTCCAGCAAAGCCATCTCCGGACAACTTGCGCAAGCCAAAAAATGTGTTCTCTTCAGTTCAGATGCGTCTGCCTTACTCCAGGCCAGTGACTTACGTACGTGGTATGTGCAGCTGGAAAATTGCAAAGCCGTCGAGTTCTACGACGTGTTGCCACCTGATCCCTGCTGCTGCAGCGGGCTCATGTAGACGACGTGGTGCAGGGGCCTCAGCGGCGTGGAGGAGCAGGACATGATGGGGCTCTTCTTCACGATGGGGATCAGCGACTGCACCACGTCCGTCATCAGCGGCCGGTACTCTGCCTTGGTCTGTACGCACATCGCCGCGATGGCGGCGACCTGGACGAGATCTTTCACAGCGAACTGGCCTTTCAGGGCCGGGTCCACCATCTGCACGAGCCTCTCGCGGTTCGTGAGCCGTGGAAGAGCCTGCCCAACATACGAAAGCACTTATTATTTCCTCGTCATGAAAACATAAAATGGCATATGTCGATTCTGAGATATTTCAGAGCGCCCCATCTGTTTAGACAAAAGGGGGCTTAACCCCTGCTTCCACTGCAAGCAAACGAACCAGAGAGCCCGATCTGTTGGTCCTAATCTAGCATATATTATTCTCCCGCATTTGTGCGAGCTAGATAGCGTTTAATCCCAAGTGTGGATCTCTTGGTGAGCACATGTGCACATGATTAGTGATAGTACGAATCCTAAGACAAATCACATGAGCAATGATACAGTACTGAGTACTCACCCATGAGACCAGGACGTGCTGTCCCGGCGGCCGCTGCGTGTCCACAGGCACCCGGCCGGTCAGCAGCTCGAGGAGCACGATCCCGTAGCTGTACACGTCCGATTTGGTTGTCAGCTTGCCCGTCGACGCGTACCTGCAATGTACCAGCCATCGAATCGTTTAACTCATCGTACACTCGTGCAGGTATACATGCTGGTAAATCGATCGAGAGAGATAGGACAAGTGTTGGTGTTCACGTACTCTGGGGCGAGGTAGCCGGTGGTGCCGAGGACGCGGGTGACGACCTGGCCGTTGACCTTGTTGGAGCCGACCTTGGCGGTGCCGAAGTCGGAGACGCGGGCGCTGTAGTTGTGGTCGAGCAGGACGTTGCTGCACTTGAAGTCGCGGTGGATCACCGCCGGGGTGGCGTGCTCGTGCAGGAACTCCAGCGCGCGGGCGCAGTCCAGCGCGATGCCCAGCCGCGTCTGCCAGTCCAGCGGCGGCCTCGGCGCCACCGGGTGCAGGTGGCTCTTGAGGCTGCCGTTGGGCATGAACTCGAAGACCAGCAGCCGGTGGCTCTGGTCGGCGCAGTAGCCCAGCAGCCCCACCAGGTGCGGCGAGTGCATCCGACTCAGGAGATCGACCTGCATGCATGCATTCATCATTTGTTTGGGCCTCTTGTAAACTAAAATCTCGTGCTTACTGCAACTGTAAACTGTAAGTAACTAATTACTCGAATCCATGGAACATACATCTTTATGTGGCTCTATGGACACTGTGATCCCATGTTAGAGGTGTTTCGTACTTTTGTTTCACCTAATTGGAAAACTAAAATTAATGCCTCCACCAGGTTAAAGACCACCAGTTTTGTAGGTATATAAAAATGGAAAAGTGCAAGCAAAGCAAGGAGCGTCGATCCACACAGACATGTGGGTGGCGTTCGTCCTCGATCCTCGCTGGCAGACTGGGTCATGTAGATTAAACTTGCTGGTGAAAATTGGTACACATGCATTAGAACTAGGAGCAACTGATCGCCCCATACTGAGCAGAAAAGGATCCACTCTGTATAGATAGCACTGAATGCCCGAACCCAGCGTACTTGCACAACGACTCGTGGAGGGCTCGCATCCGTCCGTAAGGAACATCCGTAAATGAACTTTGTGACTTGTTTACGTCAGTCATCAGGTACGTGAGAAAATGGCCCGGCCTAGGTAATAAAACACATGGACCGGTGTGGGGTGTCAGGTTCTTAATTGTGTGAATCCGGGATGTTTAAACCAACCGGCTGGTAACACGCGAGCAGCCAGCCAGACCCACAAACGCTGCTGCAGCCTGCAGGTCAATTATACCTGCTGTGTGGTGTTCAAAACAAAAGGTCAATTCTACGTAGTGCAATCCTGATGCCAGAACCTGATCCCAGACCTCAGGCTCTAGCTTACTTGAACAGTAATGGAAGCGCCCCACTGCACACTAGAAATCTATGATCGATGTCCGTCCAAATGACGTGATGACACAAACTACAAGAGACTGTCATCCGGATCTTTAAAAGATACTTAAGGAACCTAGGTTAGGATCGCGATACATGCCTCGTATGCACCACATGCTTCAATTAACATTTTTTTTCTATTTTTAGTTGTCTAAAATTTTCATAAATCTCAAATCATCGAAAATACATAGTATTAAACACAAAATGTAGTCCAAATAGATACACACTTTTAGCAACATGTTCCTTATTTTTCAGTCTTTTCTTTTTTTCATTCAGGGTTCATCCTCTCCAACAATAATTTCTGACTTTGATTTCTTGTCTTTTTAGTTTATATCAGAGTTAGTCAATTACTCAAATTCTATGTATCGTGGATTAGTTCTACATTTTATGAGGTGGAAGTGAATAAAAATGGTTGGTTGTTGGTCAAAGATAAGAAATATGACTGAAGTTGGAAAAAACAAACAACAACGTCCAACCATTCTTAATCATCCTGCTTCATAATATAAAATTAAACTACATTGATAGAATATAAGGAATTGATTAGACAGAAAATATATAAAAAAATCTAAGTTAGAAAGAATTATTGGAAAGAACGAACCCTGATTGAAGAGAAAAAAGAAAAGACTGAAAATTTGTGGTAGCGTTTATGCTACAACTATAGATTTCTTTACACTACAATTTCAGGTTTACTACTAGGAATTCTGAGTTGACTGAGATTTACGAGAATGTCGGACGAGTGAAAATGAGCAAAAGGGCTTCGGTGAATCAGGACGATACAGACACTGTTCAATGTTCGTACACGCCAACGAGGCAACGAACCAGAGGGCGTATACGCGCGCACGGGTCGATGCCGTGGGCCGTACAGCATCGACCCGTGCGCGCGGGTCATCGTACTCGCCTGCCCAGCCTAGCAACGCCCCGCCTCGCCGGGCAACGGCCGAAACAGCTCCAGCCCGAAAGGCAAGGGCAACTCGCGGAACCAGTTCGGGAAGCAAACGAAACCTTTTTTGCCCGTGCCGCGTCAAGTTGCGCGTGACCCGCCCACGTAGCTACGCACCGCACCGCTATCCTGCCGCGATGTCGCGTTCCTGGCCCGCCCGCAGACCAGCCATACACCCCGCGCCTCGGCTCCTGCGTCCCTCTCAATATTTCCCCAACTAAAGATAACACCAACGGTCTGCCACGAACCTCCAAGGCCATGAACAGCCACGCACTGCACGAAACAACCGGGCAGGCAGGCAGGCAGGCAGGCAGGCAGGTGCACTTCAATGCCCTTCCCGGTTACGTACGCATGCCACAACCTCCCCGTCCATCCATCCTAGGAGCGCCGCAACAGCAGGCAGCTGCAGCAATAACCCATCGAACTACGTACTCACTAGCTCTCTGGCAGTACTACTAGCTGCTGCTAAAAACTAAGGTTGGTACGCGAAACAAAAGCGGCTGCCGTACCCAGTACGCGCACATGGACGAGACGTGAATTGATAGGGATGTGTGCGCGCGTGCTTGCCAAATTAAGTGGCTGGCTGCTGGCTTATACCTCGACGCGGAACTCGCGCTCGCCCTGGTGCCGGCGGTCCAGCTGCAGCCGCTTGATGGCGGCCGGGGTGCCGTCGCCGAGCCGGCCGCGGAAGACCACGCCGTACGCGCCCCGGCCCAGCACGTTGCCCTCGCTGAACCCGTCCGTGGCGCGCTCCAGCTCCCGGTACGTGAACACCTGCGCGCCGCGGCTCCGCGGCTGCACCACCGAGAACGCGAGCGGGCCAAGCCTCCCGCCGTATATGCACCCTGCCACCGCGCCGGAAGCGAAATCAGTCGACAGCAATGGGGGACGTTGATGAGCGAGTACTTATACGTTCTCGCGACACTGCTACATTGGTTGGTTGGTTACCATGCCCACACTTACCGGCGGCGGCGTAGCACCTGGCGTTCTGGTTGCCCCGGACGCTGCTGTCGCAGCTGGACGCGGGCGCGCCCGGCTTGTCGTAGTTGATGCCGCCGCCGGCGTCCACTAACCTGGGCTTCGCCCGGCGGGTCAGAACCAAGATGACCGCCACGGCGACGAGCAGCACGAGCCCTATCGCCAGCGCCGAGAGCGGCAGTATGGTGAAGAGAGCGTTCGGACGGCTACCGTAGTCGTGGCGCCGTAGGGGTGCTGGCCACGGGGATAACGGCCAAGGCGCCAGAAGAGCGTCGGAGACGACGTCCGCGGCGAGAGGGGAAGGAGCCGGCGGCGAGGGAGGGGAGGCTGATACGTCTGCCATCTCGAGGATGGCCAAGTTAGTAGGAGAGGTGATGGAGCTTTGAACAGAGAGATAAGGAAGGCGCAAAGCGTAGGTACAAAGATATAGGACGGGTGCACGAGAAAAGTAGAGTAGAAATCCTCTGAATCTACTGGAATGTAGCTGCTTTTAAATTTACTCCGAGCTAACATTCCCTGCGCAGCCTGCAACATGCAGGCGGTGGAATGAAGCAGGCCCTGTTTGTTTGAGCTCTTTTTGGCTTTTAGATTTTGGCTTCGAAGCCAAAAAAACACCTAAATAGGTGCTTTTGGCTTTTGGCTTTTTGAAAACCGAAAGCACATAATATGTAGTTTCGGCTTCCAAAAAGTCAAAAGCCAAAAGCTTTTTTGGTTTCGAAGCCAAAATCCAAAAGCCAAAAAAAGCCCAAACAAACACCCCCGCAATGTAACAGCAGCTGCAGCTATTTCTGCTACTAGTGAACTGCTACTCGTACTAGCTTGTACTAGCCTTGTAGCTGTGTGTACCCGCCGCCTGCGGCCTCCGACGAATCGGCAACACTGGCGATGGCATCGGCGCACGCACGCTAGCTCACGGAACACCGTGCCACAGATGTGACAGGTCCTCTACATGAGAGGTCTGTAAAATACGTGCAGTTTTTTTTCTCAATTTACTCACCGCAAAGCGACGCTCGAGTCTCGCCAAGGTGGTCGCATTTTTTGAGGGCTCTCTGGCTTTGTCGCGCAAGGGACTACGCAAACTTAGGCACCCTTGCTGCTAGCTTGCTAGCTGCTACTGCCACAGCGCTCTCTGGCTTCCGCTCTACAGTACGAGCTTTGTCTGACGGTAGCAGTAGAAGCGACTGTGTTTACGGCAGATGATGACGGTGTGTGCTCAGGACAGGTCAACACCGCGGGGAAAATCCGGGCGGGCAAGGCGCCAAAAAGGACCCAAGTCACATGCTGCATGCGGACTTGCGGAGATGCTCATGCCACCGTTAATTCCTTGCTCGTGAGCGTCATTTGTTTGTGTTAGTGCGCACACGCAAGTCTCGCAAAAGAAAGAAAACGGACGCTGGTCCAGGCAGTGGGAACGGCTTAACTCTGCCGTTTTAATACGGTCAGATGGAATTTTTATCCGAGTTCGTAGTTCAAACTGCACGGGTACCTGTATACCTGAGTTAGTCGCTGTTTTGCGTCGGGAGCCGTCTATTTGTAGATCGGCAATCTTATATTGGGTAGTTAAAGAAATTGTATATAATTTTAGGTATAAAAATTATGTAAGTAGGTAATTGTACAATTTTTAGACATAAAGTTACATAAATTTTTTTTTGCACCTACAAGTTTAATAATGTACAACTCAATCGACTAAGAAATAACAATTTCTCAAATGATCGAGAAATAACAAGTGCGTGTAAAATAATGTTCGAGCGGTTTAAACATCAAATCAAGGTAGTGATAGAACCGAACAATACTTACGATGTCACTAGCTTGTTTTAAGCCACGGGCCGGATTCAAGAAACAAGAGAAGTTAAGATCAATCGCCGCAGTGATTTGCTATAAGAGATCCTTCAGTCTCATGCATTTGCTTTTCCATGCAACCTTTGGGGAAGGCACATGATGTCACAGTGATGGTAGCTCTCTCTAATGTTTTCATCGTTCTCCTCATCTTGTCACTTTATAATAGAATCTACCATAATCTAACCTATTACTTACTCGAATCGAATGAGCTATGTAGTAACGCGGCATCCTAGTAGGAGAATCTACATACATTGGCATGTCATCATAGATTCATAGTAGCATTAATCCTTTTTCATGAATTAGATCGTAGTGGCATCCTAGTCAATAAAATATATGAAGGGAGTAAATAGTATATAGGGTCCACATTGTCAGGCTCCCTCATGCTCTTTCATGTCCGTGTTGGCTAGGGAGCTTTCTCGAAGACGGATTGCCATAAGGCGAGACTCATTGTGCATTTCTGCAAGCCTAATTCATTCCCTTTGAACCTCAATTTGAGGAGGACTGTTCATGGATTTATGAAATGAATACCGTCTCCTAGAGGACAATTATCTTGCAAGAAGAACTTCATACTGTTAAAAAAAAAGAACGAAGACACTGAGAACCAAGTATCCACATCAAACCTTCATCTGAATGCTTTTACACCGGATGATGACCTGGACTACTTGAGGTGACATGGAAAAGAGATCCAAATTGATGTCCACATTGATGACATGTCATCTCAATACCACCCCGGATTGGATCGAGGTTGAAATCTGGAAGGTTTCGACAATTCGAGATTGAAATCCAAATTTTGAATGTACACGTCTGCTATTAATGGTGTACATGGAGAAGAGCATGGTGTGATGGAGGTTGTGGCCACACGATAAGAGATGACATTGCAGCTATTGTTGGCAATGGCCGGCTGCGAGCTCACATAGCTGGTGAGTCAGGAGATGGGGAGAGTGAGAGGAGGGCTACGCTGATGATGTCATTGTATTCCTCAAGCTGCTACCTCTCGACCTTCAAGTAGTCCGTCATATTCTTGAGATTTTTGGGAAGCCTTAGGCCTCACATAGAAGAGCTCTTTTGTCGTGTTCCACTATGACAAAAACGAGATCACGGTAATTAGTGAGACCCTTCAATGTCAAACACTCTCCGCTGCCTTTAAAGTACCTTGGCTTACCTTTGTCTATAAGGAAAGCCTGCAAGGAAGACTTCAATATTCTTCTCAACAAGATTAGATCGTGGCTCGCCAGCTGGAAGACCGGCATGCGCTCATGTGGCGGCAGATTAATTCTAGTCTCGTTTGTGCTCTTAGCCATGACCGTCTACCACCTGTTGCTGGATCCACTGGCATGGTTGCTAAAAGCAACCGATAGAGTTCACCGTGCTTTACTTTGGAAGGGCACAAATACCGTCGCGAGCGAGCATTGTCTTGTCAATTGGCAATTGGTATGTTGTCCCAAGATCAAAGGTGGTCTCGATATTCTTGATGTTCGCCTCATGACGGGTACCGTCCTCCATCTTCGATGGCTATGGCTCCACTGCACTTCAGAGGATAGATCTTGATGCCACCTTCCGATCCTCTCGAGTGACATCGAGCGCACTGTTTTTAACGCTTACACCAGCATTTAGGTGGGAGACGGCACAAACATGCTCTTCTAGAATGACAAATGGCTCCACATAAATACAATTTAATACATCGCCCCCAACCTCTATGCGGCCATATTTCTAGCCATCCGAGCCAAGCATACGTTCACAGATGCCCTAAGCAATCACAAATGGCTTTCAGACATCCATAAGACCCTTTTCAACACGGCTTTCCTCCAACTGCTAGATGTGTAGGAAGATATTCGAAGGACCAAGGTCACCCCAGTGATCCCAGTCAGTGGTTGTGGAGTTGGGATGCATCTGGCTTGTTCACATCCCAATCTGCTTACAATGCCTTCTTTGTCGCCATGGTCGATTTCCAAAATGCAAACACCATTTGGTGCTCCTGAGCTCCCCTCCACTGCTAGATTTTCATGTGGTTGGCTACTCGCAAGTGCCTCTAGAATGCCAACCGTCTCGCCAAGCGCGGTTTGCCGCACAATAGCAACTGCCTCTTCTGTGACTATGATGGTGAAAGTGCAGATTGTCTCCTTATTGGCTATAGCATTGTTGGCATAATCTAGAGCATCATCCTCAGCTGGGCTCACTTACACAACTTGATTCCTCCCCTCAATGCCCAGTTCGCATGGAGTCCCTTCCTAAAAATAAGGGAGGGATTAAACGGTCTCATCATCCTCGTCACTTGGCCGATACAGAAGGGACGCAACAACAACATCTTCAATGACAATGCCGCCCCGCTTCAATGTTTTATCGATCTCATCAAAGAAGAAGCACATGCCTGGAGAAGGCCGGTCGATGCTAAGGACTTGGTCGTTCTGCTCACCTAACACTCCTTTAGTCATTTTAGGTCGTCTTGTTTTTAGATCGCTCCTCTTTGTGACTTTTGCATCTATACCCTAAACTATGTACTTGTTTGTCTTTCTCCTACCTTAATATATTACATGCAACCCTCCTGCATGGTTCAAAAAAGGGAGGGAGAAGGAGAGAGGGAGGGAGGGAGGGAGCGGAGAGAAGGAAGGAGAGAGGGAGGGAGAGAGACAGAGAGACCCATAGAGAGAGAGGTCTGAAAGAAGGCCACATGACAAAAACAACCAACGAAACAGCCATGTGGGTAATTTGCTTTGGTTTAAATAGTTGGAGGGTGTCATATGCTCGGTCTTGAAGTTGAGGGTTGACTTTTGGCCTGAGTTGGAAGAGATAAATTAGACTTATTTCATCTTTCTATTACAACATGAAAATGAGTGGCTGAGAAAGATCACGACCAAAAGAATCTCCTATCTAGCATATGTGTCAATGCCAAACAGTGATGTAGATCCTTAGTTATGGTCTGATTCAGTTCCACAAGTCATCTAAAAATGGAAACAATTATCTGATAACCATAAAAACAAATGTACATACAGAATACATGTGTTTTAAAAGTCATATATCATTTTCTATCTTAACTCATTTTTACAATCAATTCATTCATTAGTATAGGTTCCTATATATGCTTCAATCAGAACAACACAAAATGTTAAAAATGAAAAAAAAGCGTTTTCATGCTATCAAGAGTCATAAAGCATAAAAACTCAGTGCGTTCAGAAAAACATGAGATTGTATAGCTTTGTTTTGAAAGAAATCACACACTAAAAACATGAGATTGTATAGCTTTGTTCCGAAAGAAATCACACACTAAATGTATTGCCTGACAGGGTGCTAGTTTATGAAAAGAGCAAGAGCGCCAACCATTCATGGCGATAATAGTGGTAACATGTGAAAGTGCATCTAGGTCTCTAACTTTAGTTTTGGTGGTTAATCACAAACGATTATGGGACTAATGATCTTCGATGAGTGCATGAACAGGTTTAGTCCCAAGAGAGATTTTAAGAGAATCATCGACGACTCCTCAAAAAAAAGGAGAAAAGAAGACGGCAAAATCTCAAGAAGAATATATTTCATATTTTGTAGTGGCCCAAGTCACCTTGAGTATAGGTACACCGTACTATTAAGAGGGGTTTGATGACTATGTCATGAGAAGGCTCAATGCTAAGAAAAAAAATCCTTTGTTGCCAAAGCCGAAGAAAAAAACCCTAAGTCTCGGCAGTCTGGAGAAATCCGAACCCCAACCCGAGTAGTCGGGCTGGGGGTCCAGCCAATCCAGAGAAGATTCGGACCTTAGCCTGCCTGAACAGTCTGGGTGAGGGTCCAGATCAGTACTGGACTACCCGGACCCTAGGCCCCGACAGTCCGGATTGCTACTGGACTGCCCGGGCCCTTGCTCGGAGTGTCCAAATACCTAGAGGGCCCGAGTGAAATCCGGACAGTTCGAGTGAACTTTCACCTTGTTCGAACAGTACCTCTCCTTTGCCACCTTAGCAAGTAGCCATTGGATTTTGAAATCCAGAGGGTCCGGCCCAAATCCAGGCAGTCCGGATTTAGGCAGATTCGCTCAAATAGCTAGTTTTTAAGGGAGCCTCTATATAAGCCCCTTGCTCCAAGCAAGGAAAACTCTTTGCCCATTTGATTTCCTGACTACTCAAGAGCACTTCTCCACTCCTTCAAGCACGAAGAGAGAATCCTTATGAGGAAGAGAAAGATTTGAGTGATTTGGGATCCAATCCAAGCAAAGCATTGAGTTCATCTTTAAGTGTTCATTAAGCTCATTTCTTTTGGAGATTGGGGTCTCCTAAACGGTTAGGAGTCCTTGAGAGCTCCCATCCTTTGTGGTGAGCCTCAAGAAGTTTGTGAATATCAAAATTTATCTCCGCAAGAAAAGAATCACCAACAAGAAGTCGAGGTGATGCTAGAGCGTCCTCGAGGGATAAAGGCTTGAGAGAAAGTTGGCTCTTGATCACATGTGATCGAGCTCCCCAAATGGAGATGTACGATTCCCCCAAGAATCTGAACTTCGGCAACAAATCTCATGTCTTCCTTTTGGTTATTACTTTTCGCATTACATTTTACAAATATATTCTTATATCGCTGTATATTGATCTTGCTTGTGTAATAGCTTGTTTATCATTGTGGTCATTTCATTATTGCTTTAGATAATTCTAATTTTGCATAAATTGCAAGAAATATTAAAATTGATTAAAATTGTTTAGTCGTCTATTCAGCTCTCCCCTCTAGGCTGACATCTTGATCCTTTAACATGTCATAACTTGGGGTAACGGTAATTCAAATACATGTGGCCATGTGGGAGCCCTACGCATCCTTGCATCAATTTTATAGTGGCTTTTAGGGGAGAGTGATATTATTCATTCCAAAATTGGTTTTGTAGATGCATTTGTGCAGTGGTTGTAGCACTATTATGCCGTTGATGTGGTAAGCAAGTATGGGAATTCAACAAATTTTAGTCATGGAGAAGTGCTCATTTGCTGCCAAGTTGTATATGCACGCAAATAATGGATAAGACTCGAATAGGCAGTTTGGATTGAGGAACAAATGAATGAATAGATCATATGTAAAGTATGATCCCGTCTCCGCCGCATCCTTAGGCATAATGCTAGTACAGAATGAAACATTGGTTCATCCCATCAAATTTAGAGACCATTTGGTTTGATGAATCACCTTATCCATCATGGTTTGATCAATTATGGTATGATCCTTTAAAATTGGTGGTATGACATAATCCCTCATTATGCGACTCCAAGCTAAAAAGGGGTA
The DNA here is from genome assembly GCA_019208055.1 of Stipa capillata. Classification (NCBI taxonomy): domain Eukaryota; kingdom Viridiplantae; phylum Streptophyta; class Magnoliopsida; order Poales; family Poaceae; genus Stipa; species Stipa capillata. The sequence continues at coordinate 71,848 of JAGXJF010004804.1, read as the reverse complement.
GCTAGAATTGAGATGAACAATTCATCGCCGGTTCCTCAATCCAAAACCTCATTATGGGATCAATCCGTGGAACAACATATGATCAGTAATGTGGTTTTCTCATATCAAACAACCAAAATTTATAGTTTTTATCTCATGTTGAACTGATATAAGCATAGGATTCTAGAAAAATGATTTAGCATAGGACTTTTAGCCTTCGGAGACATACGAGGTGTCTATAATGTAGATATGATGGTCTGCGGACCTTCACTCTTAGGAGCTTTATAGGGGAAGGACCTCAATGAGTGTAATTTCGTCTATAATCCTATGCGAACGTTGAGTTCCAATTGGACCAATGGTCACAGCTAACCCAAGGTGTCCTCTGGGTACTCTGAGATGGTAACATTTTTCCATATTGCAGAATAACCAACTGAAATAATGTATGGATAGTTGTTGTATTTTGTTACTGTTAAAGCTTTTTATATCCTCCAATGACTCAAACTTAGGGTTTTCAATGAGTGACACTGTGATTGATTGCAAGCTGCTCTAGAGGGCATTGGGCAAGCTCTTCGCCAGTTTTCCAGGCATACCTAGTTGATCAACCTTGTTTGTGAAGCCATGAGTCGGCAAAGCTAGAGAAAACTTAATCGCTATTTTTTTCTTGGTCAAAGAAATTTTTATTCTTGAGAAATAACCTCCGTTTTATATTGATAATTCGATGGGCAAAGTACAAAAATATCTAATTTTTACAATGAACATATGTTTTAGAAAAAAAATGAAAGTTAAATTAAGAAGGACAACCTGCTACCATTGAATCTATGAGTTGATGCACGTGCTAGATTTCTTTATCTTTGTTGACATCGACTTGTACCTTGTAAACTTGTCTTGATTGCCAGCAATAGCGACAATGAGAAGTAGATCGTCGATAATCTTCATTGATGTGTAAGACTTATATTGCTTCAGCGGTGATATTGTTCGTGGAAGAAAATCAGAGGTGCTTTATTTGCACCCAACTCAACCTGTCGTTGATTTCCAGTGTAGGTCATCATCCAGGTGAGTCATTTCAACTAAACCCATCACGGATAAGTAAAACCGAAAGAATAACTCACCGAAGAAAAACAAAACTAGAAAATTTGATATAGGAAGAAAAACAGCTGACGTAGAGAAATCTAAAAATACTCTGGAACATCAATGGTCTTCCACCCACTCAATATCAGCGAGATCGCCAGAGAATAGGGGTCCCACTGCGGCAGTCCCTTACCATCCAGCGACCAAGGTTACCCGAGAGGAGAAACATATGACCTCCAATTGGTTCTAGAAAATTGGCAGCCCACATGTTTTGGCAATTTTTATTTGCCACAATGTGTTTGTCAATCGACAAAAAACTAATCACCACTTAAGTGAATTTCTGTGACTTGTAGTATCGCCAAAATATAAACTTGCTAACATTTTGGCTGGGCAAAATATGTCAATCAACTACAAATGAATATGTGCATAGACGCATAGTTGTGCGAAGCAAAGGCTCAGCAAGCACTAGGATTTGTATCAGGCTTTAATGGGCTACCTAGTTTTTTTTTCCATCTCATGTTTGATCTTTATCGTTCTTTTCTTTTATCATGTTTAATGATATTGATAATTAAAAATTAAAAAAAAATCAAAAGCATAACTATTTTCCAAATAACAGTATAAATGGGAAAAAATTAAGCAATTTTAAGTACTATTTTATGGTATTTTTCATTTTTCTTTCTTGAACAATAGAACAGTTGTGATCATCAAAATATACAACAGTGAGGAAAGTGTACCATTGTCGTGCTAGATTTTAACAGAACACGAAATAAATCCCTATCGCGCTGGGGGCGCATACTCTTTTGCTTCCGCCCTTCCCTCCTCCTCGACCTCCGACAAGCTCTCCCGTCGACGTCTACCCCTCGAATGGAGGCGGAGCAGCAGCAGCCGCAGCCGCAGCGCCCGCGGCGCAAGGCACAGAAGCGCAAGTTGAACGACGAGGCCGCGGCCTCGGCCGCCGCCGCCTCCGCCTCCCCCGCCGCAGCCTCGTCGCCGCTCAACAGCGCCGACGCCGACGACGACAACGAGGAGGACGAGGGCTCCGCCGGCCCCGAGATCTGCTGCCGCCACTCCCAGGCGGCGGTCGCCCGCGAGGTCCGCACGCAGGTCGATGCCCTCCACCACTGTTTCTCGTGGCGACACGCCGACCGCGCCGCCGCCAAGCGCGCCACCCACGTCCTCGCCGAGCTCGCGAAAAACGGTAACATCCCCCACCCAACAGCACGCGCACGGCGCCGATCCGTGCTCTTCCGCGCCCGTTCCGGCGCCGTTACTGAGGCGGATCTGGTTGCTGCTTTTGCCGCAGAGGAGGTTGTGAACGTAATCGTAGAGGGCGGTGCCGTGCCGGCGTTGGTGTGCCACCTGAAGTTGCCCCCTGCGGTGGCGGCGGTTCAGGAGGAGCAGCAGCCGAGGCCGTTCGAGCACGAGGTCGAGAAGGGCGCTGCCTTCGCTCTCGGGCTCCTAGCCGTAAAGGTTCCTTCGATTAATTTCCTATTTGCACTGTAGTTGAGCATTTGCTTCCATCCCATTGCAATTGCTTGAATTATTCGTATGTCCTAAATTTTCTGTGCAACGGCCGTCTCAAATATCCCATTTCCGTAGCAAAATTTAAGAGTAAATACACCACGACTCTCTTCCCTTTCCCCTTATCCTTCTTCTGCCTGTACTCCTGTAAAAATGTAACCACTCATGCTTTCCATGAAAATCCTAAGAACTTGGCTTCTAGTAATTCAATCTTCCCTAGTTCCCTTTAAGCAATCCATGAAAATTAATGTTCTTCAACATGACTATTTCATTCTTATGTTTTTAGCTAAGTTACTCTCAAAATTTTAGTGATTTATTACTTGTTGTGTTGGTTTAACAGCCTGAACATCAACAACTTATAGTTGATGCTGGTGCCCTACCTCTGCTGGTGAATCTCCTGAAAAGGCATAAAAATGCTACAAATTCAAGGGCTGTTAACAGCGTTATTAGGAGAGCAGCTGATGCAATTACCAATCTCGCTCATGAAAATAGCAACATCAAAACTTGTATCAGGTTTTGTTCTATGCACTGCTGATCGTTCAATGCTCCTTTTCCTTGGTAGTTTTCTGTGCTTGCTGATGGTTTTGATTTACTGCAGAATTGAAGGCGGAATCCCACCTCTTGTTGAATTGCTAGAATCACAGGATCTTAAGGTGCAGAGGGCAGCTGCAGGGGCCTTGCGGACTTTGGCTTTTAAAAATGATGAAAACAAAACTCAGGTGAGAATACCAAAATTTGAGAGAAATAAACAAACATTAATGTTAGATTTTAACATCAGACTTGCATGCTTTTTTGCCCATATAATATTTCCTTACTTCTACATGGTAAATTTTCCCCTTAATGCAGATTGTTGATTGCAATGCATTGCCAACTTTGATCTTAATGCTACGATCAGAGGATGCTGCAATTCACTATGAAGCAGTAAGACCCTGAGTACTCAGTATTTTGTTACCATTTATGAACTGCACTTCTCCGGTTGAACCCTTTTTGTATTTAGGATGGTGCTTACTTGCTATGTATATGTTACTTATGTGGTTAATGTTATTACAGAAAAAAAAACAGTGTTATTATTTTGAGGCACGCTATTTCTCCAGTTTTCTATAGTCTTGAAATCAACAGTTATCCTAATGCCTTGTGGAATGTAAACTTCAGAGTGCACAGTATGAACAGCTTAATGTTGAACCATAGTACTATACATTGCTTGAGAAGCTTCCACTTGGATTTTTTCTGTTCAAGTTGGAATGGAACCTAAGTTTGTTGGCATTCACCTTACAGCTTGCTTCTCATTATATGGCATTTACACTAGGAGCATTGCATAAACTATTCATCGTGTCCTGGCATGCAAGGCGTGAATTCATTCATATTTATCTTGAAGTATACCAAAGTCCTTAATCCATGACAGTGGTCTTAAACCGGATGTGTGTGTTAGACATGTATTATTAGCTGTGTATATTTCTGCATTGTGTGGGGGGTTTCTTATATATTTGTCATGTTATGCCTGCGCTATGCAATAACAGTGTGAGCACTTGTAAATCACACATATTTACTGATGTATATGCTAGAACCAACTTCCTATAAAAAAACTATGGTGCACCGTATCAATATTCATATGCACTAGAATCCAATTCCTGAAGTGTATTGAACTATGCTTGAGAGAGTGATGCTAATCAATCATATATGCATCTAAAGTCGGCTTTGTTGGTCGGGAGTGGAGGGTTGCTATACTTGATTGGGCAAAATGAATTTGTGCATGAACGGCGGCAAGTATATGGGCATGACACAAAGGGATTGCTAGAAAATCTTCTGATGACTTGTTCAAACTGATAGCAACTCATTGCACTAATTGCAGACAAAGCAATAAAGGTACACAAAATATATTTGTCAAACTATGCTAATTATCAGTGAAGTAAATTGCATTAAAGGTCGTCAGACTTATGGGATGTGTACTTAGGTCTTTGAACTAAACATTACCCGAGCATGAACTTGCTTAATTGAGCTAATTAGATCCATCCATAGGTTAAATGAAGGAAACTTAATTTGACATATAAGGTGCTGAACTGGTAGAACAAGTTTGAGGTTCCTAATTAGTAGAGGCAAGTATACTTAAGGTCCCCATTGCGGCTTGCCACACCATTTTTCTGTCACATGACTTGAGGATGGGCCTAAGTGGTAAAGCTAAGCAAGCTGAGGCCTTGAGGGAGCCTGCCAGGCTAAAATTGAATTTAAGAACCTTGATGGCACAACTACGCAAGTTTGTGGACCTGTCCTGCAGTTTTATAAGTATGGTGGAATTGGATTACTGCTTGCTAAACAATAGCTATGCATTTTGGTTTGTTAACAAATGCCGATCAACTCTTTCATGAAAAAATTAACTGAAATGCATTGCCATATTCATGGCAAACGGTATGTTAGTGCTTGCGGTAGATGCTACTTTTTTGAAGTACTACAAAACAGTATTCCTGTAATAGAGTTAGTTAATCTGTAGAGTTTATATAAAGCAAGTTAATTGTATGAAAATGGTCTTATTATTTCCCTCTGTATTTCCAACCAGTACTTCTATTAGTGTGTGTATATCCCAGTGCAAGGGCTGCCTGCCTGTATAAAGTTCTTTTCAGGATCCAACATGTATCGTGACAATCTTGCATGAAATTACCCTAGTCTTGGAACTAGCGCTATGTATGCTCTCTTTACTGCAGTGCATGGCTGTAAATACTAAATACACTCTGTTGGTATGCTAGGTTGGTGTCATTGGAAATTTGGTTCATTCATCCCCAAATATCAAGAAAGAGGTTCTTAGTGCAGGTGCCCTGCAACCTGTAATTGGGTTATTAAGGTATGGTTATCATATGCATTTTAGGTTGATAGCTTTAAATTGTATTTGTAAAGAGTTGAATACATATAGCTTATTGTCTTTACTTGTTGAATTATGCTCAAATACTACTGAAAGCTCAAATTCTATACATTTTTAGTTATGCATGAGAACATACACTTAATTACTTATTTACTGTGAAGACGCCATTGCACATGTGTTTCTGAATGCTGATTATACATGTATTTCTGAAGACATGATCTTGCCCCGAGTCTATGTTCTCCAGCTCATTTGAAGAACCTGTGCTTGATCTTTTCTTTCGCAGTTCTTGCTGTACAGAAAGCCAAAGAGAAGCTGCTTTGTTGCTAGGGCAGTTTGCTTCGGCTGACTCTGAGTGCAAGGTGCTTGACGATACTTCATTCATTGTTAGCTCCTTGTTTTAATTCTTTTATGATTAGTAATGAAGTGGACGAGCAAGAAACAAAATCAGAGTACTTTCCCCTAGTATAATACTTTTTGTGAGAAATATCACTGATCTACTACTATATGTGTTACAAACATAAGACATTGTTATGCGAGTTGTACTTAGTAAATATGTTGTTTCACACGATAGAGAGTTGGAAATGCTGAATCAAAATAAGGCACAATGTTGTTTTTCAGCTATCCTTTTTAAACTATGCATATATGTGTGTTTTACAGGTCCATATTGTGCAAAGGGGCGCAGTCCGACCACTAATTGAAATGCTACAGTCAGCTGATTTCCAACTCCGGGAAATGTCTGCCTTTGCCCTTGGGAGACTTGCCCAGGTTATTTTTCCCATTCTATTCTCCTGTTCTACCCAATAATACAAATCTGATTGTTTATGTCTGTCAGCTACTGTATGTATTTTAGGGAAGTAATGTTGAAGAGAAACAACACTGACAATGCTTATCCCCCTTAATAAAATTACCTGACATAGCACTTTGTCAAATTTGCTGTTTCCCTTGTTTTCTCTGTGTCAACTTTATGTTTGGATGCAAAGATAATAAGGTTTAGAGTAAAATTTGAAATGAATGTTCGCTCTTGAAAGAATTGACATAAGATGGTGGACCACTGGTTAGGTTTAATCTACCATTGATAATTGAAGCCATTCAGACTAACTGTCGAGCCTCTCAAATGGTATTGTTGTAGATTGGTGCCTTTGATTTGCATATACTTCTCCACTGTATCCACTATAATGTGACGAGTAACTGTAACTCTGCCTAATTTAGCAAGGCTCTTAAACCTGTGCATTTGGGAATAGTCCTGAGGCAAAGACCCCATTTTATCACTAGCAGATTCTTGCAGAGTGGAAGTGTGGCTGCTGTTGACATCCATCTTGAAATCATCTGTGCAAAATACATCATTATTAGCATTAACAAAACTGCAATTAGAGATAATTTCCCCACCGGATTATTTGACTAGTTTTACATAAGAGTTAATTCCCAGACGATCAGGTTAAATTATGCTGCAGTATTACACAGATTAAATTAAACTGCAGTACTACAGATTTATGTACAGGAACCAAAATACCAACATCTTAGAATGGTGATACTGATACATGGATACTAACATCTGTGGTCTACATAAGCCAACGGCCTCCATATTGCCCTGCTGTCACTGCATGTGCAATGCACTGGCTGAAACAATAAACCTCAATGGTCGTTGCCATATGATATATCATGTTGGATATATTATTTTTTGCCTACCAAGTGTCATCTGGACTCCATACAGGCCGCATTCTGTATGAGTGTATGTTAGTGATCGAGATTCCAGATATTTCAGACATATGCCAAGTTATTTCCTTCTCAATGTCCTCCTAAGCTGTAAACATTTCAACCATGCCCTAGGAAAACAAAATACTTGTCAATTGGTTTTGTTATTTTATCTTTTGGTTTTAGTACATGCGACACTTTTTTATTTCTTTACTTTAGCTCAATTGTAGCTTGTACAACTAATTTGAGAGAAAATATTTGTTTCCCAGGACACACATAACCAAGCAGGTATTGCATACAATGGTGGTTTGTTGCCTTTACTAAAGCTTCTCGACTCAAAAAATGGGTCTCTGCAACATAATGCTGCATTCGCTCTTTATGGAGTTGCAGACAATGAGGTAATTCGTGATTATTCCAACCATAGAGTAACCCATATTTCAGAAGAGATTGTTTTGCACTTATTAATGTCATGTTCCTTCTGAAAAGGGAATGAACTCATCTAGTCATGTTCCTTTTCTGTTTCATGTATGCTTTCTTACTTTAATGTCTCCATGGTAACTTTCTTCTTTAGGATTATGTCTCTGACTTTGTTAAAGTAGGAGGTGTCCAAAAGTTGCAAGATGGAGAATTTATTGTCCAGGTATGTCAACCACATAGCATAGATTGGTTACTTTCACTATAAGTTTATAATTGAGTTCGTTTCACTTTTTATTTCAGGCTACAAAGGACTGTGTAGCTAAGACATTGAAGAGGCTAGAGGAGAAGATAAATGGAAGAGTAAGCTATGCTCAGTGCTCACTACTATTTTTTCCCTTTATTTGTCATGCTGTATTATATAGTCCAGCTAATTCCCATCTGATCTTTTACAGGTGTTAAAACACTTGCTTTATCTGATGAGAGTCGGAGAAAAGTCTGTGCAGAGACGTGTTGCCCTGGCTCTCGCACACCTCTGTGCCCCCGAAGATCATAGAACAATTTTTATTGATAATAACGGTATGAACAATTTGAATCCACCAATGTGTTCGTTTTTTTATTTCAATCGTGTTTTGTTCTCCATGGATTAAATTCTGTGTTATTTCAGGCCTCGACTTGCTTCTTGATCTTCTGGTTTCGGTGAGCCCGAAACATCAACAAGATGGTTCAGTAGCACTATACAAATTGGCCAACAAGGCCGCAGCACTTTCTCCAATGGATGCTGCACCTCCATCTCCAATACCACAGGTTAGGAAAAAATGTGATTTGTCTTAATTACGCCATTGATGTGAATATAGTGGATTTATGAGCTGAATGTGGTGCGGTATGCAAATGGTGTTCACAATGAGGTAATGCTCAGGTGCACTTGGATTTATTGTGGATAATCAATGTGAGAAAGGGCTATTGGTCAAATGAAGGGCTCAAAATAGCATATATTTTTAACCCCTGTCGGGTTTCAACCTTCTATACAACCAAACCAGCCAAATACTGCCTGATAATCAGGTTTTTTGTTGTTGTTGGAGTTAGTATCCGGGCTTAAGTAGAGTCTATATCAGAGTCCACCTGTAATCTTACTGTCTTAGCACTATATGTATAGGGATGTGTCAAACAAAATTGTCTAAAAAAATATCCAGATATGATAGATTTGAATTAAATCAAGAGTATGTGTGCATGTAACTTCTCTGAATTATTATTTCCTTCAAATCGTGGCATGTGCAACCTGTTGGGATACAGATATTCTGGCATCTGATTTTATACTGCTTGGCAGTCTCTTATTAGTAGTTGGCTGGCTTTACCTAGCCCTATCCTGGACAATTTTAACAAGGTTTCCGAATAAACCATAATTTGTGTAATCCTGGATAAATAAAGAGATAATACTGAGGGATTGGTCCATCTGTAATTCTGGCTATCGCTGTTACTGAATATATATTTTTAATTGCAGGTTTATCTTGGCGAGCAATATGTGAACAGTTCAACACTCTCAGATGTCATCTTCTTGGTGGAAGGTTGGTGGCATTTTTGGACCTTGCTTTCACACAAGTTACTTATAATTGCTGTTTTTTCATTAGGACCATGGTAATCATGCTCCCTGTGATTCACAGGAAAGCGCTTTTATGCACACAGAATTGCTTTGCTTGCTTCTTCAGATGCATTCCGTGCAATGTTCGCTGGTGGATATAGGGTTAGTCTTGGCCACATAATATTCCTTCTTTGGTTGGAAGATATGGATCTTGTTTCCTAATTGAACAATTTCAGTTGTATAAGAACCTCACTATTTTCTTAACCAGGAAAAGGATGCAAGGGACATAGAAATTCCAAATATCAGGTGGGACGTGTTTGAACTCATGATGAGGTCAGTAAGTCATTGAGATTTCTTACTCTTTCCTTGGCCACGGGTGAATCTGCATTTTTAGTTCCTTTTCTCTTATGGGTCAAGGCCTGCTAAATTGAAGTTTGAAAACATCTTATTTGTTCATGCAGATTTATCTATACAGGGTCAGTGGATGTAACCAACGATATTGCTCAGGATCTTCTTAGAGCTGCTGATCAGTATCTGTTAGAAGGCCTCAAACGCCTCTGTGAATATACGATTGCGCAGGTGATTAGGAACGTTACTCCTAAGTTCTATGTTTGAACTGCTGATTAGGTCTGATTTATTATGTTTTATATCTGCAGGATGTTAATTTAGATAACGTCTCTGATATGTATGACTTATCCGAAGCCTTTCATGCCATGTCACTGAGACATACATGCGTCTTGTTTATTTTGGAGCAGTTTGACAAGATTTGCACCAGACCTGGGTATCTTCTCTCCCTAATAACTTAGGGCCATGACATTGTTACATAATCTAACACACTGCAAGAAATGAAAATTTTCTAACTTGCTATTTTGCAATGCAGTTTCTCTCAGCTAATCCAGCGTGTCATCCCAGAGCTCCGCAACTTCTTCGCTAAGGTGCTAATGCCAAGCCACAGGAATGCGCAGCCATGAGACCTGCCCACATCCGTTGACAACACCACCACCATCTGACAGATGCTGCTGGAAATCTTGTACAGCTAAAGTTTCTGGCTCTGGGCATTGCCGTTGGATGGTAACTATTCAATCAATTGTGGGCACATGATGACCTGGTCCTCAATTTACACCGGCAACAATGTAACATCCTCTTATTCGATTGAACAGTGGCCATCATGCTAAGAGCAAGTGTATGGTTATAGAGAAACATGGGGTTTGTCTGGTTTCAGTCAGACCGGCCTAGTCTGGGATAGGTTTAGTTGGTTGGCCTTGGCCGAATTTGTCGGTCCTGGCATAGTTACCGAGTCTTTAGGGTCACTTCCAGTTCAGAGCTCCGTGTATCTCTGTATGAGGTGTGGAGAGGATATGCTCGAGCGGTGTAATACTGTAACAGCTATCGGTGTAATACTGTAACAGCTTACCATGGACCAGACCATGGTTGCCCTAGCACAGCGGCGATGGGGTCTGACGTCGGAGGAAAGGGACAAAGACGTGAGTAGGTGCCACTATCTCGGCTTATTGCCATCCGTGGTCTTTGATTCTGAATCGGAGCTCCTGTACCGTGCGGCGGTGCGTGCTCCTCCCAGTTTCCCCCTCCTGGTGTGGATCCCGCCCACCACAAGTCTGGCTCAACTTGCATAATCTTTCGGACTAGGCAAAGTAGAAACGGTATAGCTTAATTAACTCGAAGTGGAGAACGCATCGGCTCCCTGTTCCTCCTACTGGTCTTCGCCGGTATATGATGGCCTATCCTCTTTTCCCCAATTAGAAAAACAGATAGATGATCGATGAGCTAACTACAAGTAGCGTTCTCCTCCTGTATGCCTTTCATCTACTCAACCCTTGCACCAAGGCTAGAAAAAAAGAAACAACAACCGAAGGTACGGAGCACATGGCTACGCTTAAGTTTTTTTCCCCCTTTAACAGTTGTGCTTCTATGCTCTCTCAATCCAAACTGCATAAATAACAAAACAGTACTAGTAGCAAACTAGTAATGGAGTGTGTTTGGTTGTGAGTCAGGGGCACCTGTAATGCGCGGTCGACCGTGCCCACGGTCAATTTCCGACAGCTACAGTAAAGCTGTCGGAAATTGTCAGGTTTCTACTTTAACACAGTTAGGTTTCTACTTTAACACAGTCAGGTTTCTACTTACAGGTTTCTACTACAACATAACTAACTTTCAACTTACAAAATTCCAGGTTTCAACTTCTGACAGTTTTACTGTAGCGGTACTGTAGTAGTACTGTAACAGTACTGTAGCAGTACTGTAGCGTACTGTGCGGTCGGAATGACCGCTCCCCAGCGGTCGACCGCGCATTATGGAAACATGTGAGTCAGACCCTAGTCAGCTTTAATATTTTACGAGTCCTGTACCTTTTATACTGTAATAGAGTTCATCGCATTGATCGCCACAAATCTTTATTCCTAATGAAATAAACACTCCTCTCGAATTTTTAACCATTATTTATCTACTAAGATCTAATGCTTTACTGTTTACTATATCTTAAGGCCGTGTTTGGTTGGGCTGTGACTGTTGGAAAAGCGGCTGTTAGCTGGCAGTTTGGAGAAGTGGCTGTGGCTATTGGCACGTGAGTCTATGAACGTGCATGTTTAGTTGGGTTTGGCTGTTGACTGTTGTATGAGGAAATGTCTGAAATGCCCCTAGAGTTGTAAGAGTGTATATTTTATAATTTCGTGAATAAAAAATCATGAAAACCTCAAAAAATCAGGACAATTTTAAAATCAGAAAATTCAAAAAAATAGAAAAATAATAAAAATTCAGAAAAATAGAAAAATTCAAAAAATTCAAAAAAATAGAAAATTTTCAAAAAACTCAGAAAAATTAGAGGCTTTCTCTATAAACTGCACCATGAATGAAATGTGTGACCAACAGGATACCGGAACTTGTATTTTGAACACTCAAATAATATATAACTGAACTGTGTTGTTATTCTAAAGGGTTAAAAGGCAAAAAATTGATGTGCTTCTGTAAATTTATCTAGGAATATTTTGCTATTCCAAATTAGCTATTATAGAATCAAGCAGGCACATACATGAATTGAAACTACAACGTAGCTGCGATCCGCTCATGAGCATGAAGTAAATACAAGAAGAACAAACTGAACAACTGAAGTTACATTATTTATTTAAATTGAAATTCTCATCTCTCTCTCTCTCTCTCTCTCTCTCTCTCACACTGAGCTGCCGCATCCCGGAGGCATGTCCAATACAGCAATGCAAAGAGATGGTACACTTTCAGGTTGGTCAGCAAAGTGACCAAACAGAGCAAGATCTTCTTTTAGTACAGGAGGATCAGTTTCAGAGGAGTTGAGTTTCAGATGCATTGCACATTTCTCATCGATTGTGCTATCCAAAGTATCAGAACTTGTATTTGTTGTTTCACCTCCAGATTCTGCATAAAGGGAAATAATAATGTGTATGTGAAAGCATCTGGATGCAAGCAATAGCACCGATGTTTGTGATGATAGCAGTAAGATAGTATGAAGAAAACTAGTGCCAACCATATTTCATTAATAATGCAAATTAAATGTAACTCTCAAAGGTATGAAGCAAACTAGTGGCATACGCATGTAAACTGTGGGACTCGTAAGTGAATAATCACATAATTTCCATATGGATATGCCAATTTCACAAATGATTTCCTAATACTAACCATAAGAAGATTGTTCGGCGCGAGGAGTTATCTTTTCAGTCAGGGATGCAACTTCCAAGCAATCAGGAATTTTACCATCCCCTCGAACTTCCAGCTTTCTCTTAACTTGCCACCCGTGCCTTTTCAAGGCCTTCTGGAGCTTCAGCTTGGCAGCAATCCAACATCTCAATCCACAAACTTGCGTTCTAAAACTGACAGCAGGTCCTGCAACCTATGTACAGAAGCATCAAACAGCAGTTTTTTTTTAGATGATCAAGCAGCAGTTGATTAACACATAAATGTGTCGATACGGTGGAAGGCATTTCACCAAACAGGGTAAGCGCGCCGCGACGGTGGAAGGAATCAGAAGCAGCGGTACTGCCGACATCAGCAGAGGCGCTCGAGCACTCACCGGGCTGAAGCGCGCGGCCGCCAACGAGGGATGGAAGGACGGCCCTGGAGCTGCCGAAGCCGTCACGGCGAGCGCCGCCATTCTTGGTGCGTCGTGCTTGGTCCTCCGGTTCTCCACGCCTTTTCTCGCGGGCTCACGGCGGTGGCTGGTGCCGGGCTGCGCGGGATGCTTTCATCGGCCGTCAGCCTGCTTCCTTCCATGGCTGCCCTCGCCACGACCAGATCGAGGGGCCTAGGCTGCTGGTGAGCTTCCCTCCACGGCTGGCTTTGTAATGGCCAGATTGGAGCGCCAAGCCCTCGGTGAGCTCCTCCTCTGGTCGGATGGCGGGGACGCGGAGGACGCCGCACACGGCGTGGATCCGATCGGTGGAGGACGCGCCGGTTGAGGGCGCGGCGTCGGTGGAGGTCACGGCCTCCGTGGAGGAGGGGAGCAGCACATCGCGGCGCCGGATCTGGAGCTCAAGGAGGCCGTTGGCCGGAGGAGGACGTGGTGGGGACGGCGGATCTGGAGCTCAAGGATGATATTGTGTACGAGATAGAAGAGAAGGGGATCGAGAGGAGAATGGCATTTCCCTGTAAATTTGGATGAAATCGAAGGGCAAACTCAATTCGCACTTAAGTGACCACTGCAGGAAGCTGCTCCCGGCCGGCTTCCCGCAGTGACCCATTTTTCACTCAAAAGCCAGACCAACTGTTCGCAAAAGCTGGCCCAAAGCCAGGTGTTTGGTTGGGTCGGGGTTTTTTCCAATGAAAAACCTCTCAGAAGTCCGACCAAACACCCCCTAAATATATCATGTAAGTAAAATACTAATATAGATGTCTAATTAAGGGGAAAGAGAGATGTTGTATCTTAATTTTGATATGGTTCTTAGTGTGGAATCCAAGATAAGTTACATTTATTCTTTCACAAAACATATTAAATAATAATTTATTTAGATTCAGCACTAATATATTAATAATAAAAAATATTATCTAAACACAATTTTAATGAGTTCCGTACAGGCTAAGATGCGGGCCTGTTTGGTTTGGGCTGTGACTGTTGACAAAGCTGCTGTTGGCTGGCTGTCTGAAAAAGCTACTGTAGCTGTGAAAAAGTAAACATATGGCTTTTGGTTGATTCAAATCATCTACAACATTTTGAAATATGAGCACTGAAGTTTTAACATATTGCAAAAGGCTGACAGAAGGCAGCTTTTTCAAACAGCTGAATTTACACTGCAAAGCCCACAGCTATCATTGGTAAAAGTTACTAAAAAGCTGATCGTTTAATTGGGCTGCACCTTTTTTCAGTGAAAAGCTGCTGAAAAGCCCAACCAAACACCCCTGCAGTGCGCTACGGTTGGCCTAAGATCGATCGATGGTACATTGGCCTTTGAAAACAAACAGGAGCCACGGTAGTATTGTCAGCAGATAGTGACATAAACACATGAGATAAAAATAAAGATAGTACATCTCTCTCTCCCTCTGTCTCATATTCTTCGGCTTGTTTCAGCATCCAAGGAGCTGCTGCTCCTCCAAAAGATAGAAGACCGAGGAGGCGGCGAGGAGTGTGAGACCGCGAGCTGGAGCCTGAAGGGCTCCCGAGCCGAAGCTAGAGCAGGCTGTAAGAATCTATCCATCCGCCCAACTATCTATCAAATCTCTTCCTCCCTCCCTCCCTTCCTCATTATTTAGATCTCAGTTACAGAACATGCTATCCTACCTACCTACCTAGTTGCGGGTGCTCACGCTTGCTCAAGTCGTGCGGCATTTGGGTTGAGATGCGATTTTGAATCTGGTCTCTCTAGCTCCCAGTCTGGTGTTGCTTTTCTTGTACTGATCTGTTTCGAGTGAGTTGGTCGCACCTAGAGCCGACTCTGACCAAATTTTGGAGCTTAAAGAAGCAGAGATTTACTTGTTCGTTTGATTTGATGGTGAGCTGAGTTCTTGGGTTAGTGGCGTAGATTTGGGCGCAGTTGCATTATGGAGTCATTTCTTGTCAACTCTTTATCCCTTTTTTGTGGTTGGTTTGGATTTATCAATGAGGTAAAATATGCCAATATCAGAAGGAAAAAGATCCTCAGGGTGGGAGAGGGGGAAATGATATGCCAAAATAGGAGTCACGCCCAATTAGTTGGTAGTGCTTATCTTTTTGAAGCAGCTTCATCCTCGCAACAAACAGAAAAAAAAATGCACAGAAGAGAGCTAACCTATAGCAACATTTGGAGATAAGATGCTCATTGCCTCACAAAGTCCCAAATCTGGGTTTGGCTCTTCATCTCATATGCGAAACAAATGGACCTATGAATTCCGTGCAATGCTATATCACTGAAAAAATAGCTTTAGCCTTTATTTTAATGACTGATATGTAGACTAGGATCAACTTTTTTGCCCCTTTCAAATTGTTCAAGTTCAAACTATCTGTTGTACAGAAAATATGTTGAGTAACAAGTGCTTTATCTTTTACAGTATTAATGTATGCCTATGGAGTCATTTACAACTGATGCCAGTGATAAACATTTGGAGAGCTACCTGACACTGGGTTTGACACTATCAAGGTCAAAGAAAGCAGATATTGAATTTCCAAAGGTTCTGTCGCTTCTTGCAACATATCTTGACAAAGCAGTTCAGAAGAATGAAGAGTTACTAGATTCCAGTAAGATAAAGCAGTCGACCACTATTTTTGATGGTCAGAGAGTGCCAGATCTTAGTATAAATCTCTATGCAGAACGCATTTTCAAGTATGCAGAGTGCAGTCCATCTTGCTTTGTGCTGGCACTTGTCTACATGGAGAGATACCTACAGCAGCCACATGTATACATGACGTCCTTTAGTGTTCATCGCTTGCTAATCACAAGTGTGGTGGTTGCTGCCAAATTCACAGATGATGCGTAAGAACCTGCTACGACTGCAAATCAGCTATATACTTATAATCTTTAGTTCTTTACATATCTGCTTTGCATGAAAGTATGTTCAAGCATACTAAGCCTTTGATTGGCCTTAGACTTTTATGTCTTCTATACTCTCTTTTGTTTGGTCATGAGATGCTGACCGGAGATATAAACTAAACTTTAGAAGGTTTAATACTAGCTTCACTAGGTTATGGCTGGTGACAGCAAATTAGTTAACCTTTGAAAAATCCCACCATGATCATAAGCATCTTAAAATATTTGCTTAGCTGCTCCATTTTTTATTATTAATGATGGTTTTGTTTCTACAAGGACGAAGATAACATGTGCACAGCCTCCTGATAACTTTCTCAATACATGTTTTGCAGGTTTTTCAACAATGCATTCTACGCAAGAGTAGGAGGAATCAGCACAATGGAGATGAATCGACTCGAGTTGGATTTATTGTTTAATCTGGACTTCAGGCTGAAAGTGAATGTAGAGACGTTTGGGAGCCTACTGCTTGCAGCTGGAAAAAGAAGTAACGTCTTTTGGACCAGAAAGACTGCCAATTCAGGTTCATTGTGTCAATGGGTCTAAGATTTGAGTTGCAGCAGTACCATCGACGAGTCTTGCAAGAGCGAGCTAGTGCGCCAAAGGTATGGTGGTCAGGCTCTCCAAGGATGTAGCTGACCAATTTGATTTACAGTCCACAGTTTTGCAAAGCGTGGGACCTGAGTAGTGATAATTCTTTTAGAGCTGACAGTTGTGCATTCAGATTACGTTAAATTGTTCTGGTGTGTTTGGTTGGTAGGGCTTCGATTCTATTTTATTTTTATAACACTGTAATTCTTGCAAACCACCTTGTTTTAGTTCCGCCAGAGTTGGAAAACAACAGGTCTGAATTTATTCAGTTCTATGATATCCGATAGCGCGGTTTAATTGGAGCTATCGCTAAGTATTATGTGGGATGATGAATCAGCTTTGGCATGATTTGTTCATGACTTTCATGAAACGTCCCATGGCCGCGTTCTTTCTCTGTGCATCTGAGTCTGTTGAGTCACAGAACATCTCCGATGATTTAATTGGAATAAAATTGGTGAATCGAGCTAATGGAAATTCAACCGAGCAAGCATAGATCTGAGAATGGAAATTCAACCGGGCTTGCATAGATCTGAGACTTGCCTGCAGATGATAGTAAACTTGCTAACTGGATTGTTGCATAGTTCTGAGATTTGCATGCATGAGACTTTGCCCGACTAGGGGTGTGCATTCGGTTGGTTCGGTAAATAGGGTATTAACAGTTCGGTTCAGTATATACGTGAATACCAATTTATTTTGTTAACTTTCTCGCGTATGGCGGAATGATATGGTGCCTTTTTAGTCTCTACTCCTATATATGACATGAATATATATTTAAGAGTAAACTACACTGGCAATCCATAAACTTATCAGGTGTGAGCAGTTTAATACAACATCTCTCAAAGTAGTAAGTCGCCCCCTTAAACTTGGTTTGCGGGTACAAATATGGTCCAATTGAGATCATGTCGTTGTATTCTGCCACCGTCGCATGCTGACGTGGCGTAGGGGTGGGGGGAAGCGGAAAAATGGGCCAGACCTGAGAGGGGAAGAGAGAGGGTAGAATGGGCCAAAACTTTTGGCCCAATGACTAAATTGGTTTTTGATTTATTCAAAAACTGATTTAAAAAATAAATTGAAAAACAAAACAAATGTAGTTCAATAATTAGGAGAAAATTCACGTAGGTAAAATTAAATATAAGGAATCCACTATAATAATTCCAAGGGTAAACTCCAAAAGAATAAGAATAAAAGTTGAAAATTCACATCTCCTTTATTATAACTAAAATTTGTTGAGAATATTTGAATTAATTTAGAAAATATCCAGATAAAATATTTAACTAAAAATAACATGCCGTGACATGATCTGTTTTTAACGGAAAAATTTATTTGTTTCTCACTTAATTATTTATTTTTGATGGCAGTGTTGCTAATTATTAGTTGTTGCTTTTATTAATAAATATTATTTTTTAGAGTTTACCCCTGGAATTATTATAGTGGATTCCTTATATTTAGTTTTGCCTACGTGAATTTTCTCATAATTATTGGACTACATTTGTTTTGTTTTTTAATTTCTTTTTTAAATCAGTTTTTGAATAAATCAAAAACCAATTCAGTCATTGGGCCAAAAGCTTTTGCCAATTCTACTCTCTCTCTTCCCCTCTCTCGGGTCTGGCCCATTTGCCCGCTTCCCCCCACCCCTACGCCACTTTAACATGCCACGGTGGCAGAATACAGCGACGTGGCCTCGGTTAGACCGTATTTGCACCCGCAAACCAAGTTTAAGGGGGCAATTTACCGTTTTGAGAGATATGTACTAAACCGCTCGCACCTGCCAAGTTTAGGGACTGCCCGTGTAATTTGCTGTATATTTAAATTAACTCATGAATCTAGAACAGTAACACAACGAATCAAATATATGTGATGAATTGCTAACTGCAATTAGTAGTTACTAATGTCTCTTCTAAGAGACATGTCCCTTCAAATGGCAATTGCCATCTCTTCCCTTCTTGTATATAAGTGTACAAGGTTCAAAACAATGGATACATGGCTTGATCTCTCATTCTCTCATGTCTAGACGCTGCCTCTACAATTCTTACTCTAACACGTAATCGACACTTTGCTCTAAACATCACGAGCAATCTCGGCCCTGATCAAGCACAAAGAAGCAGTAGCAATTTCAGCCATCTTCATCGTTGTCGCTCTAGCGAACTCCATACAGAGGCATGCGCACCAACCGCGAGAGGAGCACGCACGTCGGCTGCTACTTTGACCGTGCATGGATGCATGCATTCATGGCAAATGCTTTTGACTCCATCATGAGGTGATTACGTTAATCTACTGATGATTGATTCAACTGCATGGATCAATCTGGAACAAGATGGAAAACACTCAATGAATCGATCTACACCACACACGCATGTGGATCGGTACGGAAGTAAATGATCCGATCAAATCAAAACGTGCGCAGAATTGAAGATGCAATTCTTCGCCTTCTTCCTCCCTGGACTCCTCGTTGCCATCCATGCTCATGACTTGCAAGGGAGCAAAGGAAGAACTCCGGCCATCTTCATCGAAGTCACAACTTCGACAAACTCCTGCCACAGTGCCCGTCGGCAGCTCTCCCCGTCACGGTGCCGGAGCAGCAATGCCCTCTCTCCCTGGCGCGGCACCGCCTCGCCTCGGCCCTCCTGCGGCACACGCGACGGCTGAACCCGCGATCGGGCCAGCGGCTCGCGAAGCGCGCACGGCAGCGGCACAACTCGCCTCAACCTCCCTCACCGACGGTGCCAACAGCGGTCGGCGGCACACCGGCCCTTCCACCCTCCCTCACCCTGCCACCGCCCGGGGCTTAATATCAGCCGGAGGGGGGCCTCCAATGGGCCACACGGGCCAACCAGCCCAGCCGCAGGCCTTAGCCGGCCCAGCGGGCGGTCAGCGACTCGGTTTAGGCCTTAGACGGCCCATCTGGGTTTTTGCATTAGCAATAAAAAAATAAAAACTTGGGGCTGTACTTTTACCAAATAGTCCTCCCAACTTACCATAAAAGGCATCATAATTTATTTACTATATGTAAATTAACATTCCAGACCTTCTGGTATTTAGGAATTGTGTTAATATATATTTTTCTACAATTATTTCCTTTACAAATATAATTGCAATAAAGCCCTCACGCTTCTTTGGATTTGCATTTTCTTTGCATAAATTTCAGCCTCAACAATGTAGAAAATTGTAAAATTGCAACAAAACCCTCTGGTTTTCGTAATTCAAATAAAATTAGCAACAACCAAAATAAAAAGAAAAATATATACAAGCAACTTGCAGTTTAGCCCTCACATTCTCAGCAAATTGAATGTTGACCCTCCGGTCTTACTATAATTACGATAAAACCCTTAGGTATATTTTTGTTGCATTTTAGCCCTAATTTCTTAGCAAACTAGATGTTAGCTTTAAGGCTTAGTGTAAATTTGTATTTTAAACCCTCAGGTCAACTATATTGCATATCTCAATATGTAATTTTGCATTTTCAGTATAACCTCCGTAATGCCTTAATGAAAATGATGTTTTATTATATATTGGTTGCAATTACTTTTTATATTATAATTGCAAAATTTTGTATTTTCTGCTAATATTAATTATTCTGGCCTCGTATTTGCTAGAATAATTCACAAAAAATATGCTAAAATGCGTAAAAAAATTACGATTACCTTCTATTAGATTTGACAAAAGCATAAGGTAATGGAGCCTGTGTCATTGGCTGCGATTGTAGTATCGCCCGTTCGTCAAAACGGAGTCCATGTTCATAGCAACGATTTATTCGCTCATTATTGCGAGGTCTACACCACTCAGTAGTGACTACCTTCAATGTGCTTAACATATTTCGGCTGTGATTGTAGCGTCACATGTTCCCTTAGGAATGGCATCCAAAATATTAGCAGCAACGATGTCGCATGTTTCGTATTGAAGGTCTACACAAACGGTCATTAAAGACTCATCTTGACCTAAATTTTGCACAAAATTTTCCAGCAGTTTCAAATTTACTCTCTAAGTAATTGCTCAAAGCATGATCATTTCATGCAGGATATGGCTGACATTTGCAAAAAGGAATTTACTGAACTCACCCTAGATGAGAGTAATTATTTGACATGGGCTATGTATGAGAAACTCAATTTGACAACCCATGGTCTTGTTGCCACCATAACACCACCTCACATAAATGTAACGTTTATCATTGGGATAGCCAGATATGAGTTTTTGCATTTTTACGACATCATCTCCACATAGATTTCAAAACTGAGTATTTGATGAAGAAGACCCATTGGCTCTATGGACCTCCTTCAAGGAGCATTATGAGCAATGCAAAATCGTCATGCTGTCAGATTCCTTTTCAATTCTTCAAGTCCATGACAGCTTAAAATTCTGTTGTTCACAAGATCAACTCCACGTTAAGATTCTGAAATCAAGTAGTTTCAGATGCATATCTAATTAAGAAAACATTATGCAATTTCCATCCTTCTATGGGGATATTGCAACAGCAATACCATCAGTAGAAATATACAAAGTATTTTGAGTTGATATATACTTTACTTCAGATTGAAAAACATGATGAGATCATCATAATCACCCTACGGCTGCTATGTCACTACCTGAAGTACATGTTAACACTCAAAGAAAATTCTCAAAGTTGTCAAGTGATGTACATGTATGAATCATTGTACAAATCAATGCCGAAATCCCACGCACTTGGCTGAATTATCCTTCCAATCCATTGGAAAAGGCAAACGAGTTCAAGGGGATATATTTGAAGCTCACTTCAAATGAACAACTAGAAAATAATCTGGTGATGGGTTGTTCTCAAAAAATTCTCAGAAAGAGAACAAAAGATCCAGCCCAACAGAAGAAAGATGACCCCCTTCATTTCAAACAACATGTTTGTGAAATTTAATTTCCGAGATATATTTGGAGACCTCAAGTAGTCTCTTAAATTATCCCTGAAATATCGTTAAGCCTATTATTGTACGATTCGACGTACTATATTGTCCTTTACTTGTCAACATTATGTACCTCAGACATAAAAATAACTATATGATGTATGCATTCCTTTTTTTAGAGTATATGATGTATGTATTCTATATGAGTTAAATTCATACTGAATTTTATATTACTCTATAGAATTTTTGAAAAACAATCTCTGAATTGTACTATATACTAGTAGGATGCTCGTGCGTTGCTATGGATCAATCAATATATGCATTGATTAAAGAATTGTTCTATTTATAGGAGTATGTGCAGCGATAGTTTATAGTTGAGTCATCACAGTCATCAACATCTTCCACCCATTTCCTCCCTCTCTGACAATGATCCCATGCCTCTTCGGCTCTCTTTGCCCCACAACTCCTCTCCTTCTCTACTCCACCATGTGGGCCATCCTGTAATCCATCTTCTCTAAGCATGGCGACCTCATAGCAACTATACATGCGTTACATGCGACTTTTGGCCCGTGCTTTGCTAAGGAGAAAATTTTGGAAATTTGCGTGGCGAGCTAGCAACTTATAATTAATTGGGTCATGATAATCACTGACATCTCATGGCCCTCTTTGACGACCATATCATGCCCCTCTGGTTCTCTTTGCCCTACCGTGCTTCTTCTTCTCTATTCCACACCACGGGCCGCCGTTTGACATGTCTTCTCTAACTTCGATGACTTTGTAGCAATGATACATGCACTAGAGACAGCTTGTGGTAGCGCCTTCAGCAAACCCATTACTATGGATAATGAAGGGGCATACAACAACGGTGACTTTTTTGACACTGTATTCAACACTCCAGCAACATCTCGTGGTGGCACTATCTCTTCACACATTGTACGACGCACATTGGGCCTATGAATGTGGGAGATATGACAACGTCAAGCCTCGCATTCAGCACTCTGGCAGCATTCCATGGCGGTAGCAATGATTCGTCGCCCCATCGGCTCTGCCTTCACCTCTAGCCAGCTACACCTCTATCTCCAACCACTGCAGTCCACCTCTTTTGACAAGCTATGACACGTGCGAATTTAGGCCGTCCGCCCCCTCGAGCGCATGAAAGTCATACATACAACAATGACAATATTCGATGGCGAACTTGCTTTCCACCCTAGTCGGCTCTGCCTTCGATCGGCTTTGGATCCAAACGGTTCCACCAGATTCAAAGCTAGTTTTGACTTTCAATTCTTCTCATTCCACCCGTTACCTTCTTCATTTCTACTTATTCCCATGCCTACCAAAGAAGACAACACCAAGGAGAATCGAGCACCCATGGCGTCCGCTGTGGTATGCCTGTGACAAATATGAACAAAGATTTCTAGACTTTTTTTTTGCCACAAATTCTTATTTCTATTAATACTATGGATAACGAATGGGGCATACAACAACATTGACATTTTTTATGCCGCATTCAACACTCTAGCAACATTTTGTGGTGGCACCAATTGCGTCGCCTTGGCCCACCTGCTTCATCTCTTCTCACACTGTACAACACATATCACCCTAGCCTGCCTGCTCCATCTCTTCCCATAATCTATGACACATGTTTGCATAAGATTGAGGGACATATGACAACAGTGACCCCTCACATTCAGCACTAAAACAACATTCTATGGCGATAGCAGTGACTGGCTAATGCCGCCCCCATTGGCTTCGCCTTCACCTTCAATCGGCTATGCCTCTGTCTCTGACCACTACACTTGACCTCTTTCAACAAGCTATGACAATCGTATATTTAGGCCCCCGCCTCTCTCGGGTGCATGAAAGGCGTACATATAACAATAACGACATTCAGAAGAGAATGTGCTTCGTCATTAGCTCTGCCTCTGATCAGCTTGTTGCAAACAAATCCACAATAAATCATATTACACGTTGAAAGGTACTAATGTTACGAAAGTGACTCAAAGCACTATTTGGAGACAACACCCATAAAGCTATTTCGAATTTTCCCCAACTAAGGGCTCTTTTGGATTGATGGATTTAAATAGAAGTCTTGTAGGATTTCAATCCATTGATACCTTCTGGATCAAATGAAAGAGACCGCTAAAATTTGTATGCATTGCTTTCCTAATCCCCAATTTCATAGGATTTGTACCAAGAGGTTAGACATAATGGAAATTTTCACCTGTGTCTTGCATATACCTGCTCTTTCTTTAAATTCCTGTAAAATTTCCTTGGAGCTTCTAAAGTCATTTTTATAAACTTTCGTGTTTTGGTTTTCTATATGATTCAGCAAGTCATGACATCTCAATCCTATGTCTTTCATGTTTTCCCTATTCTTGTGTTTTTAGAATCTTGTGTTCGAAGGAGGCCCTAAACTTTTCTTTTCTCCTCGTCATGGTTCTTCTCCTTCCTCATGTTGCCTTTTTTCAAATTTCTAGTGCGACCATATATATATCAATCACCTATATGCGCTCTATAACACAGCTGCAGCTTTGATGGAGGATACAATAGCGACTAGAAGAACACAACAAATGGACCATAATAAAAGCTTCACTGGATAAATGGTTTCCCCAAGTTCCATACATCAAAATCGAATTCATGGTACATATGCCATCCAACTGAAAAAAAAATGAGTACACATTTACAAACAAGAGAGACAGAGACAGAGAGATAGATGATTTTGAGGGAATATAGTATTACGATTATCCCAAGAAGTACAAGAAAATCATATCTTCAGCATCTCCTGGCCCATAATCTTCGTGAAAAACAAGAAGCAGTACCTTTAGCCTTGTACTCTCCCATAGTAATGAAGAAATGGTCACAGAGATCGGGAAGCTCAACAACAATCTCCTCCCCAGTGGTAGCTTCCAAAGCATAACTAAGTACCCGAGTGTAAAAGACATTAGAAATCCTACATCCTATAGTTAAAATAAATAGAATATCATAAGTGCCAATCTACATCATTACAACTCCCGCAATTTCTCATATTTTTCAGTCTTTTGAATTTTAGGATGGCAATATAAAATGCAATCACCTTTCAAAGGTGGGCAAGCCCACATATAACAGCTTGTGAACCCACGCTTCTTGCAATATTCATGATAACATATCTTAACACATTGAAAACTCGTGTTAGATAATGAGAAAATGCTAGCTAAAAAAGGAGCTAAGCAGTACATGATTTTCTGACCAACCTATCAAAGCAAAACATTCATTATTGTAACTAAAACTCAGAACGCATAGAAAATTATCAGAATTTCAAGGTAGATGATTTGTGTAAAGCCTCTCCAGACTCTGTTCTAATCTCAGGTCCAACGTATTTAATAGACTCCATGTATGACAAATAAAATGGCGTTGGTGCGGGAAAGAGCATTCAACACCAAATTCTTGAACATATATCCCAAATAAGCAAACTTCTGCACCCTAGATTGTCTGGAAGAAAAGAACAACCTGCCAGCATAATTTCTCAAATAACAGAAATATATTTCCAAAAAACATGGTTTAACTTCAACTTCTTATTCACAAATGAAAGAACTGGCCACAAGGCCTTCTGCTCCAGGAACCTAACAAGTAAGGAGGGAACATTTGCACGGAAAGAATCCAAAATTGATGGCAAGAAGAATGGTGCCCTAGTGGTGTATTCCAAACTACAGATCGGAAGTCCCTATCTCCCTGATAAAAAGAAGGCCATATAATCTGACATCCTATAAACGGCCCGCATCAAGAAATTGAACGCTGCAATGAGCATTGCCTGCACCAGTCCAACGGGAAAAGACACTAATGTTTTGCTCCCTCCACACTTCACCTAGATGCAAATAACAAGTTGGGTTAGAGATTAGCACGAATAAATGTCAAGAAGGTGAACGGCAATATGGCTACAGACCTCCACCTCTCATCTTCTTCCTTCAAATCCTCTAAATCAATTTGATGAAGGTGATCAAAATGAATGCCTTTCGTCAGCCCTATCAACAAATCTAATAATCCAGACCTTGTGCTTTATTATACATTGCCTAATATGAACAAATGCTACACAGATCGTTCGTGCAAATACCCGGTAGATCATGAGATTGTTGAAGTAGAGGAGTACACGGTGAGGACGGTGGCGTTTCTTCACGAGGTGGTCTGGCCATGAAGGATGGACAGGGTGAGTCCAGTGCCAGGTGAGGTAAGCATTCCTGTCGACATGGCTGGAGGCTGGAGCAATCCAGAAGGCACGGGCGAGGGAGGCCGTCATGGCAGTTCACCAAGTAGCAGCAGCAGTGGTACCTTCAAGCAGGCGCAGAGGGTGCTGTGGAAGGTGTTGATGTCGATGGCACAGGGTCGCGGCCAAGGTGGACGCCGGCGAGCGCGACGTAGCTGGTCAACGAATGGAAGCGACAAGGGCATTCCGCGGCAGCTACAGGGATTGGATGGGTTTCACCCAAATCCAATCTGCTTGAGGGAGAGCGAGAGAGTAGAGACGGTTGCCCGAGTAGCAGGGTGTGGAGGCCGTGAGACAAGCAGTCATCAGTCGTCGCGGCAGCAGCGCTCGAGGCGGTGCTCCGCAGTGGCCTTGGGTGTAGCCGAGTGAGAGGAGCCGGGCGGAGTCAGGAGGTGGTGAGGACGGGGGCACTGAAATGCGCGACGAGGCGACGTCCGGAGCCCGTGAACTGTGGTGTGAGTTTGTTGGAAATTTAGTTATAGATATAGATTACTTTGTTTAAAGGGTTAAAAGGGGAAATTAAATTGCGACATCACTCATCAACTTAAATATTATAAAGTGGTATATATATATATATATATATATATATATATATATATATATATAGATAGATGAGCACATTAAAATACCTAAATGGTCTAGATGGTGGTTGATCAGACTACAAATATTTCTTTGAATATGTTCAAAAAAAATTTGAGGGACTCAGTTTTAATGTGAGGATGAGCCTGCCTCAAAAATTAATGTTCCTTTGGTGTTTCTCCCATCCACATGGATCCATTTATTTGCCAAACTTATTGCTTAAATTATCAAATTAAGAGCAAGTTATCCTGAACACAGGATAAATTCTATTGCAATGGTTAATGTCATCGAATAGCCTTCATGAGCGTTGAGTCACTATTGTTTGGTTTTGGGTATCAATTTGAAGCATTTAATGCCTAATATATACACTCAACATGGTTTCGACCCATCTCTTATCAAGAGAGCTAAACCAAGGCATGACCAAATTTTACAGAATTCCAATTTGCCAACATCTTATTGTAGACATGCAGTCTTACACACCTCAATAGGAATCCAAATTCGTTCGAACTACATATCATACGACTTCTCCATTGCAGTTAGTACGTGGAAATCAAGCATTAGCAAAAGTATTTCCCATCTGCGAAAATTCAGTTACGCTATATACATATCGATATCACCACTCCAGTATACATTAATGGGCTCTCACCAATAATTGGGAATCTATGTAAGGTATAATTTTCTATCACTCATAAAATACCTCGAGCCCCTAACAGGGGACTTATTCCCAGCCCAGTACGTTGATTACATTTTCAATAAGGACAATTTTCTAAGCATTAGGGGGAGATTTGTACCACATAGAATGCTAGGAAATAAATCAGAATATCACAAGCATCCAGTCCTTAATCCACGTACTAAATAATCTGAATCAGAAATTCAGAGAAACACAAATTTGCAACACATTGAAAATAATCTGCCATATACATTTTCTGATCACAAATGTGTCATCGCATAATCTGCCATATGCATTTTCTGATCACAAAGGTGTCATCGCATATCCTTGTAGTAAATGTACCAGAAAGAATGGAGGTACCTAATAAACCACTCATCTCCCTAATGAGAACAAGAGGGGGAGAAATCTGATCGCAAAAGACACTGCTTCTTAAAAGTGTCAGTGCAAATAAAAGAATTCAATTCCTCAATTCAACTTCAAGTTGAAAGACGCCTGACAGATGCTCAACATCCAAAACCCAGCACAAATGCGCATACAAATTTAGATGCTGAGACATCGGAACACCTTAACTGCATTGTTGTGGGAAATCACGAGAAGTTAGAAGGTATAAATCAAAATTTCACAAATCATATCGATTCAGGAGATTCATATAATATAAAGACTACAATTATTGTCAACATATATTTCTCTTTAAAATTGCTAACAAATCTTCAAATGGATCTTGAACCAAAATCCTAAGTAGAGTGCCTCGTGCACTCAGATTGGTTCAAATAGAAGATGGCAATTGAGGTAGAATTACGCTTGCTCATCAAAAGAGAAGTATCTAGCGCGGTAATAACTACTCCTCATAATGTCTTTCCTACGGAAGCAAAATGGGTTTTTCGTTCAAAGGAAACAAAAACAATGTGGTGATGAAATATAAAGCAAGACTTGTAACATAAGGGTTCACGCAGAGACCTGGCATCAGTTATGATGAGACATACTCTTCTGAGGGGAATAAAATTCCAATATTCAATATTATTTGCAGAACCTGTGAATTTGATGTAGTGACTACATACTCATATGGCTCACTAAATTCGGATATCTACACGGAAGTTACTGAAGGACTTAAAATTCCTAATCCAAAATATAAATTGCAACATATATTGTGTACAACTTTAAAAGTCACCTTATGACTTAAAACAATTCAAAAAAAATGTGGTATAAACTGATTGATAAGAGCTGCTTCTTCAGAAGGGTTACTCAAATAATGATGATTGCCCATGTATATTCATAAAGAAATCCTCAAATGGATTTTATATTATCTTATTGTATGACAATGATCTCAATATCATTAGAACTATACAAGACATATAAGAGGCAAATAATCATCTAAAGACAGAATTAAACATAAAAATCTTGCAAACAAAATCTTGTAAAAATCTAGCAGATTTATTCAGAAAGTACATACCAACATCTATATTCCAAAAATATGTTCATAAAATTGGCATGAGACGAATTCAAGATTTGCAAGGTTCAGAGGGAGTAAACTCCAAAGACATAACTTGTTAATGATCATGAGATCATAAATATTGTACTCTTTTCCTTTATGAGGTTTTCCAAAAATGGTTTCTTATAAAAGATTTTTAATGAGAAAAGGTTTTTAATGAGACAATATTAATACAAGCATTCATATATGTCGTATCATTTTCTCCTTATTTTTCCCATTGGGTTTTAAAAGAGTTTTTCATGACATATTATCCAATATTAAGAATTTAAATATGACATATCATTTACTCCTTATTTTCCCATTGGATTTTAAAGGAGCTTTTCATGGCATTCATTTTCTCCTCATATTTTTCCCACAGGGTTTTTAGAGGAGTTTTTCATATGCACTATATACAATGATCGAATTGATAAGGGGGAGTGTTACGAATCAAATATATGTAATCAATTGCTAACTGCAATTAGCAGTTACTAATATCTCTTCTAAGAGACATGTCCCTTCAAATGCAACTGCCATCTCTTCCCTTCTTGTATATAAGCGTAAAATGTACAAACAATGAATAGATGGTTGATCTCTCATTCTCTTGTGTCCAAACACTGCCTCTACAATTCTTACTCTAACAAATAATATTAGATTAAATACTAATGTAACCATTAACGAACCGGAGAGACACCACCATAGCATGGAAACAGAACGAACAGGCAACATAATAATGTTCAGATGCAAATTCAAGTCAGAATAATTGATTGATGCAGCAGATCGTTTCACTAGCATAACAAATGATAACAAATGACTGACACCTCTATGCTACTCTAATTTTCTTATCGGTAGCATAAGCAAGCAAGCAAGCAGCTTCTAGGAGGGAATGAAAGCATCCAGATAGATGCTAAAAAAGCTAATCCAACCAACCCGTCAGGGTATAATTATACACAGCCCTAAAAGTAGAACAATTATCATCAAAGTACCCTAACACAGATTCCTTATCAACACAAGCTCCCAGCCATGGCTGGCCTTCTCCAAGAAAGCAGATCAGTGTCCCGGTTCAGCAGCGCTGTTTGAACATTCCAAACACGAGTTAGAGGACAGACATTCTTCTCTTGGTGTTGAACACCCGCTGGGCATTGCCAAATTTCCCTGTCATCATTTGCTCACGCAGAGCTGGATCGAAGATCCCAGCACCAGACATCAGGGCAGTTCTTGGTGGAGCAGGTGAACCAAGAGCTACCCTTTTCTGGATACTGAAGCATAGCTTGCTAGCATTTCCAGAACCTGATTGCAGACGAAGCCTCTGCTGTGGTGATGAGACATTGTTTCTTGACTTCCACATGGACAGCAATGGAGGGCTTGTGAACTTGCTGCTGCTGCCAAACTCAATTCTTTTGAACTTTCCTCTGACATCTGGAGTTGCATCAACTGGTGCTTGCGCTCGTGCTGCTAGTGGTGTTCCTGAAATTGAATTAAACGTAGCAGCTTGTCTTGTTATTCCTGGCATTTGGATACGGGACAGCCGAGACATTGCTCTCTTCTCAGGAAATACAGAGATCCGCTCTCTCTCGCTTGGTAGTATTGCAATCGAGGATCGCCTCTTGGGCTGGAGAGGGATTTGTCGCATCATGGGAACCAAAGATACACGCCGTGCTTTGCCAGCAGCCTTGTCTACAACAGCTTTGTTCATCACGGGAATGTTCTCTTTGTTCTGAACTGAAGGTCCCTTACTGAGTTTCAGTCTGGAAGGGCCTGAAGGTGGCGGCAAGTGGTTGCTTATCCTTCCCAGTGGTGGTCTCTGCCTCATAGGAGCAAGTGGTGGTCTCTGCGTTATGGGAGCAGCAGGTGATGGCTTCGTGGATCTCACAATATCCCTAGCAGCCTTCTTCTCATTAGCTAATTCATTTTCCAGCTCCCTAACCTGTACAAAAATAAATGTCATAAGCATTGACTAGAATAGACAAATACAGACAGGATTCAGTCTTTGGTGAATTAAACAGAACTGAATCTCTCACTTACCCGCTGCAAATGAGTTCTGCATGCTTGCTCACTCTCCCTTATCTGTTCCACAACATTCAATTATGTTAAAACATAGTTCCATAGATGAAGTAATTTTTTGGCTGTCAAATAGCAATGATGGTTGACACAACATACCTTATCTTGAAGTGTTCTGAAGACATTCTCACGAGAAGCATATTTGAGCTGCATCAACTGCAAGCTTTCATTCAACTTCGCATTTTCCTTCTCCTCATGACAGAGTTTCTCGGTCTGGAATGGACTTTTCAGTTAATATAATAACAGTTATGTCATGTTATAAATTTTCAGTGAGGTAATAATTGAAGTACCATCTGCTTGAGCTTGAAACTTTCAGCTGGATCTGCTTGTTTACGAGCAGGGCCGTGTTCTATAGCTCGAACTCTACTAGCAAAATTAAGCGAGCAGAGAGTTTCTCCCGAATCTGTAGAGCTTGGACTTATCTGCACAAACATAAGTGTTTTGCAATCTCCACCTGCAACAGTTAACTCATAGTGTGAACACTCCATCTCTTCGCTTCTATGTTTGGACAGTATATAAGTGAAATTCAATAGGAGATGAATCATTTAGATAATCATCAGAATCAGTGCACCTCTTGCATAACTAATGCTACTATAAATTTTCACTTACCTAGTGAACTTTGCAGCAGATGAGTCAACTTGGAATTCCTATTTGACAGCAAAAGGAAAATTGAATTAGGTGGTAAGACTGAGGTGAAGCTAGGCTTCTTTAAGTAGCTAGGCAAGGTAGATGTTGAAGCATGTGAATACTGAATAGGACTGACCTATATGGGATGTGAGCATTTTTGGAGGCAAGGGCAGCAATAACATCGCCCAATGCAGAGAGTGATTTGTTGATGAACTTTGACTCCTTCAGCCTCTCTCCTTCTACTTCAGTTTTAGCCAAACGCTCGCTTCCAGCAAGGTCGACCAACCACATGTGGCTTCTGCTCTTTTCGCCAGTCACCAAATGCTCACTTCTAACAGTGACCCTAACCAAGCTGCAGATACAACACAAGTTCGGATACCATCATCCCAATGCTGTAGTAACTCTATTCCTATGAAAAGTAGACAACCTAACTCCAATTGCTACTTGCTAGTGATCAATCATGAATATTGAAAAATGGCATCCTATGAGCTGAATTAATTAGAAGGAAAGCTACACAAGTTGCAAAACACCAAGAAACTCACCTGTGGGAGCGGCTGCTCAGTTCATTGGCACTGGTTGATCCAACAGACCTGTTTCTAGCGCCAGTTTTCAGTTTCTCCCAGACGCCATCTATTGTAT
This sequence comes from Stipa capillata, assembly GCA_019208055.1. NCBI lineage: Eukaryota > Viridiplantae > Streptophyta > Magnoliopsida > Poales > Poaceae > Stipa > Stipa capillata. Next base: position 40,033 of record JAGXJF010004804.1, on the reverse strand, counting down.
AAATGGGGGACTCGATCAAACCAGGCACCTCTTGTGCCCCATCAGCACTTTGCTTTATGTCCAACCTTTGGATGCAACAAGATATTATTATGCTTAAAAAAATCTACTATCAGGTCAGGATCAATGAAAAAGAAAGGAAATATACCTTTTTGCTGTTTGCTCACAGTTGTCATCAAGAAGGTCCCTGATTTTCTCATTATAGACTTCCAAGATGCTCACACAGAATGTGTACGCGACAGATGAGCTTCTCTCCTCTGACATCCTGAACAGTTCTTCCAGAGCCCTATAATTAACACCCCTATTCTCTGGAACACCTTCCATAGTGAAGGTCTTCCCTGTTCCTGTTTGCCCATATGCAAAGATGCATACGTTGAAACCATCCATTACTGACCTCACGACTGGCAGGCTCTCAGCAAATACAGCTTCTGAAGGAAACAATTGGAACGTGACACATTAAATTCACCATCCTTCAACAATATAATCATATCTCTGAAATATATTCTGAGCAAGAATGCACATGCCATCTGTTTAATCAAATTATTACTACAATAAACTGCATCTGCATGTTACTGTTGCAGCTTCACGAAGAATACATAGCTAATAAGCTCATTCATGTTACAAAAGAATGAATTTGAAACGGAAGTTAGGGTATGCCAAGCAGTTATTACCTTGATCGTCAACCGGCCCAAATACATGATCAAATTTAAAGATCTTCCTTTCTTTCTCTGAGGGAACATATTGCAGCTCAGTCTCCTGGGACGGATCGACCTCAACCACTGATGAGGACCCACTGGAGATCTCATCGGCACTTAGAGGCCGGCACCGGCAGAACACCCTGATGTTTCCCCTCAGCTCGATGAGCTCATTGTACAAACGACGCCGTTCTGCACACTCAGCCGTGTACTTCTTCTTCAAGCCATCGAACCTCGGTGCACATTCCTCGGCGCACTTAGCCACCTGCTGCTTGTACCTCTCCATTAGGCTGTTATACCTTCCCCCTACAACAAATAAGACCGAACACCAATGATGTGTATGCTTAAACAAGACCAAACATGCAAAAAGGATTTTCATCCATCCTTAAACAAGGTGTGTATGCTTGTTTGTGTACCTAGGAACCGGAGGGCAGCAGGGCGGTCAGGGTTGCGATGTCCTTCAGCCGTGGTGATGGGATAAGGCAATCATCAGTTTGGTCTCCGAATTCCTGTAAGAACAAGAAATCTAGAAATCAGAAGAGAACACAAATAACAGAGTATGGAGATAAGAGAGACAGCATTCAATAGCCAATAGAAAATCCAAGAGATCTATGTGCAGGAACCCAAAATTTCCCACCTCCAAGAAGCTCCGGAGAGCCTCGCCTTCTCCTCCTGCAACCGCCGCATCCTCCTTCACCACCACCTCCTCAACCGCCTCCTCTTTCTCCGCCTCCTCGTTGGTCAGCACCGCTTCCTCACCTGAAACTACGACAAATTGCCCACCGTGAGAAGAATACCACCAACAAGCCTTACCACTCGCTTGCTACAGGACCAAGAACCAAACCTTTAGGCTGCTGAGGCATCGGCGCCACCGACGCGGGAGACGGCGGCGGCGCAGGGTTCGGATCTGGGGCCCCCGCGTGGCGATTCGGGCTCGGGTGGTCCGCGGACTCCACGGCGCTGCGTTCTTCCTCACCACCTGACAAGCACGGTCGCCATGAGACAACCAAGAAAACCAACACCCCAGTTTCTTTTCGCAGAAGAAGGAACCGTGCGTTGCGTACCTTGCGGCCCCCGTGGCGGAGACACCTCCAGCGGAGGGGACGGTGGCGGGGAGGAGGAGGAGGCGACCAGCTGCGGCCGCGCGGTGTCCGGATCCGCTTCCATCGAAGTGATCTGGGGTCGGGAGGAGCGGAGATTTGGGGATTCGAGTTGGGGAATTGGGGATTTTGGTTGCGGGGAGCAGATGGAGGAGAGGAGATGAGGAAGAGAGAAATGCGAGATGTGAGGAGCGGATTCGATTTTTGAACTTGCGGGGGGATTCCTGGGAGACGACCGTTGGAGAGGCTGCTCTTTGCCATCGCGTTTCTTTGGAATTTTTTAAAAATATTATTTTTTTCGGTAAATCACAGCACTACAACACAAAATGGGAAAATTTCAAAAATACGGTCCGGTTGGTCGCCCGACTACCGAAATGTAGCAATTGGCAAACCAATCGCCGAAACGAGGAAGTCGGTAGCCCAGTAGCCGAATATTTCAACTGATTTTGGCGCAAACCCGACTTGGGCCTAGTCGGCCAGCCAGCTGCCGACTTGAGCCTAGTCGGCCAGCCAGCTGCCGACTTGTGTTCTAGCTGCCCTATTTATCCACCCCCAGACCTCTCTCTGCCTCCCACCCACCGACGAACATAATAGATCAAGTACGTGGATAGAGAGGAGAGGAGAGGGGTTTTGGAGGCGAGGTGGAAGAGGGATTTCGGCAGGGGGGCTCAAGTGAGGTAAATATTTACGGAAATTTTTTTAGTTTAACTACGCCCATATTGCAAAATTGTAGGAATGTCTTCATCTGGTTCAGACGACATGCCGAACGAGAAGTTTACTGCCGATGTGCCGAACGAAGTCGAGGTTCCCCTCTGCTGGTGCCAAGATCCGTGCAAACTAATGGTGTCAAGAGAGATGTCGTACACATTTGGAAGAAGGTTCTTCATATGTGCTAACTACGATGAAGAGTCAGCGAAGATTGCCGTGCGCACACAGCGTCAAAGGGTAAAACACGCATTTCACCCAATAGTTCTTGGTTCCACCCGCTTGTAACACAATACAATATAATGCTAACACTCATTTGCTTGCAATCTCCACTCACTATATGTGACTACATACAGTGGCTGGACAATACCCAATCGAAAGAGGATGAAGAACAACTCATGTGTGAGGTATATTTTAGGCGAGATTACACTGCAACACATGCACGAGGCGGAGGAGGCGGAGAAGCGAAAGCGTTGACCGGAGGAGCAACGCAAGGAAAAGATGGAGGCGGAACGTCGAGCTGCGGAAGCACGCGAGGCTGAAAGGGCGAGGAAGCGCGAGATCGCGCGTCGCGCGAAGGAAGAAGGAGAGGAAGCTCACGCTCATCGTATGAGGAAGGGAAAATATCCGAAAGACCCTAAGTAGGTTGTCCTATGTTCTATTATCTTAGTTGTTCTATTATTATGTTGTTCGGTTTTATGGTTGTATCATGTGAATGTTATCGTACCATCTACCCCATGTGTACTGATAACAATATATCGTACTCGTAGTCTAGATTTCGATGTAATAAACTAAGTGTTCCATGGAAAAGTAGTACAACTAAGATAGATAAAATCCAAAAGGATGCGGTTATAAATATTCGAAACAACTACTCTTGCTAGTCTCCCTAGGCAGGTCCTCCTGGGCCTCCCTGTCCACGTCCTTGACGCGGCCCCCTCCGCGGCCTCTTGCGGAAATCCGTTAACTGTCCTGGCGGAAAAATCGTACGATGGCCTCTACCGTGCAAGGGCTCATCAGGCTGAGGGGTGGTAGGCTGGGTGTCTTGCGTGGGTGGCGGCGGCGAAGACGGGGCAGGATAACCTCCTCCCAACGCAGAACTGTCAGCGGGGTCGAACTGAGTGTTCAGGAAGTATCGAGACGGGCTGTCCGAACCTCCTCCTCCATGTGACATGGGAACAAAACCTGTGTGAGACAATAGCTCATGATTGTGAGTAAAAATATTGAATATATTACGGAAGCAGCAAAAGATTGCATACCAGGTGTGGGAATCATGGACGGAATCTGTGTAGGTGTGCGCCGAGAGCTCGACGGCATGTCCCAGGGAAACAGCTGCCTGACCTCCTGCTGCAGCGCCTGCCAGGACGACCCACCGGCCTATGAAGGACCTGGGGGAGTAGGCTGCATCACAGACGGCCTTCGAGGGAGGTGTGCTGCACGTTCTCTCTGCGGGTCGACCACATCTGACACCCGTGTGCACGAAAGAGCGTGGAGCAAACTACGGCACAACTCCTCTGCACGAGACCACGCAGTAGAGTCCTCTGTTGTCCTATGTGATGAGCTCAAGCTCGTTAGTGCGGTCGTGATGTGTCATGAAGCTCACTGCCACCTCAGTCTGCACGTACATAAGAAGTTGTCAGAAACAAAAAGAGTGTATAACATATATTTTCAAACACGTAGTAGAACGTACCGCATTGGCCCTCAAACGTGCACTATCTAGTGGGTACAAATCTGTGGTCCGTGCTGGCCGGATCTCTTCACGCTCCATGCGTGGTAGAAGGAAAATGCGAGTCCGACCAACGTACCACTGGAAGTAAGCCCGATGGGCCTGAAGGTCGAAGGTCCTGGACTCCTCCCAACAGTCCGCCGTAGCCTCCCCCCAAGCTTGAATGTAAGGGTGCAGGAGCTATGTCCACTCCTGTGCCCTAAGACACCCCCTCTACGAGACCAGCTATAAAAATTCAAATTTTGAATGCTTTAGATATGTAAGTAATTTTGTTGATTCCATAATAGCAAGGTAAATGGGACGTACTCATGCGTGGCACGACCCAGAGAAACTGTGTGTGACGATGGTCCGTCCTGGTGTAGGCCGAACTGTCGCATCACACGATGCATAGCATAGTCTTCAACGAAGATATCGAAGACCAACTTCTTTCTTGTCATCCAGTATGCCTCGTCTCTAGTGCATAATGGAGAAAGGCCGTGGGGAGCACAATAGAGCCTAGCCTCCTCAATGTAAGGCTCCCACGTGACCTTCTCGTGAGGCAAGAAGTCAAACTGCTCCGTGAATGCGAGGTAGCAGTTTCTCAGCTGTGCAAACGCGAACTGTGGCTGTAGCATGAGAGTACAATAATGTAAGTGGCAACAATCAAATGGATATAGCAAAATTACGTAGGGTTGTACGCACGAACTTACACGACGCCGTGTCTACAGCGAACCGAAAGTAGGTCCCCTGAGTGGGTTGTTGCGGTACAACTCAACTCCGTAAGGCTCGTCCGCGTTCATGAATGGTCTCCCTATAGGGAAACGCTCGAACGACCAAACCTGCAAAGTATGTAATGACGCTAATATATTGTGAAATATTCATAACATACAACTACAAACAACTAACCTGCAACAGAAGGGGGCAGCCCAGCAACGACGGCTTCGTCGTAGTCCTTGTGCAGGCGTCACATAGCGCGCGCGTAGTGGCCGAAAGAACGGCCGATCCCCAACTCCTGGGTGGGACATCGCTGGGGTCCTGCACGTCCGCTATCTGTCTCGCAATCTCGATGTGGGCATCGACCGTGTCGCCGTGAAAGTTGGTGAACATCACGTAGCCAAACAGCCACATGATGTACACCTCCAACGAACGAGTGACCTGGTGGTTCGTCAACTGCTCACCAGGCCAACGAAGCTCTCCTAGCTGCACGAAATGCTCATTTGGTTACAACTTTTATAAATAACAGCATGACCGAGATAGGTTGTTCGAGCTTACCTCAAACCATCGGTACCACGCCCACTTCGGGCCGTGCTTCTGGTGCTCGTCGATAGGCTATAGGGGATCTTCGTGGGGACGAACACCTGCGAAGCGCTGCACGAGATCTGCCCGCCAGGTGGGTGAAGCCTCCAAAGGTCCAACTGTTGTCCCCGCGATCGGGAGACCTAATAGGTAAGACGTGTCCTGCAGCATCGAGACCATCTCTCCCCAAGAAAAGTGGAAGGTATGGGTCTCCGGCCTCCATCGATCGACGAGGCACGTCAACAAAACCTTGTCGAAAGGAAAACGTCTAGACCTGTCCTCCATGTCATGATGTTTCTCGTCCTCACTGAGGACATGGTAGTCCTCGTCAGTGCCCTCCACCATCCGTGCCAGGGAGAGTAGACCCGCCCACTCCAACCTACAAAATTGAACGCATATTACATATCACAATGACTGGCTTACATGGGGTCTCGTGTAGATGTACCTATTGATCCACGCTGGGTGAATCCTCAATGCCACACGAGGGGTTCGGGTCCTGAAGACCGGGCTGAACTCGCCGTCGGCAATCTTCTTCGCTCGGTGCTTACCGTCCACCCACGCATCGAGTAACTCGAAGTCCGTCATACCTGTAAGCCTGTTGCAGGATCATAACATGTAGCACATGTCAAGCAGTACTGCTTATCAATGCATCAAAACGGTACAACAAAAAATGTTCAATTACATAATAGACCGGACCAAGCTGGCACATATTAGAAGTTCAGTAGAATTATTACAAACAAGTTCAAACACAGTAGGAGACTACAACAAGGAAGTTCAATTACGTAATAGACCGGACCAAGCAGGCACATATTAGAAGTTCACTAGAATTATTACAAACAAGTTCAAACACGGTACTAAACTTCAAACATAATAGGAATAGTACAAAACATTACTTAAGACATATCATTAGGAAGCCTAGTTCTCACTCCGCGAAGGCATGATGTCCACGCTCTCGTCCAGCCCCAGTAGAAGGGACTGCCAATGTACTTGCCGTGGGATCACCTCCGGTTGGTCCTTTAATTTGGGACAATGTTTCTTCCGATGGCCATAAGCGGCACAATGCAAGCACTGCCTTGTAGGCCCCCCAACCTCTGACTCATCCATGTCATTACGAATTCGACGAACTCTACGCCGCCCCTTGTTCTGACGAAGTAGGCTCCAGTGCAGTATGAATTCCCTTTGATCCTCTTCTACTTTGGTGAAGTTATCGACAGAACGGAATCTAGTCATTTCACCGCTCCATGTTGCAAGGACGGCCTCCTTTAAATAATACGGTGACATGAAAGAGGTAGAATCCATACCAATTAGCCCACACGCGGCTAGCACATGTGAGCACGGTTTGTGTAGAAGAAAAGGCTTGTTGCATGTGCAGCTACAGGTTGGAATTTCTTCACACCCGAAAGGAACCTCGAACGTCCGAACCTCATTTGTGGTTCCAAAACTTGTCTTATCCCGTAGTTGAACTTCGTACCTATGTTGCAGGTTGCCAATCCTTATGACGGTGTGCATCTTCCCCTTTGCTATCTTCTACTCCATGTACTGCATGACCGTCGCGCTGAAAGGAGTTTCAGTGTAGGTGCTCATGTGCAATGCAGCTGTTTGATACCTTTCTTGGAGGTACCGAATTGTCCCATGAAGTATGCTCTCCACGATAGCAACTAAGGGTAAACCGCGTTGTCCACGAAGTACCCAATTGTACACCTCCGCCAGGTTAGTTGTCATGATACCGTACCTCGCACCGTGAGTGTCAAAGAGCAAGGACCATCTTTTCTTTGGCTCATTCTCTATCCATTCGGAGAAGGTCTTGATTCGTCCACCCTTCTTCCTCTTAACACCGGGGTCAATACCAGGTAGAACGCATAGTTCTTTCGGCTCCTCGTCTGCTGTTATTGCTATTGCCGTGGCTTTCTTCCTCTGCTGAGTTAACTCTGTTTTTTGTGAATTCATCAAGCTTAGCCCACAGTTTATAGAACTTCTTTTACTGATTTTGTTTGCATAGCCTCTTGAAGAGATTCATAAGACGTTTGTTTCTGAACTGCCGGTAGAAATTAGCCCCCCAGATGGCGAATGCACCAGCGCCTTTGCATATCAGCCTAGGGTTCAAGCTCATCCGGTCCAGGGTTTGTTAGAATCTTCACGACCTTCAATATACCGAGATGTCTGTTATGGAGTATGTACACGTTTGGTCGATTTTTTACTACACATCGCTTCAGTCTTCTGAAGAACCATAGCCAGCTCGCGTAGTTCTCACCTTCAACAAATGTGAAAGCCAGTGGAAGAATTTAGTTGTTACCATCCACTCCAATAGCAGTAAGGATTTGCCCCCTATACTTGCCTGTCAAGAATGTACCATCAACACACAGCAAAGGTCGGCAATGGTTAAATGCTTGAATGCAAGCTCCGAAGGAGAAAAAAGCCCGGTTCATCTCTTTAAATCCTGGTGACTCGGATGACAAAGTGTACTTGATGTCGACATACGTGCCCAGGTTCCTGGCTTGTAGTGTTCACAGCAGGTAGGGAAGGTTGTGATATGAATATCTGAAATTCTCAAATCACATCTCCATGGCTTTCTATTTAGCACGCCATGCCTTTCCATAGCTGATTGAGAACTGGTACTTGTTCTTTATTGCTACTTGAATATGTTTCGCTTCGATATCTTTCTTCTCCACTATCTCGGCGAACATCAATCTTGCAATTAGACTTGAAGTCATGTTACAATGCTCTGCGAAGACGTTGGATCGAACACAGTTATGAGGCGCTACTCTACTAACAATCCAAGTCACTTCGTATTTCGGGACGTGAACATGCACAGAGCAAGGACAACCATTACTGTTGCACTTTGCGGTGTATTGGGTCGGGGTAGACACTTGAACATAAGATGTTCTTTGCGTGGACATACCCCATAAAGCAACTGCATCTTTCAATTCGAACTTGTTGCGATACATGGTGCCATGTTTTATCGCATTGCTTCTAAACTCCCACGATGACTCATGCCCATCTGTCACACGCATACCACCCAATAGTTCTTGGTCCCACCCACTCGGAATTTGATGATCAGAAGTCTCCTCGTCCTCAGCACTATCTTCATCATCGGCCTCCTTGTCGTCATCTTGTGCAATGCCCGCTAGATCTTTCTGCTCCATAGCCTCCACCAACTCTTCGAATTCCTCAGCTTCATCCGCCCGCCCAGTAGAACCATGGTTAGATCTAATTCCTCCCGAAATCACTGCTTCAGAATAATCATCGGCTCCGTATTGTGTTACCCCTTGTGCTGATGCACTTATGTGATCTTTTTTGTACGCTCTAGAAAGATACCCCATTGAATCTTTCGCAACAGCTTGCACCAAAGCAACAGGCTCATCCTTACGACCACTGCAGACCCTAAGCCAAGAACTCCACTCCTTCGTTCTTTCAACAGACATCAGATCCCAGCGCAGGGAACTTAAGGACATTGTAAACACAGCTTGAATGCTGACGCTATACTTGTTTGTATCAAGACCAAAGCTATGGGTGAACCAGTCTTTAGCTTCTCTAATGTTCATCGACTCAGGATTTTGCAGAGGCAATACAGTGTAACTGAATGCACTAAGATCAACTCCATACGAGTTTGTTCTCACTTCTCCAGGACCATAAAAAATCTTGAATCTCACTATGTCAGACATTCCTGTCATCCGTAACATCATTTCGTAAAATTTATAATGAGATGCTACACCTATGTTCAAGATGTAGGAGACTCCTAATATGTAGCTATATATATTGAACTGATCTATAATAACAAAACTAGGTTTACGACTATTTCTTAACCACGTAGTCCACTTCTATTATTTCTGTACGATTTTTCTAGTTCTATATAACTATTTCTAAAATCGTCAACTATATGATTAAATCGTGACATATGTGATCATAGATGGAATTCAGTTTCTGAAACGCCGCAGATAAATTATTCTAACACCTTATATACCTAACATATTAATATTATTTCTAACACTAAGCTACCATGCTAATACTAAGATACACAAGACAAAGTTCTGCAATTAATGTATTCCAACTAACTAATAAACTAAATCGACAATTTTTTTCAAATTTAGGGTTACCTAAACGATGAAAAATCCCGCAACGCCGCTTCTCTCTTCTCTTCCTCTCCTCTTCTTCCTCATTTTCCTCTTCTTCTCTTCTCTTCTCTTCCTCTCCTCTTCTTTCTCCTTCTTCTCTTCTTCTCCTCCTTCTCTTCTCTTCTTCTCCTCTCTCTCCAACGCCGCGCCGTCACCGACGCCCTCGCCGCCGGACCCCGGCCTCACCGCGCCTAGCCGGCCGCCCCCCACCGCCGACCCTCGCCTCGCCAAGCCATGCCGCCGCCGCTCGCCCTCGTGTGCGTGTGTGTGTGCGCGCGTGCGTGCCTTTGTGCGAGTCGGGCTGGTAAACGCCGACTAGGCCCAAGTCGGCCGACGGGATGCCGACTAGAGGTCTAGTCGGCCGATGGGATGCTGTCGGCGTAGAGACGCCTCTAGCGGTGGTCCGGAGGGACCCCCTTTGGAATTCGGCCCAGGGGAGTAGTGAGTCTCTTACGAGCCCTGGGGTGTATTAGAGCTTTGCGAGTAAACCCGGTGGCTAAGGAAGTAAAGACGCAGACATTTACCCAGGTTCAGGCCGCCCCGGAAGGCGTAATACCCTACATCCTGCTTGTTTTTGTATATATTGGCGTATATGGAGAGTATGATGAGTTACAAAGGTGCGCACTGTTCTTCTTCTTGCTCTAGCCCCGAGGAAGAACGGTGCTTCTTTGGTACGGAGTAACCTTAGAGGGATCTAACCTAAGGAAAATCGAGCTAGGAAAAGAGCCAACCCTTTGCATGGACCAGGCTCTCCCCTTATATACCCGGGGGAATACCACATAGGTCGGCAAAGGAAAACATGAGCTGTACTTGTGCTGTAGACGACGTGGGCGTTACTGGAAGCGCCCACACCTTCATTTAATGCCCACTTGAGACTTTCGGCCGGGCCGTCGCCTCGCGGTGTGTCGGAGCAGGGGCTCTGACACCTTTGCCTTCGGCGGGCCCCGCGGACGGAGACTTACGGGGTTTCTTCTGACTGGGTTGGTAAGTCGTCCTCTCACGGGCCCCATGGGTCAGCCTCTCATGCCGCGCAATTGGTTGCGCGGCGGCGTCCCCCATGGGGTGAAAAGGTTGACAGCGACAGGGCGTGCGGGGCGGCGCGCTTGGTCGGTCAAAGAATCTGTCAGCCCGGGCCCCACCCCTGAGAGAGAGAGAGGGGGATAGCTAACAGAGCTTATCGCCTGCACCGGCGGGACCCAGCCTGACCGTCATCATGCCCTCACAGGGCTTTGGGTTCCCCGTCGGAATGACAGGCATTAAATGCCTCCGCCAGGGCGGAGGCTTGCCGGAGAAGCTTGGCGCTGGACGACGTGCATGGACGAGGGCCCCACCAGAGGACACGTCATCCCCCGGGCACTCGGCCCCGAGCGACCTCCTTCGCTAGGAGGGGCGCCAGCTATCTTCTACAAGCCCCCGAGCAACCGCGGGCGCTCGGGGAGCACCCGTCGGGGGGCCGTTCGGGGCGCCTTGAAGGGGGAGCCCGAGGGAGAGTGCTCGGGGGGCGGACCCCGAGCGCTCCCCTGGGCCCCACATCTGCCAAGATGCCGAGCGCTCGGGAGGGGACCCCGAACGCGCCCTTCGCCTTCTGGGACGCCGAGCGCTCGGGGACGGACCCCGAGTGCTCACTCAGTGCATGGGCCGTGGGCTCCCGGAGGCCCACGACTCCTTCTGCTTTGCGGATGCAGCCTCTGGAGGAGACCCCTGATTCCTTGGGATTGGCCGCGGGCTCCGTACGACGATCCGGGTGGGGCCCAAGGCCCCAGCGACCGGAGCGCCACGCGTCACCCTCTACGGTATCTGGTTGGCCTCCGCCGGCGGTTAGGGGTACCCTGGGCCCCATTCCGCCGACAGTAGCCCCCGGCCTTATCTCCCAGCAACGGCCCGAAGGGCTGCGACTGGGGATAAGGCCTTTCCTTCTTGGGCCAAGCAAAAGATGCTGGCCCATTCTGATGCGCCCCGCGGAGGGGCGCTTTTAACGCGCCGTGCGCGGAGCGGGAGCGACGCCTAATCCGCACGCGCCACCTGGCCGCGGCGCTTCGGGTTGCGCCCGCGCGGGAAAAGCACGCTGCTCCGGACGGTTGCGTGCCCCGGATTTCGCGCGACTGCAAATCCACTGCCAACGGCAGTAAATTGACAGCCCATCATTGTTTTTTGGAAACCGCCGGATGGTTGAACTTCTGCGGTTTTTTTCCTTTTCGAAAAGAAAACCACTTCTCACTTTTGAACTTCTCACCTCCTTGCGCAAACGCTCTGTCTCCCAAAGTACTTGCGCTTTCTTCGTCTTCTTCCTCCCGCCGCCGCCATTTTTGCCCCCCGAAAGCCTTCTCCGCCACCAAATCGCCACCATAATGACTCGCCGCAAGACCCGGCAGAGCGGCTCCCCGACGCCGAGCTCGCCTAGCATGCTCCAGAAGTCCCGCCTCCTCAACGAGGAGGCGATGGACAAGGTCCGGGGCATCGTGGTGCCGGAGGGCCGCCCGAACCCGACGGTGGTGCGGGCGGCGACGTACCCGCCGAACCCGCGGGCGAACGAAGCGGTGATCTTCACGAGCTTCCTAGGGGCGGGACTTCTGCCGCCATTCTCGGCGTTCTTCATGGAGATCCTCAAGGATTATGGGGTCCACCTTCTCCATCTCACCCCCAACTCCGTGGTAGTGCTGGCGATCTTCGCCCACCTCTGCGAGATGTTCGTCGGGGTGATGCCGTCGGTGGCGCTCCTTCGGCATTACTTCGTCCTACGATCGGTCGGGAGGACGCGGGGCTCCGGCCGAGCGGAGGTCACCGGCAGCGCCAACTTCCAGCTCCGGGGAGGGAAGGAGGCCGATCCTTACATTCCGCAGAAGTTGCGGAATAAATGGGACGATTGGCGCCAACAGTGGTGCTATGTCAATACCGACCCGGCGACGGAACTGCTAATCCCGGAGGCGCCGGCGGAGCACACGAAGGCATGGGAGTACATGGACCCGAGCGACAAGGAGCTGTTTTTGGCGGTGGCGCGCATCACCCAACTTCAGGAGCTGGGGCTGACGGCCACCATGGTCGTCGGCGATTTCCTCCGACGCCGGCTGGCGCCGCTACGGGAGCACGCGCGACCGGCGTGGATGTACACCGGCGACGATGACTTCTGCCGGACGGAGGTCGGCGCTGGCAAGAACCTGACCCCTGCCGTGGTGGCGATGTTGCTGAAGGTGCTGCTCGAGGAGCAAGACCCTTTGCAGGCCGAGCTCGCCCGGCCGGACCTGCCACTCTGCGTGCATGCGGACCGGCAGAATATCCTGGACATGATGCCGGTGTGCGACGCACATGGCTTCGTGTCCGCGCCGAGAGCTGGCCTGCGCGTGCCGGCTGGGGGCATTCGGATCTTCTCAGATGAAGACGAGGTGCAGGCGCGGGCGGCCGGAGCCGCGAGCGCCCCGGCGGCAGACGTTGCTGCCGACCCCGCCGACCCGAAGGGCAAGGGGCTAGCCCCGCCACCTCCGTCTCCACCACCGCAGACGCCGGCGGCGAAGAAGAAAAAGACGCCGAAGCCGACCGTGGTGGGAGATGTCGGGCAGGGAAGCTCTGCCCATGCCGGCCTCAAGTTCGGGCGGTGGCCTTCTGCGCCGCCTCCGCCGCCCCCTCCACCCGCGGGCCCTCAGGCGCCGGGGAATGGAGGCGGCGGCTCGGGGCGAGGAGCCGCTGGGACCGCGCTGACTGTAAGCTCGCCGGCGGTCGGCGCGGACGCCGCCACCGGACAGAAGAGGAAAGACCCGCCGGGGTCCTCCGACCCGGACTCGGTTGTCCCGAAGGGCAAGTGGCGGTAAGAATAAACCTCACCTTTGCCTTGTTTTGCTTGAGTATTATGCTCGGGAATTGATCCCAAGCTTGGCTTTGTTGGCTTTTCAGGGCGAAGAAATCCAAAGTGTCCCCGAGCCCTTCTTCGGTCCCGAGCGCTCCGGTTGCACCGAGCGCGGGTGGGGACGCGAGCGCGGGCGCGGCCCCGAGCACGCAGGCGGCCGCGCGCGAACCTTCGGCCTCGAGCGGGACCTCTGTCCCGAGCGGTTCTGCGGCGCCGAACCCGAGCGCACCGCCGGCCCCGAACGCAACTCCGACCCCGAGCGAGGAGCCAGCCCCGAGAGCCGAGGCGGTCTCGCGGGAAGAAGCTGCCCCGAGCGCGAAAAACGGCCGCGCAGGGAGCGGCGCAGGCGCCGCCGGAGGCTGCGCGAGCCGACGCAGTGGCGCCGGGCGCCGATCCGGAGGAAGAGCAGGGGCCAAGTGCTGCCGGGCCCGAGGAACAGGCGGCGGCACTTGGGCAGGAGCAGCGAGCCGCCGCGCCTGAGGGGCAGGTGGCGCCATGTGAGCAGGAGCCGAGCGCCGCCAGAGCTGAGGAGCGGGCGGCGGAGCCCGAGCAGAAGCTGAGCGCCGCCGGAGCCGAGGGGCAGACGGCGGGGCCCGAGCAGGAGATGGTTCCCATGGAGGGAGCCGAGAGCGTTCGGCCCGAGAAGGGGGCCGGCGGCTCTATTGTGGTGGAGTATCCCGAGCCTCAGGAGGAGGTGCTCGGGTGCTCCACCTTAACTTTGCTGCCGCGGGTGCAGCGCGCTGCGCGGCGCGACGAAGCATCCCGGGTGATCCCTCCCGACACGTTCGACGCCGCGCGCGCTGCCATCAACAAATTTCAGGAGGACTTCGCCGCCAAGGAGGCGGCTTTGGCAGACAAGGAGGCCTCGCTGGAGGAGCGGGAGGGCTCGCTCGACGAGAAGGAGGCCTTGCTTGTGGAGGCGGCGGAGTCCTTCTTGGCTCGCTCCCGCATCGCCAAGCGGGAGTACGAGGAGGGCATGGCCAAGGTCGATCGCCTGCGGGAAGCCATGCACGAGCTGAAGAGGGAGCTCATCGAGAAGGAAAACCTCCTTAATGAGCGAACCTCCCGCCTCATTCGGATCGAAGCCAAGGTAACCTCGCGCGAGCAAGGCCTGAAGCAGCGGGAGAAGGACGTCGCTGACACGGAGGCGCGGCTGGAGAAGCGCATCGCCGACGCGGACCGACGCGACGAACAACTCACCCTTCGCGAAGGTAACATCGAAGACCGGCTGGCTTCGCGCGAGGAAAGTTTGAAAGCGCGGACCGCCGAAGTTCAGCAACGCGAAGAGCAACTCGCCCTTCGCGAAAAGGAGACTGAAACGAAGGAGGCGGTGCTCGCCAAGCGCGAAGGGGACCTGGAGAAGGCGACCGACAACCTGAACGCCGAAGTCCAGGGCCGCGTCGATGCTGCCCGTGAAGAGCTTGCCAAGGAGATGGCGGATCTCCGCACCCGCATCTGAGATCTCGAGGGGCGGCTTGAGGACTCGCGCACTTCCGAACGCACCCTCCAAACCAAGATCCAGGAGGTGGAGGAGGCGAGGAAGCGCGAGAGCTCGGAGGCCGCCGCTGCATGGCAAAAGGTGGAGGAGGCCCGCCTCGGGCTGCTTGGCGAACGCACGGAGCATACGCGCCTGATGAGGGACATCTTCTCTCAGGCTCGGAGGCCCGTTCGAAACGCCGGGCTCGGGGACGTCAACTTGCCGGAAGGGCTCAAAGCCGACACCCCCGGGGGCGTCGCCTTGGGCTTCCAACAGGTCGCGGAGCGGCTTGCTGGACTTGGGGACGCCATGACCCGCCGGTTTGAAGAAGAAGGCCAGGAGCTGGCGCTCGCGGTGGCGGAGCACACCTTGGCGTGCTACCGCAGCCGCGACCCGAGCTTCTCCTTGGAGCCCGCCGCGCAGGGGAACGACGAGGTCGCCGACGACGAAACTCGGAAGGAGATTCGAAAGGTGGCCGACCAGATCGCCCAGCGCTTCGTCCGCGAGGTGGATGCCGGCGACGACGACGGCGACCGCTCGGGGTAGCTCCTTCTTCGTTTTATATTTTGTCGTCCTTAGTCCGGGGGATAGAAACCCCTTTGTAAGAACTTGTGCTTTATTGGCGATTTTTTGTAGTGCAAAGAACTGCTGGCCGGAAGGCCTTTTGCTCCTTGCTTTCCTTTCATTGCATTTGTACTGGACTTGGCTCCAGCAGCGTTTTGCTTTTGTCTTTGCGGGTTCTTCGCCCGGACTTGGCTCCGGGAAAGATTCCGCGTAATTTCTGATGCGGACTAGGCTCCGAGCATCTTACTTTTTGCAAAGTTTATGCTCAGACTTGGCTCCGAACACTTCGCTTTAGTTGTGATTTCGGGCGTGGACTTGGCCTCCGACGCCTTACTTTCACAACTTTTTTCGTTCGAACATAGTTCCGGACGGTTTCCATCTTCGTCTTTGGTGGCGCATCTGGCTCTTGCTCGCGGACAGCCGAGGACGGCGCTCGGGACGGACCCGAGGCCCCCAGCCCCCGAGAGCTAGACGTGCCGCGTCTTGGACTTGTGTGGCGTGTCTGGCTCTTGCTTGCGGACAGCCGAGGACGGCGCTCGGGGCGAACCCGAGGCCCACAGCCCCCGAGAGTTAGACGCGCCGCTACTTGGAAGGACTCCTGCCCGAGCTCGGGATCAGCCCCCGAGCGCTCCTCTTTGGCGTGAGGCCCCCAGCCCCCGAGCGCTTGGAGGGCTGAGACTAAGGCTCGGGAGGACAGGCCCTCGGGGCCGCAGGGGTCCAGAGGACGAGCTCCGGACTTCGGATTTTTCCTGCAAATTCATCCAAGACTTTGTGCAAAGACGATTATTGAAACCGTTAATTGTTAGCAAACGCTCTACCGACGACTGATAGAGTTGCATAACTTTGTTTCTTTTGATGGCTTTCATTTTTACGCGGCAATATTTCCTCATACCTCCCAAGCATCTCAAGGGGAACCGCCGGGCGCGTGCGCAAGCGTGTACGGTACTTGGGCGGCTCATTTGCCAGGCTGGCGCCCAGGGTTAAGGAACCAGGCAGGGTACCAGGGCTTTTGAGCGGACAACCCGAAGTACTTTCCGCGACTTACGCCGATACCTTCAGGTAAATCCATCATGACCTCAGAAGCACTTGGAAATATTGCCGAGCAAAAACTATTTGCGAATATAGTGCTTGGAAGCTTTTAAAAATGGAGATAAGCGATCGGAAGCTTAGCTTATGGATTAAGCTCCATGATTTATCGGAATCTTGGAACTCGGCCTCGATGATGTGAGCGGTACCCGGAGGTTTCGCCTTTATGAACCTGTTCACTTCATGAGCGATTATATAGCTTGACTAGCAAAAGAGGTGTTTTTCCACAGGCTCTCTCAAGACTTGCCCGTTTGTGGGCCCCACAAGCTTTCGAGTCTACCTACCGGTCTCGAGCACGAGGAGTGATGCTAGCCGAGTGACCCGACGTTGGGTAGCGCTCGGGGTTGCTGACCGGCAGAGCGCGAGTGGTCAGGGGCTTATTGGCCCTGACTCGGACATGCTCGGGGTACAGCTAACTGCCCAAACGTCTTACAACCCGCGGACGGTCATTGGGCTAGCTCAAACGCTCGCACTAGGATCGGCGGGACCTACTTGCTGAGTGGGGGTTCGGGTCCTTGACACCCGCCGGAAAAAGAACTCTTTTGATAGCTAGGAACGGAATGTTGATGTTGAAAAGAGAATTCAATACTGCACAGGGTACTCTTATAGAGGGAATTCATCTTTATATTGATCATACTGCTATTCACATAGCTTGGGATACAAAGGAGCCCCCGAGTGTAGGTGCGAGCGCGAGGGATGCTCGGGCGACCTTTGGCCGGACTGGCGCTCGGGGTTGAGGAACCCGACCGAGCGACCAGGGCTTAGGTGGCAAACCCGAAACTTCCCGAGACTCACTTTCGGCACTCGGGGAGCTGACCCTAAAAGAAAAACTTACCCGGGCCATTCACGGGTAGAACTTTCGCAGGAGCTCGATGTTCCACGCGTTGGGGAGCGGCATCCCGTCTTCAGCGGCGAGCCTCACCGAGCCTGGCCGAGTGACTTGGGTCACTCAGTATGGGCCCTCCCACATGGGAGAGAGCTTATTCCTTCCTTCCCGGGTCTGGACGCGCCGAAGAACGAGGTCTCCGACTTCGAGCGATCGAGGCCGGACGCGGCGCTGATGATACCGCCGGAGGTTTTGCTGATACCGGGCGGCGCGGAGGGCCGCTCGGCATCGGTGCTCTTCAAGGAGGTTGACGTCGTCGAGCCTGCGCTGGTCTTGGTCTCCCTCCGAGTACGCCGCGACCCCGAGGGGACCGGAAGGCGAGCTCGGAGGGAAGAACGGCTTTTGCCCCGTACACGAGGAAGAAAGGGGTTTCACCGGTCGCCCTACTGGGGGACGTCCGGATCGACCAAAGGATGGCCGGGGAGCTCTTCTATCCAACCGGCGCCGCACTTCTTGAGCCTGTCGAAGGATCTTGTCTTGAGCCCTCGGAGGACTTGAGCATTGGCACGCTCAACTTGCCCGTTGGCCCGAGGGTGCGCGACGGAGGCGAAGCAGACTTCCGTCCCGAGGGCTTGGCAGTACTCGAGGAACGCGTCGCTCGTGAACTGCGTGCCGTTGTCGGTGATGATGCGGTTGGGCACCCCGAAACGGCTCATGATGCCTCGGATGAACTTGATCGCCGACTGCTTGCTGATCTTGGCGACGGCTTCAGCTTCTGTCCACTTAGTGAACTTGTCGATGGCGACGTAGAGGTACTCGTAGCCCCCGACCGCTCGGGGGAACGGACCTAGAATATCCAGCCCCCAGACCGCGAAGGGCCATGAGAGGGGGATGGTGTGAAGGGCCTGCGCCGGTTGATGGATCTGCTTGGCGTGGAATTGGCACGCCTCGCAGCGTCGAACCAGCTCGAAGGCGTCCTCGAGCGCTGTTGGCCAGTAAAATCCTTGCCGAAAGGCTTTACCGACCATCGTGCGGGATGATGAATGGCTACCGCACTCGCCCTCGTGGATGTCCACGAGCATGTCGTGACCTTCTTCCCGAGAGATGCATTTCATGAGGATGCCGTTGGTGCCGCGCCTGTAGAGGTCCCCATCCACGAGCGCGTACCTTGCTGACTGCCGCGCTACTCTTTCTGCAGCGGCTTCGTCTTCGGGAAGGATATTTTCTTTCAGGTACGCTCGGATCTCGGAGATCCAAGGGACGACCTGAGGACAGATGGTGAGCACGAGGTGCTCACCCGGCGGCGGCCTGACGGGAGAATCTCCCACTGAAGGCGCCGCCTGGGTAGACTCGTCTGGGCGCGAGGTTCCCCCTTCGTCTCGGTCGGCGGCCTCGACGGACGGCCGAGAGAGCCTTCTTCAAAGGTCCCAGCCGGGACCGGCTCCCGAGAGGAGGCCAGTCGCGATAAAATGTCGGCGGCGTCGTTGAAGCGGCGAGGGATGTGCTGGAGCTCCAGACCATCGAAACGCCGTTCCAACCTCCTGACTTCGCTCAGGTATGCTGCCATTTGAGGATCCGAACACTGGTATTCCTTTGATACCTGATTTACGACTAACTGGGAGTCGCCTTTGATGAGCAGACGGCGGATCCCGAGGGATGCGGCGGCGCGCAACCCCGCAAGGAGGCCTTCGTACTCGGCCCATGTTGTTGGTGGCGCGGAAGAGCAGCTGTACGGCGTACTGGAGGGTCTCACCGGTCGGAGCAGTGAGAACTACTCCAGCCCCCGCGCCCTTGAGCGTGAGGGAACCGTCGAAGTACAGAGTCTAGTGCTCGGTTCCTCCCCGACCCGGGTCGGAGGGGAGTTGTTCGCCTTCGTCTTCTGGCACCGGCGTCCACTCGGCGACAAAGTCGGCCAGAGCTCGGCTTTTGATTGCGTGGTTGCTGACGAAACGCAGGCTGAACTCCCCGAGCTCGATGGCCCACTCGACAACTCGTCCAGTGGCTTCCCGGTTGCGGAGGATGCGCTCGAGGGGGTAGGCCGTAACAACCAAGACCTCGTGCGCTTGGAAATAGTGCCGAAGCTTCCTTGATGCGACGAGCACCGCATAGAGTAGCTTCTGGGCTTGAGGGTAACGCGTCTTGGCGTCGCGCAGTACTTCACTAACGAAGTACACGGGATGCTGCTGAACATGCACCCGGGATGAAGACTCCCCGGGGCCAGCCCCCGAGCGACTAGCTTCGTTCCCGAGCAAGGCGGGTTGCTCGGGGTCGCTCGGGGCTCGGGGCCCTAAGGTACCTTCGGGAGCAGAACCGCTCGGGAGCTTGGACCCGAGCGCTCCCTTTATGTCCCCGAGAGCCTCGCTCGGGAGCTTGGACCCGAGCGCTCCATCAGGCTGCTCGGGATTACCGCTCGGGAGCTTGGACCCGAGCGCCTTCACTTGGCCGGGGGATGCCGGGAGCTCGGACCCGACCTCCCGCTCGACCACGAGGACTGCACTCACCACCCGGGGCGTCACCGAGAGGTAGAGGAGCAAGGGCTCCTCGGGTCTCGGTGCGACCAAGACCGGAGGTGAGGTGAGATATTTCTTGAGGCCCTCGAGGGCCTGCTCGGCGTCGGGGGTCCACTCGAAGTGGCCCGACTTCTGAGAAGCTTGAACAAAGGGAGGCCCCGCTCCCCGAGCTTGGAGATGAAGCGCCCCAAGGCGTCCATGCAGCCCGTTAGGCGCTGCACGTCCTTGAGACGAGCCGGCGGGCGCATCTGGTCGATGGCCCGGATCTTCTCGGGGTTGGCTTCTATGCCTCTGCTTGAGACTAAGAAGCCGAGAAGCTTGCCGGATGGAACCCCGAAGACGCACTTCTCGGGGTTCAGTTTCATGCGAGTGCCCCGGAGACTGTCGAAAGTCTCGGCAAGGTCCTCGATGAGCGTTTCCTCGCGCCTTGACTTGACGACGAGATCGTCGATGTAGGCCTCAATGTTGCGACCTAGCTGCGACTGCAAAGTTATACGCATGGCCCGCTGATAGGTCGGGCCAGCGTTTTTTAACCCAAAAGGCATGCGGACATAACAAAAAGTTCCCGCAGGGGTTGTGAAGGAAGTTTTTTCCTCATCCTTTACAGCCATACTAATCTGGTGATAACCCAGAGTAGGCATCTAAAAAACAGAGAAGACCACACCCTGCGGTGGAATCAACAATCTGATCGATGCGGGGTAAAGGAAAAGGGTCTTTCGGACAAGCCTTATTGAGGTCGGTGTAGTCCACGCACATCCTCAGCTTGCCGTTGGATTTGGGCACGACAACAGGGTTGGCGAGCCACTCGGGGTGAAGGACTTATCGGATGAAGCCGGCTGCGAGGAGCCTGGCGACTTCGGCCCGGACGAACTCCTGTCTTTCTGGCGCTTGACGGCGCACCTTCTGCCGGAAGGGCCGAGCGTCGGGACGCACGGCGAGGCGGTGCTCAATCACTTCCCTAGGGACCCCGGGCATATCGGACGGTTGCCATGCAAACACGTCAGCGTTTGCCCGGAGGAAAGTGACGAGCGCGCCTTCCTATTTGGCGGCCAGACGGCCGCCGATCTTGACGGTCTTGGACGCGTCTTCTCCCAGGGCCACTTCCTTCACAGGGACAGAACATCGGGGACAACTCTGACCTTGCTCGGGGGCGGACCCGGGGACTTGGGTAGCTCGGGGACGTCACCGGCGGCAGCGACTTTGGAGAAAAGCTGCTCGGCGCAGGCGACGGAGCCCCGGACATCAGCCGGCACCGTGATGGCGCCGCTGGAGCCCGGCATCTTGACTGTCAAGTAAGCATAATGGCATGCCATCATGAACTTGGCGAGCGCTGGGCGCCCCAAGATGCCGTTGTAGGGTAGCTCGAACTCGGAGACATCGAAGATGATGCGCTCGGTTCGGAAATTGTCCTTGGTGCCAAAGGTGACCATCAAGGGCACTTGGCCCAGGGGCGTGGTGTAGCCAGGGGAGACGCCGAAGAAAGGAAGCGTCGGCTGCAGCTCCGCCCGGGGAACCTGCATTTTATTGAACACCTCGGGGGACAGGAGATTGAGCCCCGCGCCCCCGTCGATGAGCATGCGGGTTACCTTGATATTGCAGATGGTGGGGGAGACCACGAGCGGGAAGCGGCCCACGCCCGAGATGCTCTCAGGGTGGTCCGAACGGTCGAAGGTGAGCGGGATCTCCGACCACTTGAGGGGTCGCAAGGCGCTGGCGCTCGGGGTTGCCGAGCACACCTCGCGCGCCAACAGCTTGAATTGGCGGCGCGAGGTGGGCGTGAAGGCGCCCCCATTGATACACGCGACGGCCTCGGGCTCCTGGAAGCCGAGATCGTCACCTCCTCCGCTGGGCTCTTCGCCGGCGTCGCGCTGGCGCTCCTCCCTCTGCTTCTTGTTCCTCTCGGCGAGGAACTTCACCGACCTGCACTCGGAGAGGTCGTGCAGGTTGGACTCGTGGATTGGGCACCACACGCCGGGGCCCCTCGGGGGAGCCCGGGGTGGCTTCCTGCCGCCGTCGGCCCCGCCACGTGGCGGCTTGCGAGGCTTGGCCTCCGCCGCCGCGACGGGCTCGGACTTACGCTTCTTGCTCTTCTTGTCCCCCTTGCCAGAGGGACGCGAAGAGCCGGCGCCGACGACCGCCGATTGGTCGGAGCGCGGGTTGTGACGGGCACGTGCCTCAGCCGCCTTGGCGCATTTGTCCGCGATAGCGAACAACTCCGCCGTGGATTGGACCTCGCGGGTGCCCAGCTTCTCAAGCATCTTTTCATCGCGAACCCCCTGAGTGAAGGCGATGATGACCGCTTGAGCAGATATCCTGGGGATGGTGTTGCGCACTTGACTGAAACGCTGGATGAATTGGCGCAACGTCTCCCCCTTGCGCTGTTTGACAGCGTGGAGATCACTCTCCATGCCAGGACGCTCGAAAGTGCCCTGGAAGTTTGCCACGAACTGGTGGCAAAGGTCGTCCCAGGAGCGGATGGAGCCGTGAGGGAGGTTCATGAGCCAAGAACGGGCAGAGCCCTTCAAGGCCATAGGGAACCAGTTAGCCATGACCCTCTCGTCTCCATTGGCGGCCTGGACGGCCGTGGTGTAGATCTGCAGAAACTCCTCTGGGTGGAAGGAGCCGTCGTACTTCTGCGGCAACTCCGGCCGAAACTTAGTCGGCCAGGTGACGCGACGCAGATCTGCGGTGAAGGCCTGGCAGCCCGCTCCGTAGAGTGGAGCGGTAGCCCTCGCGCCCAGTTGGGCGACGGCGCGCGCCGCGGAGCGTGCACGGTCGGCGACAGGAGCGGAGGAAGACTGGCCTTCCTCGGCCCTGACCTCGCGCTGGCGCTCGATAACGACACGAGCATCTTCATTCTCCCTCTGCCTGTTAAGGCGATGGCGAAGATCCTGAGCGCCCCCCCGAGAAGGAG
Source organism: Stipa capillata (assembly GCA_019208055.1). Classification (NCBI taxonomy): domain Eukaryota; kingdom Viridiplantae; phylum Streptophyta; class Magnoliopsida; order Poales; family Poaceae; genus Stipa; species Stipa capillata. Next base: position 17,211 of record JAGXJF010004804.1, on the reverse strand, counting down.
AGGCGACCGACTGGGGTGATTTGCCGCGACGACCCCGCGTATCGTCACGCGGAGGGCACGGCGGTGCGGCCGCTGAAGGAGTGATGTGGGAGTTCCCGCGCCCCGAGGGGGTGTAGGAACTCCGGGCCGCAGCCTGATGGCGGGCGGTGTCGACCAGGGCGGCCACGTCCTGGAGCCAAGGGCCCATTGGGGACGCGCCACCTACTGGGACAGGAGGATGTCGGAGAAGGACTTGGACCGCCTGGAGCGTGCTTGCTTCCCCGGCATGATCGAAATTCAGCTGGCGGCGAACTGGTGGGACGGCACCGCCGGCAGGCCGATGGGCGCCTCCTGCGCCCTCGTCCGCCAGAGACTCATGCCGAAGCCCGGGGTCGACCGCAGAGGGGTCGCCAGCCTTTTTCGGGTTCTTAAGCGGATCGTCGCGCTTCGAGGAGGAAGACTCCCCGTTGCCCGTCATGGATGACGCAGGTTCGAAGAAACCCTAAAACTCCCCCTACCTGGCGCGCCAGCTGTCGGCGTAGAGACGCCTCTAGCGGTGGTCCGGAGGGACCCCCTTTGGAATTCGGCCCAGGGGAGTAGTGAGTCTCTTACGAGCCCTGGGGTGTATTAGAGCTTTGCGAGTAAACCCGGTGGCTAAGGAAGTAAAGACGCAGACATTTACCCAGGTTCAGGCCGCCCCGGAAGGCGTAATACCCTACGTCCTGCTTGTTTTTGTATATATTGGCGTATATGGAGAGTATGATGAGTTACAAAGGTGCGCACTGTTCTTCTTCTTGCTCTAGCCCCGAGGAAGAACGATGCTTCTTTGGTACGGAGTAACCTTAGAGGGATCTAACCTAAGGAAAATCGAGCTAGGAAAAGAGCCAACCCTTTGCATGGACCAGGCTCTCCCCTTATATACCCGGGGGAATACCACATAGGTCGGCAAAGGAAAACATGAGCTGTACTTGTGCTGTAGACGACGTGGGCGTTACTGGAAGCGCCCACACCTTCATTTAATGCCCACTTGAGACTTTCGGCCGGGCCGTCGCCTCGCGGTGTGTCGGAGCAGGGGCTCTGACACCTTTGCCTTCGGCGGGCCCCGCGGACGGAGACTTACGGGGTTTCTTCTGACTGGGTTGGTAAGTCGTCCTCTCACGGGCCCCATGGGTCAGCCTCTCATGCCGCGCAATTGGTTGCGCGGCGGCGTCCCCCATGGGGTGAAAAGGTTGACAGCGACAGGGCGTGCGGGGCGGCGCGCTTGGTCGGTCAAAGAATCTGTCAGCCCGGGCCCACCCCTGAGAGAGAGAGAGAGGGGGATAGCTAACAGAGCTTATCGCCTGCACCGGCGGGACCCAGCCTGACCGTCATCATGCCCTCACAGGGCTTTGGGTTCCCCGTCGGAATGACAGGCATTAAATGCCTCCGCCAGGGCGGAGGCTTGCCGGAGAAGCTTAGCGCTGGACGACGTGCATGGACAAGGGCCCCACCAGAGGACACGTCATCCCCCGGGCACTCGGCCCCGAGCGACCTCCTTCGCTAGGAGGGGCGCCAGCTGTCTTCTACAAGCCCCCGAGCAACCGCGGGCGCTCGGGGAGCACCCGTCGGGGGGCCGTTCGGGGCGCCTTGAAGGGGGAGCTCGAGGGAGAGTGCTCGGGGGGCGGACCCCGAGCGCTCCCCTGGGCCCCACATCTGCCAAGATGCCGAGCGCTCGGGAGGGGACCCCGAGCGCGCCCTTCGCCTTCTGGGACGCCGAGCGCTCGGGGACGGACCCCGAGTGCTCGCTCAGTGCATGGGCCGTGGGCTCCCGGAGGCCCACGACTCCTTCTGCTTTGCGGATGCAGCCTCTGGAGGAGACCCCTGATTCCTTGGGATTGGCCGCGGGCTCCGTACGACGATCCGGGTGGGGCCCAAGGCCCCAGCGACCGGAGCGCCACGCGTCACCCTCTGCGGTATCTGGTTGGCCTCCGCCGGCGGTTAGGGGTACCCTGGGCCCCATTCCGCCGACAGATGCCGACTAGGGGTTCAAGCCAGCCAATGGGTTGCCGACTAGTCTTGTCGGCCAGGCATGGGCCGACCTGGTCTGTAGTCGGTTTTGGTATGCCGATTCCCTCTTTTCAGCAGTTGGGCGGCGGACCGGGCCGTATTTTTGAAAAAAATTCATTTCATGTTGTACTGCTGTGATTTACAGGAAAAAATAATATTTAAAAAAATTCGTGTTTCTTGCCTGTTATAGTTTGACGTCGCGACGAGCCTTCGTTGCGGTGATCAACGGCCCGGATTTGATTCCCCTTGTGCCTTTGGGGACTAAAATCAGTAAAAGTTTTTTTTAGATTAACAAAAACAGGTAAAAAGATGACTAAGTTCTGATGAAAATGGAGTAATCACTGTCACTTAAACTTGCGAAGTAGGAGGACAACATGCCAAAACTGCTTCCACTAATTTTTTTTCCGTTGAAGACAGATGGTTATTAGTGACAAGTTATGTCAAAATTAACTTATCACTGATAACCATCTTTTCTCAAATTACAAATAAATTTTGACGTAATTTGTGAATAGATGGATTCAAAGTATATCCAGCATGCACGATGTTCATTAATTTATCAGATCCATGTGTTGTGCTTGGTTTATTTGTTAGGAAATGAAGCGGAGATTCGATAGAAAACAATGTGGTTTCTTCATAGGACAGAAAAATGTCCAATTTACCTCCTCTACCCCTCCCCCTCTCCTCCAAATTTGAAAATCAATTTAATGTTCACCCTAGAGGTGGCATTGGTAGTGGTTTTACTTACATTTCATTAGAATAGTTGATGTGGACACAACCCGTATGGTTACACCCACTGTCACCTCTACTTCTACTACCTCAACTAAATCCGCTACTGAAGCTACAAAAAATAAAAGAAGGTTCGTCAAGATTTTAAAGAACATGTGAAGATTCAAGTTCAAGATCTCAAAAGGAGGAGGGAATGAAATTCATGTGGTTATGACCATATCCCACACGAATTGGTGCTGTACAAAAAGTCTTTCCACATCACTTTTGGTCCAAGAAGAGCTAGAGATAGAGTCCCAGAAGATCTGGACTCTGATTCGGATTGCTGAGACAGCCCTGACTTGAAACGTCTTTATCTCGAACATACGGACTCCGATTTGAGTGATTTTGGACTCTTTAAAAAGCTTATCTCGTGCTCTTTCCAATCTGTCCAACCCCATCTTCAAAAATCCTTACGAGCATACCACACCTGCCAAAACAATCCGAGACTGTCTCTGTAACACATCCCCTCTTCTCTTTATATACCCCCTATGATTCTCTCTTTAGTTTTTTGTTTAATTGAGTTGTTTAGCTACTGCTACATTATCGCATCTACAAGTCTTGTAGGACTACCGCCTTGTTTAGATTGCCAGTGGAATCCGAATATACTTTCTTGTGTCAATTTAATACTTGCAATTTTAAATTGCAATTTATCATAGTTCTTGCTGATTCCTTGGTTGCTTGCAGGAACTCGAACTTTGTTGTTCAGGTTGATTGTGCCTACGACAAGGTCAATAACCATTGGAGATTGGTTTAGCGATTGCTAAGGCGTATCATCGCATACAGTATAGTCCGGCCGTCAAGGTCAACCTCCACCAAATCAATAGTTACATTTGTCTCATCGAAAGATCAGACCACCGTCTCATCAATAGTACTCCCTCCGTCTAAGTATAGAAGGCATATTTATGTTGCCCAATTTCAAGTTTTGACCAACAATTAACTCAATAAGATGTATGATACAAAATTGGCATTCTTGGATTCATATTCAAAAGCACTTTTTAATGACTATTAACAAAAAATTATAGAAGAAATTTATAATCATAGCTTGAATTTAGACAGTCCAATCGATTTGTTGAGTCAGCAAGCCAATGAGCCATATCAGCAAGGGGGTTAATCAAGAAATAAGAACAAATTGATTGAAAAACACTACTGATAGACGATTTGTACTGGTTTTCAAAGTCAAGGGGGATTAAATAACCGGTATCACATTGGATGATCAAATATGGCTTTCCTTGAACGCCGAGGAGGCTAAACTAGACTTTTTCATTTCCACGGCCTGTTCCATTCTAATGCAAAACAAAATACCTCGTGCTCTGCTCAGACTTTGCTTTGCCCTACAGACTACAGTAATATATGCACAATACTAATATGTTCATCATTCTAGGCGACCGAACAATCCAGTTGAGACTGCCATTGCTTGGTGGTTCTTCAGGAGCAGATCACATCCAATCAACATAGTCGGACGATGATTTTGTTTCTCTTTTGGGCTTCTTGTACCTATTATTCTCAAACATTGCTTTTGATGTGAGCGAATCCAGAACTGCTGCTTCCGAGAGGTCGTGTGGCGTCATCAATATGCTGTGGCAATACACCCACATGGGGGAAGAGAGGATGAGATTAGCCCTAAAGCAAAAGTCAATACATGGATAATACAATCCCTGTTTTTGTGGGTAGGACATACATCCTACTAATATCAATCTATCACGCATAGCCCTTATGTTTTGACTTTCTCTTGTCATCATGCAAAGACCTCAACTCTCTCAATCTCAACTTGTTTTGTCGACCTTATATACTCATCCACCAGTTGCAGTAATGCAGTCAACACGTTCCTAAATTTACATGCAAATTGTTCTTTCCGATAATGGCTAAAACTAAAACTTAATATGAACTGTTTGCCTTACCCATCAGATTTTCTTTTGCCGTGCAACATGAATAAGTGTGATCAACTGAATGTAAACTGTTTCACTGGTTTATGTCACTCTGGCATGAATTTCAAGATGGGCTAGCCAGCATTTCTTCTCTCATGCAAGTGACAGAAAATGACAGATAAAATGAAAGTGAAACTAGAGGATAATAGTTAACTATTCCTCCGTAAAGCTATCTGAGTTCACGGAGTGTAATATTTACCTAGCAAGAATATCCTCCAAAATAGTACGTTGGCAAGGTGTCACATAGTGTATGCACTTTCTTGGACACTGCCCAACAGCAAGTTGGACAAGGTAATGCTCACCATTACCTGAAAATAAAAGGTTACATTATTTCAAATAGAACAAAAGGGAATGCAACTTAACAAAATTTGCAAGCACGCTGGCGAATATACTACGTGGGTTCCCAATTAAGCCAAATGACAATGTCAACCTACCTTGAGATATTGCACGAGCTGTTCCAATGTCATCTGCATATGCAAATGCATGAGGTGCCCTTTTAACACAAGAATATGGGCACCCTGCAGAAGATATCAAGAATGGAAAAATTAATCATTTTCACTCCAAACAAATGGTATTCATAAAATGCCAAATCGTTGTTTGTCAGATCAAGTTGCAAAAACATGTCCAGTTGTACAGGCAATCTATATCGAATTCCTCCAACTCTTATACATGTTATAACTTGGTAAAAACTAGGAAATCAACCAAATTCAGTTCAACAAATAACGAATCCCCACCTACGTTGTACAGATTCTAAAGAAAACAATACTGCATTGTAAAAGAAAGGGCATCTTTTGGCAGCAGATAAATTAGCACGAGATCCTAATTAATCTCTTCTAGCTAGGGTGGTTGTAGAAATGATGTGCTTTAATTAGCACGACAATACTGCATTGTAAAAAGAAAGCACATCTTGTGGCGGCAGATAAATTAGCACGACACCCTAATTAATCTCTTCTGGCTAGGGTGGTTGTAGAAATGATGTGCTTCAATAAAACTTTAGTCTCTCAGTGCCAATTCTAACACTAGCATTTAATTAGCACCAAACCTCATCCTTCACACCAACTACAGTCAACAGCAAGATTAGAACAGAATTTGGAAACCAACCAGTGAAATGATATGAAAGCAACTAGTACCAGTGCCAATACATAGAAGTTCATTGACAAATATGTCACGAGCTTCACACTCAGGTTCATCAAATGGGTCAACATTGTTCCTGCAAAACATTTTAGTATAAACACATTGTTAGATTTTCCTGAAAATGTACTTAGACACGGGCTCTATTGTATTTTAGATGTGCCCATCAGGCTTCACAGTAAACATGATCTCTGTTGTATTTTAGATGTGCCAGGCCTCACAATGATAGCATCTAAAATAATGCAGAAATTGTAGATTCTTACTAAATCTAAAAGTGACAAAGAATGTAAAGGCCTCATTTGGTATGGACTTTTGGTGTATGTATTAAGAAACGAGCTGGTAACCGAGTCCACAAAACACAGCCAGATTATATTGAGTGGATTTACTAGTTATTGTAAATCAAACCTCGTAAACATCTACTAACCCATATATAATTAACCTTGTAGAATAGTGGACACAGAAAATTTTCAGCACGTACCAACAAACGTGCATAACAAGAGCACATATTTTCTCTTAACTTGAATCTAGGAAACATTAATGGGGACTCAATGGTAACATTAACCGGCCTTTCAATTTGTACCATCTGTCAACCACCTAAGATCTAGTGGTATTTTCTTCCCTATTCTCATAATTATTACTATTAGGCAACCCCATTGCAACCCCATTACCAATCATTCCTTGAACAAAACATGTTTCTGAATTTCACTATGTAGGTAGTTCTCAATTATAAATATTCCCCAAAATCATCACAGATCTTGCATTCACTGTGCTCAGAACATATTCAAGATTGCCCTGACAAACAGCTGTTATGGCCCAGTCTACTATCTAGACTCAAGTTCATGTGAAAGGAAAACCAATGTTCCATAGTGAGCTACAAGAGTAGAGTAGAGGAAAGGCTATTCCAATCAGCATTGTATCATATGTTCACATACAAGCTGATGGAAGTATTCTCTACCTTTCAACCATCATTTCTTGGTTACCAGATAGCATCTGTGTATGAAACAAAGCAGTGTAACTAACAGGGATATGTAAATAAACAGAAGGTGAAAAATAGGAAATATGACCACTTTGATATTGATGTAATCATGCAAAGGGTGAAAAGGAAGAGGTTAACATCATTGAATACATACAACCCTTTTTTTAGAACGAATACATACAATGTTATACATATCCTTTTTCTTTAGTCACTACAAGCCCCTCCTCTACACCATTGAGTCTTTCAGGAGTACTGAAATTTTGTTACCAAGAAAATTTATATTTAACATGCTGGCATTCTTTACACAAGTACATCAGACCCTTCTGTAAACACGTATAGGATCCTTGCAATGAAAGGACACAAACTAAGGATTCAAATTAGCAGTGTACTGTAACAAATTCCAAAGCACAAAAATCCAGAAACCCTTAACCACATGGTTCTGATGGTTCAATTCGATGATTATTATTTGTGATTGTTATGGTAGCACGCACAGGCACTTGTATAAAACCCAAGCATCTAGTGAGCACAATTACCTCATAGGCCTCAAGTACTCGTTTCATTAATAAATCTGCATTCTCTGTGTCCTTGCAAACATCAGGGTGGAATTCCTTTACCTGTTACAAGAACTAACAATGTTAAGTCACTCACAGGAGGCTAAAGTTGTCAGAGACAACAACATACAAAGGACTTGTGGGGGGAATTAAAAATATACAATACCTACACAGTTCAGTTAAACGTTACATTTTGTTTACGAAACGACTCTATGCATACACAATGTTATGGGGTTGATGAGTGTGTGAGGATTCTTCTATAATTTATACCGTGACATCTGTTGCCTTGTTCCCCCAATCACCAAGTGCCCAGCCTTGAAACCGGTAGTTCCAAAATGGTAATTTGGGGAGCTCCCAACCCTCTCCAAACAATAATTCAAGGAAACTAATTTAGTATGCTTATGGTATCCTAAATAGTAGCAATGGCGTGGCTATGTTCTTAGGATATATAAGCATATAGCAATCATTCAGCTGTGTGATTTCTTGCAACTTTGCAAGCATCAAGGGAGCGGAAGCGGTGCACGCTTAATAATAATCATTAAGCTGCTGAGGCGCCCTATAAATGAGCGTTTGGCGCGGCCGGACTGAGCAATAAGCGAAGCTGCAACAGCGACGAATGGGAGCGAGCGGAAGCGGTACACTACCCGGGCGCGGAAGGCGGCCTTGAGCTGCGCGGCGGAGTAGACGGCCGAGGCGTCGAGGCCGAGGATCTGGAAGGGCGTGGCGAACGGGTCCAGTATCCTCCTCGCGCCTTCCTCGCCGCCGCCGCCGCCGTGCGCCGAGACGGGCAGGGTGTGGCGGGCCACACCGCGCCGCGGCGACCCCAGGCCGAAGGGAACCGCGTGGGTGCGCGGCGGGAAGGACGAGGCCGAGGGGGAGGAGGACACCAGGGTGGCCATCATGGCACCCTTTCTTCTGGGGCTCGTCGTTCCGGCGCCGTGCGCGAGCGTAACGTGCTCGGCTGAAGCTCGGGGGTGTGGCGGGAGTGTGTCGCTCTCGGTTCTTGTGTTTCCTACGGTTGGTGTTCCAAGTTACACTAGCAGGATGTGGTTTGGGCACTTGCTACGAGTGTACCTCTTGTGTATCGTGACCAAGGACATGACAACAAAATTAATGGCTTCTTTGGATCATCAGAATTTTAGAGGAAAAATGAAGTCTTTCGTGCAAAGAAAATTCTAATGAGAGATGTTCGGCTTGTAGGATATTTTACAGAAATTTCATAGGATTGGAAAATTTCCTCGACATGTTACAAAATTTTCGCGTGATTTCAACCTCATGTTACATATTTCTTTTGAGAGTTCTGATAATTTTTTTCTCTCTCTTAATCAAGCAGCGTGTGGTCTCAAAATTCTTGCATCACTCGTGTACATCTCATTTGGGAAATTCATGTGGTTTTATTTCAGTAAGATAAAAGAAACATGGTATTGTAATTATGTGTTTTCTATATTCATGCACTTTCGTATTTCTGTTACCCAAAGAGACCCTAATGATCAATACTGCATGACCGAATGGAAATTACATTTAACATGGAAATCTCATGAAAAATCATTTAAAGCTCTTTTATTGTAAAACAGGGCTTTAGCTTCAATAAAAGGCAAAAACTACTCTCACTGCCCTTAATAGATGTCATTCTAGGTAGGGGTGGGCATTCGGTTTTCTCTATTTTCCCAGTTCAGTCTTTCAGGTTTTAAATTATTTTGGTTTTCTAAAAGCAAAAACCGAATTAACCCGTGAATATCTCGGAACTGGCAACTGGTTAACTGGAATCCCGAGGAGGAGCATAGGTGGAAAAATGAGGAGGTAGTGAGGAGTTGGCTGTGGGCGACGTGCCGATGTCAAACAAGCTGGGATGGGGTGGGCCAAGCACCTGCACGCGGTGCTTGCTGGACCGATGGCTTCCTGGTAGTGGTCGATGTCCGACATCGGTTGGAAGATGACGAGATGGAGGAGGATGAGGCCATGGGGGAGGACAGTCGGAAGAGGATGAGGTGGAGGAGGAGCCCGCCGTGGGACTAGACGAGGACATGGATTCATCAGGCGAATGACACAAGCTCGAGATCTGAGCGCATGAGTGGCATCAAGCGAGAAGAGAATGGAGATAGGTCAAGACTAGGATCGATGGGTCGCTGTTCGCTGTTGTGGTTTCCTCTTTTTTTAATTGGGAGCTAGGGAGTTGATATTTGGAGCTCTAAGTGTCCGTTGGTGGGCCTAGGCCTTATGAAAATAGTAGGATGGGAGTTGGACAGCAGGCCTAGAACATGTGAGATAGGCTTGGGTGAATGGAAAAATGGTTCTTTCAGTCGATTCAGTTATCTGGACCAACAACCAAATGCATCAAAATTATTTCAGTTTTTCACTTTTGACAACCGAATTAATCCCTAAAAACTGAATTGACATCATATTTCAGTTCGATTTCCGGTGGGGTTTTTTGTCTTCGGGTTTTTATGCCCACCCCGAATTCTAGGAGTTTTACAACACAACCAAGTCATGTACCGTATCAGTTGTCTTTATTAGGCCACTTAGTGCTCTTGAGTGTTGTCTTACTAAAATCCGTAGTAATAGTGGCACTAGAAATAGCCAAAGTGAAGTCTATACAAAGGAAAATATGCAAGAATCCTAGTTTACGATTGACCGCGACAGCGAACGAAACCGCATTGCAACCATGTGAGTGGACCCTACCAGTTCTAGCTATCATCGCCCTTAGCATGCGTTTCTTTCTCCCTCGATTCATTCTTTGACAGACGTGACACTTCTTCTCCACCGGAGCAACGCCTTGTTCTTTCTTCTCCAACCCATGCAGCCGTCGAGCTTGTTGTGTGCGCCTCCCTTGCAGCCCCAGACGACTTCACCCTCCATCACCACCCTCCACCATGGCTCAGGGGCATCGCCACCCTCCGCGCCCTAAAATAGGTGCCGCTGCCGCAGCGAGCACCGCTGTGAGAATCCTAATTCTAGCGTTAGTCGAGAGAGGCGTGAGGTGGAAGTGCGATCAACTCGCGTTGCTGAGTTGATCTGAACCTTTTGAGCCACGTCGAGAGTTAGGTCGAGAGGGGGAGGAAATTTATTGTGCACTCGCATCGCATTCATTTTACTCATGGCATTTAGAATTCATATAAGATAAAATGCAAATGAAATTTAAATAGAAACTTTATTAATTCAAATACATGATACAAATATTTTGATACAACATTATTACAAAAGAATAAAGAAGGAGAAATAAAAATTACATAATGCAATGTTCTACCTATACAAGATCTAAACCCTAAGTCTTGAATCTAAGTCTTCGAAATCTTTAAGTCCTGAGCCGTCGTGAGGCGCCGAGAGCCGAAGGGGGAAGCCCTTCGGGAATGTTGGCAGTCATCCAGGGTCATCGAGTATGGGTACTCGAGACCATTGGAATCGTGCCGTTGCTGTAGGAGGCAAAAGGTTTTTAAAAACTATATTTTTAAATACGTGTGGTCTTATCGGCACAGTTCCGCCGACATCCGCAGGTTCAGCTGCGGGGGCAAAATAGCGCCGATGACCTAAAATAATTTTTAGTTTTCAAAAATAGTCTTGTAAAACATTTTGTTTTTGAAAAATGCCCGAGGGCCACGTGGCTAAGACCCTCATCGGACAAAACCCTAGTATTTTATATCAGGGATGAAAGAAATGAGAGGTTATAAAAAAATAATTTTATTTCTCTTATACTAAATTGCCTCCATGATCTTTGTTTAAAAAGAAATCATTTTTATAAAACCAAATAAAGGGATAAGGCGACCATCATCTCAGCCTATCCATAGCCACAAATAATCATCAAATGAATACATAGATCAGATAGGTATCAACCCATCGAGACCATCACCCAGCAGTCAACAAGAATCATCTCAAGTCCAATAGCTTAGCTTGTAAGGCAGCCAAAGTAAAGTAAATATCTCATATAGTTATCCAGCATAAGAAGTTCTAGCAAGGCAACAGCTCGTGGCAAGCAAGCAGGAGGTGATAGTGCAGGCCCAAGAGGATTATATTAAAGGAACTCTGTAGAACTGATCAATAGTAAACCATCCAGTGCTACAGCATAGTTGGAACGCAGCCAAACAGAACAGCAACACAGTACGGTAGCCATCCACAAACACTTTAGGAGCTGCAGTTAGCTATAGGAACCATCTCAACCAGCACTTGGGAGCTTGGCTATCGACTAGGAGGATCAAGCCATAAGGGAGCCGAAACCAAGAACAGCAAAGTGCTCATAGGAAGAGAAGGCCACCCGAACAATTAAAAGGGGAGTAAGAAGGTGAGGAAGAGGGCAAGCCTCAGGAGGTCCAAAGGAACACAGAGGTAGGAGGAGGAAGAACTCATCAAGAACAGTAAGGTGCTCGTAGGAGAAGAAGGACATCAGGAGCATCAAGGTGAGAAGGAGCAGAGGGCCATTGGCAAGCTTAGGAGCAGACCAAAGAACCCAGTCAATTCTTATCCCATCGAGCACAAGGTAAAAACCTTGGAAAGCTTACAACCCTGCACATATACATGCATTTTAGCATGGCAATAGAACCCTCAGGACCTGTTTCTCATCATAGCAATTTGGTAGATAACTAAGTGGAGTCTGTTCTTATCATTAACACTATAAGTTTCTTAAACCAATCCTCAATTAAAAGGCCATCACAGGGTTTTCGTTTAGGCAACAGTGGGTAGTAATCTGCTCTTATCAGTGTTGCTAGCAGAAACCCCAGTGTCAAACATTACCATACTTAGCAAAAGAACTAAGTAATAGTATCTGTTCTTTCAGCTCAGTAGCTGGGATTGATGCACATATACTTTCATGTAGGAAGCAGAAATGATTAAGAAACAAGTATAATAATTGTTCTTATCACCTTTCTCGACCTCTTTTAGCCATCACTAAAATGCACAAATCATCTAAATGACCAGTATAGCAAATCTGTTCTGATCAGATTGTCTAACCCCACACCCTTCTCAAGTTCTTTTCAGAATTCATCACCATAATAAATCAAGGCAGCAATTAGGCAACAAGAGTAGAATATCTACTCTTACCAATCCTGTTATTGAAACATTTAGACACTAAATATCGATATACGTAGCAAAGGAATCAAGTGAAGCGTCTGTTCTTCAAAAAGTAAATTGATGCATACATATATATATATGTGGAAAGCAGAAATAGGCCAAGGTCAGGATAGCATCTGTCCTCTAATAAACCAGATCAACAGGTATCACCATGTTCATGTAGAGATAAAAAGGGACTAAAGAATCAAGTATAATGCTTGTTCTTATCAATTACAAATCAGAAATACTTCAAATGGTCATCGTCAATAGCTAGCAAGGTTTAAGTCCAGCATCTGTTCTTATCACAGATTAGGTATAATTAAACTAGCAAGTGAAGAACCCTAGAAATAAGCCATGGTAGGGAAGAGGGAGAGAGTTGGGGGCAAAGAGAGGCTTACCTGGGGCGCGGCACTGCGGTTGTGGCGGCGGCCAACTCCGCCACCGTCCGGCGGAGCAGCGCCGGGTGAAGCGGCCGAGTGGAGCGGCCGTGAGCGAAGCAGTAGAGGAGACCGAGCGGGAGGCCAGCGGGGCTAGGCCGAGCCCAGACTCGCAGCCGAGACAGCGACCAAGGGGCCGAGGCGGCGGCGCAAGGGGCCGACGCGGCGGCGCAGGGAGCCATGGCTACGAACGCATCAGGAAGCGGGTGAAAGAGCATCTATGCCCTAATTTGGTTTTGATGGTTAATGGCAACCTAAACTGGAATCTAATGTTTACATTTGAGTGTAAGCAGATCTTACAGGTTCCATGATGAAGGGCTATCCAGAGAAGGATGGCCACCAAAAAGGTACAAGGTGGGTTCAAGGACAAAGAGATGGCTGTGCTAGGGAGCTAGGTGCACAGCTGAGAGAAGCTGGTGCTGTGCAGGGAGCTGCAAGCAGGGTGATGGTGGCTTGATGCGTCAAGGGCCGTGACTTCAGCTGGTGGCAGGTGAAGCCTAGATTTGCTAGTTTCTTTGAGTCCATAGGAACCACCCGTACTATCAAGAGGGATGAAACAGTAGCAGTTATCTAAGGGAACCTTGCTCATTGCTCAGAGTGTTGGTCAAGGGGATTGGTGCTTTGAGGCCAATTGCCCTGTGTCAATAGCTTTGCACAAAAGTATATAGCTGTGTGAAAACCCTAGAGCCTTAGGCACCTGTGTGACACAGCTGTGTCACAGGTGGTCTTCCGCTCTATGACTCAGGTACACCTCTGTACCGGGAGAGAGCTTGTAAAAGCTAAGGGAACTGCTCTGCGGTAGGGTCTGCTGTGTCAGGGGTCTATCGGAGGTTCTCTCCTTTTCAGGTAGCTTAGGTAGAGTATGCTGAGGGCATGTAGTGTGCCAGGACCGGGCTGGGTAGTGCTGCTATCAGCTAAGAGTTCACCTGTGTGTGCCGCCGGTGACACAGGTGTCGGTCTGCCTGAGCCGGTTACAGTTGAGCGTAGGGTATAGCTGTGTCACAGGTGGTTGACACCGGTGGCTCACTTAATCCTACGTGGCAACAGGGTAACGGTCAGGTGCCTGTGGACCCTATATATAGGGGACCAGGGGAGGACTCTGTTCTCAACCTTGCTCAAATCAGTGATTCTCATACGACCGTTGCAAAGCCTCCAACCACTCCACAAGAGCCAAGCGCCTAAGGGTTAGTTCGAGTGGGTTTGTGAGCTAGAGCACGAGCAAAGGTTCCTTCAAGAGATTGCTGCTGGATCATCTGTTACTCTTGGAGTTTGTCTGCTCCTAGACGGGTGTAGGAGTTGCTAGTATCACCCAAGCTTGTGTGGGCTGAACCAGTAGTTTGTGAAGGTGTTCTGAGGTCTACCTGCTGCAAGGCAAAAGGATCTCCACAAGCAAGAAGGAAGAGTCCTGAAAGATCAGGTACTCGGAGAACAAGCACGATTCAGTGCTGGCCATCTCTTAGGAGTGGTCTCTCCAACGGAGACGTACCTTCTCTGCAAGAGTTGGGAACTTCGGTGAAAAATCTCTGAGTCTCCTTTACTTTCCTGTACTGCATGCTTATCTGTTTACTCTTGCTTGCTTGTGTCTCTTAGACTTGCTCTGTTGTACTTACCTTTTCACCTGTGCTAGCTTACCTTTATACCTGTGTGTAGTCAGCTGTTACTCAGCTGTTACATTCACTTGTTCTCATCTGTGCTAGCACCTGTGTCTCAGATAGTCTAAGTAGATCACCTGTGTTAGGTTATCTTTTCACCTGTGCCTTTCACCTGTGTGACAGCTGTGTGTTAATTACACATAGTTCTCATCTGTGTCACTTACCTGTGTCACAGCTGTCACTATTAATCTGTGAAGTTAACCTGACAACTTAAATAGAAGACTTGAAAGGGGAAATTTTATAAGCCAACTATTCACCCCCCTCTAGTCGGCATCTCGGTCCTTTCAATTGGTATCAGAGCAGGTTGCTCTTTGAATTGGCTTAACCGCCAGAGTAAAAGATGTCGGGCTATGAGGGTAAAATACCTGTTTTCACTGGATCTAATTATGCTTTCTGGAAGAGGAAGATGCAGATGCATCTTACCGCTATCGATCCAGATGTCTGGGATATTGTTGATGCAGGATACAAGGTGGAGAAGGCTGATGCTCTCACCATCAACGACAAAAGAAATATCCAGAATAATGCCAGAGCTGCCACTGCCATCTTCATGGGCTTGCAAGAACATGACTTTAACAGAGTCAGTACATTGGAGTCTGCTAAGGAGATCTGGGATACCCTTCAGCAGATATATGAAGGCAGTGACACTTTGAAGAAGTCCAAGAGAGGACTGCTGGAGTCAACTCTAGAGAGATTTGAGCATGAACATGGAGAAGACATAAATTCTCTATACTCAAGATTGACTCTCATCACCAATCAACTGAAGGCACTGGGTTCCAACCGAGTTGAGGATGAAGATATCATCAAGAAATTCTTATCTGTGCTGCTAAAGCCTTACAGAACCCTAGTTTTGATGCTCAAGGAGAAAGAGGGATTCAGTAGGATGAAACCTACAGAAGTGCTGGGAAGAATCCTCACTCATGAGATGGAGCTCAAACAAGAGGGCAAGCACAGCACCTCCTCAGGACCCAAGAAGAATATTGCTCTGAAGACCACTGCTCAAGCTTCACTACCAGACAGTGACAGCAGTGATGATCTATCTGATGACATGTCAAGTGATGAAGAGAATGAGCTGCTCCTTCTTACCAGAAACTTCAGAAAATTCTATAGGAAGAAGAAGCAGTTCGGATCAACAGATAGATTCAGAGGCAAGAAGCCTTTCAAGGACAACAAGTGTTTTGAATGTGGCAAGGAAGGCCACTTCGCAGCTGATTGCCCCAGCAAAAGGAAGGACAAAGGGAAGAAGAAGGAATTCCATAACAAGAAGAAGCCCTTCAACAAGCATCCTTCCTATTCCAAGAACAAGGCTACTGCTAGAGCCTATGTAGGGCAAGCCTGGGTCTCAGATGACTCTGGTTCAGATGGAGAATCAGAGGAAGAAGAAGTCCAGGTCGCTGGGATAGCAATCTCCATGGCTGACACACCCAGCTGTGTCACAGCCAAGTCAGACAGCTCCAAGCTGATCACCAAAGCTGATCAAGCTTCACCCACTCCTGCTCCCTTATGCCTCATGGCTAAGGACTCCAAGGTATTAACTGAAGATGATTTCCCTGATTATGCTGAACTAATGGATATCTTGGAGAGAACAGAGAAGGGTTTCTGCAGGGAGAGGAAGGAGAACATATCCCTTAGGGATAAGTTGAGGGAGCTAAAAGAGACTTGTGATGAAATCACAGATGACAGGGAGGATCTCAGGTTGAAGCATGAGAACCTGGAGATAGCTCATGAGAAGCTTAGATTAGCACATGAGCTTCTTCTTAAGGAGCATGAAGAGTTAAAGGCAAAGCATGCCTTATGCATTGATAGTTCTGATAATATTGCTGAAGCTATGCCTTTACCTGCTCCTACTGTCATTGAATCATGTCTAAATTGTGCCAGCAGAATCAATATTCTAACATCTACAGGTGGAGTGATAGACAATTCTAAGGAGGCCTCAACCTCTATTGTCACTAACTCTATGGATGCAGCTGAGCACAACAAGCTCAAAGAGGAGCTAGAAGAGCTTAAGAGGCTCATGAGGAAAGGTCTCTGCAGTGCCAACATTGGCATGCAAAACTATCAGCTTATAAGAGCTGAAATGCTGAGAAAGAATGAAGGCCGAAGAGGCTTGGGTTACTCTGCTCCTACTGCTAAAGATAAACTGCCTGCTGCCACTAACATCTGTCTTGCAGCCAAATTTGTGAAACAGGCAGGAACTCATGAGCAGAGAAAGAAGAATGAAGCAAGCATTCCCTCTAACCCAAGCTATGTTTTGCAGAAGGATAAGAAGGGAAAGATAGTGGCCAAGTACATAGGTCACAGGCGCCTGACAAAGTGGTTGCCTGCCATCTGGGTGCCCAAGTCTACACTTGTCGGTGTCACCGGTGGTTTACACAGCTGTGTATCCACCTGTGTCATAGGCAGATCTAACAGGCCACTAACCCATGTGTCTAAGGTTGCAGGTGACTGCCAGCCAAAGAAGATCAAAGGCATATCATCTGTTGCTGATGCTGCTAACCTTAAGCACAAATATGCTATATATACATCTGCTACTTCTGCTTATGATAAAACTGCAAAGGGAACCAAACATGTTTGGGTCCCTAAGTGTCATCACTAATCTTGCAGGAAACTGTCTCCAGTGGAACTAATTGGATTGTGGACAGTGGATGTACACAACATATGACTGGAGGCAGAGAGGAGTTTGTAGAGATCACAAGTGAAAATCTTCCAAGCAAA